>VWZN01020370.1:442379-492969 GCA_013396955.1 Regulus satrapa | reverse complement strand
TTTAGAAGATGCCATCATCTGTTGCTTTTAGCACGCCCGAGGAGTTCCCGCAGTTGCAGAGCCAGGAGCGTTGAGTCCGTCCCGCAGGACGNGCCTGTGCCCCGGGCCCGGGGCGCTGGCGTCCGTGTCAGCCCCGGCGCTGGTATTTCAGTAATGCGGTGCTGGTTGGTCATACTGCCAAAGCCAAGCTATAAGCAGCGAGTCTTTGCTCCACTTTTCCTCGCTCCGTGCCTCTGCTCCGCCCCGTCCGTGCTCCCCGCGCTGCTGAGATCAGCTTCCTGCTTTTCGTTTCCCTCGGAACAGCGCTGTTACTCCTCCCCCGAAAGAGTTATTTTCATGGGTCTGGAGTGAGTTTCTCTGCGTGGCTGCGGGCTCTGTTTGTGACAGGCGGTCGCCGGGCTGGAGCGGCGGTAGCCCGGTGGTCGTGGCGTGTTGCAGAGCGCCGGGGCTGTAGGCGGGATGGCAGAGCGCCGCGCCGAAAACACTTCTGTGCCACCTCCGTGACCGGCCGGGCAGAGGAGGTGAGTGCCGCTTCTACCTCGCGTGGGTCCCGCCGGCTGTTGGAAGAGGAACCAAGGGCCACAAGCTAGCCAGGCTCAATAGCAAGAAACGAGCTGGTTGTTACCGTCTCTGATTAGACGGTTTTGCTCCTAGTAATACTGTAATGGAGTATACTCAGGAAATGATGTATTCTGCTGTAGCAAAGATCTATAGTCAATGGAAGTTTATAGTATGTAAATGTCTGGGGTTTTCTCATTGAAAAGCATAAATAGCTATGACACAAATACAGCTACATATTACCTATAATAAAGGTAAAGTTTAAAATTTAAAACATTTTTAAAAACCCTGTACATTGTTTCAGAACTTCTGGCTGGATTGAGTAATGCAACAGAAGAGGCTTTACAGTGTTTTACTAATAACTGTGGCTCTTGAACAGTATGATGTATCTGAGGGAGTGGTGTGATATTATAACATGGAAATAAAATTATAGACATGAAAAGCAAGAAAGAAAAAATAATTTTTATGGTTGCCAAGCATCCCTCAGAAAGGGAGCCAGGTTGATTGAGAGAAAACAGTGTTTGGAATAATCTCAGTTGCAACTGACAGGCATCTTCTATGGAAAGGTGCTTTCTGACATTGTTGCATTGGATTTTTAAAACTATTTTTCTTTACAGAGTGAAGAATATAAATATCACAGGTTCATTAATCAATTTTCAGCTTTTTTAATAGATGAGCACCATTCTCTGTATCCCTCAAATAAAGTTCTGAAATTACTAATCTGTAACCGGTGGTAGGTTACACAAATGTTTTCTGTTGTCATACTCTGCTTTTGCTGTGTTTTTATTACTGCCTGTTAACAGACAGATTAATGGGATGACTTTGCTCTGGCCAGGATGCCCTCAGTGATTTTGCAGAGGACTCTTCAGGAGAAGCCACTGGCACACCACACTGCTGTGGTGGGCCAGCCTGGTGCTGGGTGCTGCCACCACTGCCACAGGTCTGAGCTGCTGCCCAGGTGGCAGGGGTCAGAAGTAACAAATCAAAGATCTTGATCAGGATCACCTGAGACCTAACCAGAATTGCTTGTGCTCTTGATCCAGCCATGAGTGTGTGATTCAAGTAGCTGTTTTCTTTTCTGACAAGTTTAATTGATTGATTGCTCTATAAAATGAAAGACATGGAACCTTTTATTAGATCTTACAGTGAAGTTCTCCAGTAGCTTTGCTGAAAGCCATTCCAGAAAACACATATTTTAGTTTGATGCATTTTGGTGAAAAATGGGAGAGGTATAGTAAATTAGAAATTTTGACTTGATTTCTGGTAATATTTTTGTTTATGACTGACTTGCCATTTTTCCTTGGTGGAAGTTAGCCATGCTTTTTTCCAGCAGCCTTATACTTTAAGGGAGCTTTCAAGAAGGCTGGAGAGAGACTTTTTACAAGGACATGTAGTGATAGAGCAAGGGAGCATGGCCTTAAACTGAAGAAGGGTAGATTTAACTTAGGAATTCTTTGCTGTCATGGTGGTGAGGCACTGGAACAGGTTGCCCTGAGATGTTGACCCATCCCTGGAGGTGTTCAAGAGCAGGTGGAATAGAGCTCTGAGGAACATGGTCTAGTTGAAGGTGTCCCTGCCTGTGGCAGAGGGGTCAGAGACAGATGGTCTTCAAGGTCCCCTCCAACCCCAGCCATTCTGTGGTTTTATGCTTCTGTGATTCTTCAAGTTTCAGGGCAAGTGGAAGTCATGAGGGTGTTGTATTACTGGCTCACGCTTACTGCTTGCAGTTCAACAGCTTTGTAGGTAAAGGTGTAAGGCCAAAATAGAAACAACAAACCACTTTTATAGCCCAGTCTGTGGTGTCCACTTCAGTATTGCTGGAGGAGCATTGTATAGGAAGTAATAATGAAACTTGCAGTCATGTGTGGCCTTGCATATTTTTTATTTGTTTTCATGTGCTGAGTATATTACACAGCATAGTTTTGCCTCTTTGCAATCTCTGAATTTATTGCTGCTAAATCTGCTTCTTGGTATAGACTTGTGCTCAAGAAATTAACCCTGTGTTATGTCATTACTCTGAGGGATTAAAAAAACAAAACTGCTAAAGACATTTTATGTGCTGTGCACATTCTATCAGTGTGTTAAAAAGACAACACAAGTCCATTTGCTTCAATGTGTTGAATTGAAAGACAGTTCAACGTGCTAATATCTTCATAACAAATGTGTGGTAAATGTGCTTCTGCTGTAGATGCAAATGTATTTCCTATGTGGGCCCAAGTTACAAACCTTTATTTGCCAAAGTTATACCTTTTTACTTGCATTCTGGCAGTAAAGAAACTCTGTAGCGCTGAGCACCTCAGCATAATCTGAAGCACCAAGCCCAACAGCTATTGGACCTTTGTGCTGTTTTATTCAGTTTGTGCCTATTTTCAGCATTTCAGTTATAATAGGAGGCTGCTGTAAAAAATCCAGCCTATATCAATAAAGGGTTCCTACCAGTGGCTCTCCATTTGGTTCTTATAAATTATTTTCCTGCTTCACTGACAGCTGGAGTCAAAGCATTTGCTGCTTTTGTCATACTTTGGCAACCTAGTTTTCTCTTAGCTTGTAGAAATTGGTTAATGTATTTTGGAATCCACCAAAGGGGGATGAGAAGTTGTTTCTGACAGCTGGATACTTCCTCATTGAGGAGATCACAAAGGTTCTAGTAAGTGTAGGCATGTATTGTATTTGTAGGCATGAAGAATGAAGGGAATGGCTCCCAGAGTATTTTTTTTTGCCTTCAGCATGTGTGATGTTGAGCCCATCCTCATCGTACATGGAAGATACAGGCACTGTTTGAATTACAGCTCCCTGAAAAAGAAGTGGAATAAGATATATTTGACAGAAGTAATAGTGGATCACCATATTTAAATGGCAGCACTATTACTGAAAGAAATAATCCAAACTTCAGACACTTGCATCTTACCTCATGGGGCTACTACAGGAATGATCATAGATACAATTAATGGTTTTTATTAGCTAAACTCTCCTTAAGGATAGAACTGACCTCTGCTTGGTGGATCAGCTGATGTGTTGTGAATCAGATTTAAGAACTGAACAGCTCTGTTGCCCCCTGAAAAGGGGTCTAGGAGTGGTTAGTAGAAAGCAGTACAGGGGACACGACTCATTTTGGTTTCAGAGCTGGTCTATGCTTGCTGCTTGTCAAGCTAGAGCCTTAAGGGCAGGCTAAGTAAAGTGCAAGAGGAGGAGGGTATCTCTCCAGAAATAGAGCACTACTGTCTGTTTCTTCTGCTAGGGACTTATGCATGTATCTTAAACATGATTTTGCAGTCTGGGTAGTTTCCAGAGCAGATACCATCAGTTGGTTACTGGTGCTGAGGATAACATGTCTTTAATTGTGATGTTGTTTTTATCTTTCTTCTGTGATCCTTTCTGATGGTGTTGTAAAGTGTTCACTTCATCAGTTACTCTTGAAATTTACACTAGTTGTAGACTACATGAAAGAGAGCAGATAGCTTCTCCTTGAGTGGCCTGTGAAAAGAGTACATTTCTCTGGCCAATATTCTAATTTTTTTTTGTTTGTGTTTTTAAAATAGCACTGTGATTTTAGTTGCTTGAGTGCGGTTTGTGGAGTTCAGGAAGTTTTTGGTAGTAGTTTTCAAGCTTTTGTCATGTGTCAGGTGCTGGCAAAACCAACAAAAGGTACTCAGTGTGCATTCACCGGGGTTGTGTTTTGACTAGGGAAAGTTGAATGTTACATCCCACCATAAAGCTCCTGCTCTGGGATTTGCTAATGTAGACCCGTGGATTTTGTTTGGGGCCTTGTTACTTTCTGTGAGACTTCATGCAAGTACAGAAATCTGTGCTAGTGGATTTTGACAAGGGATAAAAGGATCGATGTTTACTTTGCTTGGAAATTGCTGAGATGGTAGAGTTTGGAGTTGGAGTTGAAAATGTCGTCTCTGCTCCTTCCCTTACCCTATGAAAGTAAACTGAAAGGCATAGAAAAATGTGGCATACTGAGTCTTGAGATTTTTGAGTAATATTTTAGAGTATCTTAAGCTGCAAAATTATACTGTTTAATGAGAACTTTATACAAACCAAAAATTATATTTCTGGGAGAGTAACAAGAGGAATGATAGTTTCAGGATGAGAAAAAAAACTTACTTTAATATCCCTGTCTAGCTTGCACAGTTTTTTTAAAGCCAAAAGGACTGAAACAAGGACCTAGAAACACAAACACCACAAAAATTATAAAACTGGCAACTTAGTTTGATTGTCTATTTCTTTCAGAGGGAAAAACAAGATTCTCTCTTTTTGCTGTAAATGGAGAAGGTATTAAGAGTAAACACCTTATTAAGAGTAAACCACAAAAATAATGCTTTATTTGGTCACCAAGTTATGGCACGGTACAAGGGACCTTAAATCCTCGAGAATTGATGCAGCTGGGCCATGACCATGGCTCTGTAGGTACACAGGTTCTGCTGGTGAGGACACAGGGGTGTTGCTCCTTTTCTTTTTAACAGTGCTGTGTCCACCCTCCTAGTGGACGTGGGGTAAGAGCAGCAGCCTGGACCACTCTCTGTGGGCTTCTGTATGGGATGATGCTTGGAGAGCCTCGCTGGGAGGCACGGTCACAGGACTGGAAGGACTTTGCAGGGACCTGAGGACATGTGCTGCTTTGGGACAGTCTTCCCTGATGGCTCGCTAGCCTGAGTTGAAACCCTGGAAGCATCTGAGATTGAATTTGGAAGGGCATGGCTTCTGTAATGCTTTACAGATTACTTCTTTTTTCAAAAGTAGCCAAAGAGGATGCTGCCAGAAAAACCTGTGCATTTCAGCTGAAGATGAGCAGGATCTTGCTGCAGGGGAAAGCTATTCAAAATGTATCCACCCCTTTTTATCTGTTACTTCACTACTGTACGGTACAGTGCTTTTTATGATATCAGGAGATTAAAATACTTTCTAATTAAAGGGATATCTTTATGCAGATCTTCAAACAAAATTTTTTCACAAACTAATTCAAAAATTAAACTGTCTGTAGAAATGAAAATAATTTGAGATTTCCTGTTCCCAGCTAGCTAAGAGAATGTGTAAGGGTGTTTCGAATTCAAAACTGTAGTAATGTAGCTGTAACTGTTACATACTTTTAACTAAATGACTTTTTGTTTTTGGTAGCTGATGCTGCCCCTCAAAGCTTGGTAATGTATGGAGTAACTTGGAAGTAGCAATCAGGTGTGTAAACACCTAAAAGGTTTTGGGTAAAGATGCAGGCAAATTCCACATGGGCCTATTGTGCATTGACAAAATCCCAGTAAGCAGAATTTCGGTGGAACTCACTCAGAAAGCAGGCTCTTGTGAGTCATGAGCTGTAAAGAATTACTAGATTTCAGGTATTCCCTTCTCCCTTCAAGGCTCCAATAAGGCAGGGAGCTAGCCAGGCCCCATTTGAAAAAAAAAAAAACCAAAACAATGGTACAGGCTAAGGACGAGACTGAGGCCTTGCCATCTGTAGCAGTGCTCATGGTTTATTCAAAATGATCACAGGAATAAGACTCTGGTAGAGGTTTTCTGAGTTAGATGCTGGGCTTTCACTGAATGTCTGACTTGAGTCACTCACTCTCTGTGAATTCTGAATCTGCACCTGGGTGTGTTTGCTGCAGGTACTGACATCTGCTTTCTGGTGGACCTCTAGTGAGACAAGGAATCCAAATTCATGTCTTGAAGGGGTGGTTAGGCAGAGGAAAAAGAGATACTTTCCAGGTGAGCTTTCGTAAGAAGTGAATATACTCTAAATATTACCATCAGTTTACACTGTCGCTTCTGACTACATTTTCTGCAGTATGAGTTGACAAATGCACATAAAAGCAGATAAATCCTTTGCTTTTGGCAGTTCTAAGAGGTATTTCAGCTTGTTCTGCAGGTCCTTAGAGAGAGAAATCTTCAGCTGACTGATAACTCTTTAGCACGTTTCTGCTGAGTAATTAAGGTGCAAATAAGAGGCTGTAGAGATGCTTAGGCTTCCATCAGTAATGTATTGGTTCTAAGATGGTCAGCCTCCTTGATTTATACCTAGAAATAATTAATTGTTGAACATTGTGTGATGTCTTGAAGATGATTAAAGAGCATGTGCTGCCTTTGTCAAACCTGGTGGGGATCAAGGGGCAGGCAGCTACCCAGCTAACCAAAGTTTCCAGGTAGTCTGTGGTAAGATCTCTAGAAAAGGCATATTATGACTGTCAATATCATAAACCATTTGCCAAAAGGAAGTGTGCCAACCTAGGACTAAGAAAGTATATTTTGTACCAAGTACCGTGCTTTGGCTGATCTGCATATTAAGAAGTGGTAGAAGGTTCAAAAGGAGCTACCCATTTTAATTTTAATGCACAGAGGGAAGGGCTGAAAGAGTGGCAGTGGTATTTTGCAATTTCTTGTGTTTTCAAGTCTGCCACTGCTTTTGTTTTCTTCACATTGCCTTTGCAAAACAAGCCTGCTGTGTGGAGTTCAAGTTTATTTTGCATGTACCTACAGAAAAATATGTTTAGATACCTACACATGTAAACACATATGTATGTATATTTACGAATATTTAAGCAAGAGAAAAAGGATGTGCATCCTTGCTGTAGTAACAGGACAAAATGAGTTTTGCTGGCTATTCCTGATCCCCATTCACTCTTTCAGTTCACTGAAAACATGAGACAAGGCAATGAGACTTTGCATGACACAGTAGACATGAGTAGACCTCTGGTACTGTCTGCTACTCATTCCATCAGTGATATTTTTTGGCATGCTGTTTTAGACCAGTAGTGAACCCACTCTTTCACTGTTGTTACCAAGGAGTATCTTATTTTTTAAGAATATAGATAAAGAAATAAAGGTAGAGTGAATTGAATTTGTGTCTGAATAAAAATCTAAATAAATTCAGTTAAATAAATTCTTAAGAGTGGCCTTATCTTTCATATGCTTCTGGCCAGTTAAGGCTGCAAAATATTGATATTATTTTTATTGACAGTAGAAATTAGGCCTGTTTAAGAATTCGAGAAATAGATCTGGGTAGTGTCTGTGCAAACCTCTGAGTGCTGCAGAACTGTTTTCACATTTCCAAATACCTCTGTGACTGGACCGCTGAGCAGCGAGTAGCAAGAAATAGCTCTTGGTGATTTACTGATCTGAAAGGGATAAGGTGTTTTCATCTTGGAGAAATAAATGTGGTGTAGAGTCAGTCCTTCTGCAGGTCCTCTACATAGGGTGAATCTGACCAGCACTTAATTTGTTAGACATGTGAAGTGAGGTGGGGGTGCTGCCTGCTGGGATCAGAGCTTTAAACATCACTTAGCTGCTGCTCATGCCCTCACCATTTTGAAGGAATCTTCTCTGTTTAATTCTGACATTAGGTCTTGAAAGGATGATTTTTATTTCTTTAGCATCTTTGTATAGTTGTGGTACCACTGTTTTCCACCTTCAACTGCAGCTTGAAATAGGTTGGAGCTCCTTAACCATACCAGAATGATAATTTGCATTTTCTAGCATTTTTCACTTGCTCTACTGAAATGATATACAGGATTGATGAAAAAAGCAGGGTGCCACCTTTGTGACTGAGGTGATGGAGGCAGGTAGAAGTTCTGAATCACAGGGAGGCCAAGTATGAATTTAGGGAAGTCTTTTGGCTTCCTTGAAAGGTTTGGAGAACCTATGGTTCCTTATTTTGGGGGTGGGGAGGGGAAGCTGCTGCTGCTGGGATTAAGTTATAGGATGTTAAACCATATGGAAGGGTGTAAGGGGGCATATTATTATTATAAAATGGTGTGAAAGTTGTGTGTGTGTAATAATTAATACCTGATGCTCACTGTATTAGATTCACCTCTGATCAACAATGCAACCAATTCAAAGAGAAAATATGCAAATAGCAATCTCTAGGCTGTAAAGGAAGAGTAGCAACATGTTCTCCCAGCATCTGGCATTAGTGTGGCAGCAAAGTGATTTCCAGGAACATAAAAAAACCAAAAACCTTAAGACAATCTTGCCTAAGGTGTGTTTAGCTGTCTGCAATTCAGTCACTCAACAGGTAACACAGATGAGCACTGGGTAAAACAATGGATCTGAGTTTGTTTTAAAACTAAGGTGTTGATATGAAAAATCAGTACCAGTTTCACTTTCTTACATAGTTAAAATGGTCATTCATTTGAAGAATGAATATTTGATGTTTTCACATAAAATTATCCTCTTAAATTTCTGGAGTGTACCTGGCTGGAGAGATTATATGGAGAACTGACAGAGCACTACAAATATTTATGAAGCTTAATAAGATTTTTATAGATGTTAATACTGTTTGTCAAAGCATCATTTTAACTCATATTTCAGATACCTGCCTAATCAGTTACGGTTCTTTCTTTTGCCTGTTATTAAGTGGATGGCTCTCCTGTGGCTGAGGGACCTTACCTAAGTGCCCACATGCTCTGTCCAGGCCTACACAGCGGGTTTGTGGCCCAGGGGGATGTGGGCCAAGGAAGATCCCTTGGCTTGCCCTGCTGCTGCTCAGCAGTTTAATCCACGTCACCTGGACCAGTGCTTCCCAACATTACTCAGAAAGGCTTTGCCCACTCCTGAAGAGGAACAGGCAGCTGCACAGGGGTTAGAAATAACACAGCCGTGTCTCCTCCCAAGCCCGTTTAAGGAGAGAACTTGATTTTGGCCTTGACATGGGCTGGAAGTGGGAAACTGGTATCTAGGGCATGCTAGGGAACATCAGCAGGGAACATCATGTGCAAGGCTATAGGGATCGTGTTATGGTTCAGATACTGGACCTGCAGTGGACTCTTGTCAGTGCTTTAAGGGGTAAAATACCTTGTCTTGCCCCTGGCAGCTGGACTACAGAAGCTGGTGAGGTTGCAGGAATTGTTTGTGGCCACTAGATGACTCCTTCAGCCTGCTAGTGGATAAACTCCGAGCTGAAAAAAAGTCTGAAGAGCTGGTGCAGGAAGGAGGGGCTGTTCTGGGTCGGTTCTGAGAGAGGTGCACCAAAATAAACGGATTATGTATCTCCCAACTGATGGAAGCGTTAACGCGGTTTTTAGTTTGGAGTTGAAATAGTTCAGGGTAATACAACTCTACGGATCACTTATTTGGGATATTTGTTAATCAGTTTGCATTTTCAAAACAAAGGTACTAACCTCCGTAAGGTCAGGCTGGATTCACTGAGGCCGTGAACATGTGAAGAAGCTAATTTTACAACTACTTGTTGTCTAGACTGCAAGTGACACCCGAGTTTGTGAGTGGCTCTGGCTCTTACTTTGCAAGTTTTCATGAAAAGAAAACTCACTGGACACTCCATCCAAATCAGCAGCAACATAACACTTATCTTTCCCTCTTCTTTGCATCTTGTAGATGGGCAAGACAAGACAAATCCTGTTAGTCTAGGAAAAAATGTAAATAGACTCTGCTGAAGTTAAGGCCTAGGTCCACAAACTCTCTACAGATTTCACTGTGTATGTAGAGGGTCCACTCACTTTATGATGCTCGGGATAAAATAATCTTCCTGTCATTTAGAGAGAGTGTAGACAATGTTTTAGTTTCATAAACATGTATCTGCCAATGTCTCTACTAAGTGTGTAGTCCCTTTATCAAGATAATTAGGTGATGAGGTGGTTCTGATGTTGCTCCTTGTGTTTCCTCACATCTGTTTTTATTTTTGAAATGTAATAATGAATGACTTGTTGCCATTAAGTGTGGCCAGTTCCTGGTGCAAAGTATGTGCTCGATAAAACAGTAGAGCCCATGGCTGATTTTTATTTAAATTCAAAACTGTTTTTGTAAGCCAAGGATCTTATAGCAATAAGACATGGCCCTGATCTATGGCTTGATCTATGAAGGTTTTTTATTATTCTTTGAAGCTGTGAAGTAGGAGTACTTTAGTGTTTGTGGTCAGCGTATTTCTAATCTTGTTTTTAAACTTAATGCACAGTAAGAATGTCATATTTGGAAGTTTTCTTTAGCTAAAGTTTTTGCTTTTCTCTCTTAATTACATAAGACCTGCTGGTAAGTCTAAAACTTCTTCTGAATTAGCTTCCAAAATGCAATTAAAGATTGAGCCTTTGCAAATGAGGACTAGAATTTTCTTGACCTAAACCATGTCTCTTTTGAGGGTTATGTTTACCCAGTGGCATACTGTGATTTAGTTCTTTGGCTGTGTCACAAAGACATTTATAAAAGCTGTTGTATGAGATTTTTCAGTTACTTTCTATTTATGCATGTAGGATACATATGTAATACAGTTCTTTGTGTGAATATATGCAAACATCCCTTGTTTCTTGCTTTCCAGATATGCATACCTTGACACATAAGCACAGGCATCCTTCCCTTCCTCCCTATCTTTGTTTTGTGCCAAGACCCTGTTTTTGAGATTGTGTTTAAAACCTGTGATAGAGCAATTTTGTACTGGTCTAAAGGGAAACTGCATAACCTGTAATTTAGACTAATCATTTGTAAATAAACTATGGCAGAATTGATGAGGAGAAATACTGAAAAAAGAAACTGGGTTTTGGCATTTGCTTAAATAATTTCCATGTGTCTTATTGCTCTGTCATTATTTTGTTACACTAAATGTTCTGTTTAACTTGCTTTCTGGGATCTCCATGTTTTTGTTGGTTACTTAAAAGCTGTAGTTCTAAGGAGATGCCTTACATGGTTTAATTGAAAGGCCTAAGAAGGAAGGTTCAGGGGCCAAGGCCAAGAGCAAAGCTAATGGCTGTCTATTTAAACTTACTTGGTTTGGGTGTGTTCAGTGCATTGATCTCCTGTGTGCTGCAAGAGAAATAAAATTGTGCTGCACCACGTTAAGATCAGGCTAATAAAATGTAAAGAAAAAATTAAAGGAAAAAAATACCTAATCCTGTGGTTTCCATTAGAGTTTCACTTTGAAAAGTGTTTTATTGTTGGATTTATGCTTTTTCTGCTGCTGTCAGTGTTGGTTGTAGATATGAATAGAAGGCAGCATGTGTAGCATGGATCAAAGTGAGGTGAATGAGCTGAATTGGAAATTTACCGTGCTTGAGCTAAGCTGGCAGTGGAAATGACATGAGCAGCTTAATTTTATTTAGAGCTGTGTGAAGGGAGAGGTGTTCATGTGTGCCTGTGTGCGGGTCCTATCTCCCTCAGCCTCTGCCTTGTCCCTCTTGTCGTTCTCCTGGGCCCCAAGTGACCTGCTGGGATGTACAGGTTATCAGCTCCGAGCGCATCTGGCATTTCAGGAATTAGCTGGGCTGCTGCAGCAGTTGGGAGCACAAGGGATGGTGGCATGTTTTATGTTCAGCTTCCTCTGCAAAGTGGCTGAGCTGAGTCAGGCAGCAGGGAAAAGGCTGAGCAAGGCACCGATGACTGCTGGTGTGCTTGCCTGCCTGCCTGCCCTGTTCACTGACTGTAATCTGGTGGTGGAATAGCCAGTCCCTTCATTTCTTTGTCCCAGCCCTTAGCATAGTCAGTGTTCAGAATGGTTAATAGACATACTTCATAATGTTAGGTCTTGTTGTGGAAAGACCCCAGGAAGGGAGTACTGAGAATGGTCAGGCAGAGACAGATAATGAGCATTATGCTGTGTTTGTTTAGGGAAGAGAAAAACAAAGAAAACCTAAGCTCAAAACAAACTGTCTCAGAGTCTGAGCAACTTCTGAATGAAGAGAATTTTGTTTGAGGCAAGGTCATATGGCCATTTTACTTAAGCAAGTTACTGCATTTAGGGTTAAGAAGGAGAGCTCCAGATATTTTTTACCCACTCCTATTTTCACCTCAAATACAAGCATTTAATTATGAAGCAAGATTTAACTGGGCACTTGAAATCCTGTTGAGGACTCTTAGCAGAACGTTCACCTTTTTCATTCACGCATTGAAGTATATAATAGTAAACTGAATGTGTTTTAAAACAAAACCTCCTAAAACCTTTAATTTGTCCTGCAAAACCTCGTGATATCTTCATACCCTAACATTGTTTTCTGAAAAGGTTTATATGTGTATTACCATCATCTGAAGCACAGGGAACATTGCACTAGTGCTCTCATGACGTTTCTGTCACCTGGAGTCTTTCCCAGCATCAGTTTTAGAAGTCAGGTTTCATCTCCTAGTGCCAATATTGACACAGTTGTGATTCGGGTGTATTTAGTTTTCACTCTGAAGAGGGTATATTCTTTGATGTGCATCCAGAAAATTGTTTTGTTGTGGGTGGGATTCCTATTGTACATGGGCACCAGGGTTCCCTCCAGGATTAGATTTCCTCATCCTCCCAAAGCTGCTTTGAGAAGAATGCTTTTTGTACTGCTGGGAATTGGATTTGGCGTCAAAGCCTGTTCCAGTGCATTGTGTACCTACTGCGAAGGGCAACCGACGGTGCACAAGTATCCTTCCCAGTCATGGTGACCAAACTCCTGCCATCTTCTTTGCCCTTCCTAGCTCTTGGAACAGGAAACCCATGGAAAAACACTGCTGAAATGCTTAAATTGCAGTTGTTAGTACCAATACCTCATTTTAGGATGATACCAGTGCTGATTTCATTGATTTATTTGGAATCCCCTGGGATTGGGAACTCAGTCATATTCTCAGTCTGCCTCCTTTCCAGCGTTGTATTTCCAGGTAATGTGCAACAAAACAGTCTGTTTATGGTTTGTGCCAATGCATTATGCTGGAAAAGATGACACATCATTTTTTGCACGTAATTAAGGAGGGGATAAAGAATATGTGTTTATTTAATAAGGCTTGATTCTCTAACTAAGTTGTGGCAGAAACTCTATGTGAGGTGGTCCTAGAGACGTAAAAGTAACACCTCGTACTGGCCAAGTCCTTCTAGAGGGAGCAGCTTGAAGTTGTAGATCAAGTCTCCAAAGAGATGGACTATCTGTGGCAGTCTTTTTACAGCCTCAGATAAGCAAATCCCATGTGAAAGGGGGATGCTGATGGTAACTAGTTGAAACTTATTCTGGATCTCTGAAGTGTTACTGTGTTTCCCCATCAGCTGTAAAAAAGCAGTAAACTAGACTTTTAATACAGTGCTAGATATTTATTTATTTATAATAGCCATTAGATCCAGGTGATTGACAGGTTATCTCTGTTTATCTTGTGGTATATTTCTGCATCAAGCACTTGCTTTAATTTGTTAGAGATCTATAGCACTTCAGTTTGTGGTGGACTGCAGACCAACATCCATAGATGTGATTGCAGAAGCCTGTTAGGTGCTATTAATTTAAAAAAAAAAAACAAACAAAAAAAAACTAACCTCTAAACTCTAAAAAAAAAAAAGCACCACAAAACCAACCCCTCCTCCCAAAAAATCCCCCCGAACAGCCAACAATTGAATATGCATAAATCTGTATACAACAGTTTTCCAATCATCTTTGATGTTCTGCTGTTGACTATCTGTACTGCTAGAATAGGTAAAAAATACTGGATGGTGTTCTTTGCATTGTATTGTTGTTGTATTTTTATTTTGTCACTACTGAACATTACTGCAGATGCTTTAAAATGTGGTAAGAATACATTTATCATTATGTAAGAACCAACTAAATTATATTTATGCAAAGTTGGAGGCTTGTGTATGCTCCTGTTTTGTCTAATAGACATGTATATGCACAGATCAGGCAGAGTAGGAAAATCCCAGTGGAAACTTGAAGAGTTGTCGTGAGGCAACTTTTTCCTATGCAGGTGTAGGCACAAGGAGTGAAACTAGGATTTGGAGTAAAAGTTCAATTATTTCATTTCCTGATAAAATCTTACTAAAAATTGTAATTTTTATTTTAAGAAGTTTAAACAATAACAATATATTTGTGGCTGTTCTTCCCACCCCCACAAAAACTGTTTTAGTTGAGCATTCTGATAAAGTCTGTAACTCCCTGATTACATAGCATTGGGGAATGAAGGAAAATATCATGCTGTTCAGCAAATACAGTCTACAAATACAAGCTAATGGTTAACTACATTTAAGTCTGGAAATGATTGTATATTAGTTACAGTTAATTATGAGATGATACAAGCACATTGCTGTACAATGTACTTGGAACACACTGTAACTCAAAGTGTTTTAGGGAAAGGATTTGGGTATTACCACCTCATTTTAGGACAGAAATACCATTCTTCACTCCAAAAATCATCAAAGAACCTTCAGGGCCCTGCCTGGTCTTAACAGGCTTGTATTCTTCAGTGAGCACCTCTGAGGAAAAGTTAATCGATTTCCATTTGAGCTGCAGTGGTAACAACTCACCCAGCTGTGTGGTTTGCTACCTGTGATTGGCCCCATAGAGCAAAGGTAGTTTCTCCTGATGGATTTTTGGAACCACTTTGAAACTTGTCCCTGTTAGAGTTGCCTGTAGGCAACTCCTAGCATGCTATGTTCTGGCTTCTGCATATCTGTCTTCTGGCTGCAGACCAAGATGTGATATTTGAGAGTGTGCTGTGCTCCCCTCTGACTCTACTCCTCTGGAGCAGCCTCTGTGAAATCAGGATTTTTATAGCCAGTTTTCCCTTACTTTCTGCCCTTAATTGGAGTCCATGTCAGGGAAAAAGTTTGCTTTCCAGATACTTTTTTTAAAAGACAAAATTAATCTGTTCTTCATCCCATGGTCTTTATCCTTTTTATAAAATTATTACTAATAGTACTTAGTATTTTTGGTTTGCACCTTTTGCTGAAAGTCAGATTCTAAAAAGCTAAGTCAGCATGTATGACAAGGGACTTCTGTGTGCAACCTTTCTCACTAACGTTTCACAAGGTCTGCAGGAGTGCTGCAGCAAGTGGGAGCTCAAAGGCCACAGCTCTTAAGTCTTGATCTTGAGAATATTTACCTGTAGGCATAACTTCTTCACCCAGAGCTCCCTTCTGTTGACCTGAGGGCTGCCTTGTGTGTTTGAAACGGAGCCCAAATATTAACGCTCGCGAGTTGGTGACGGCAGGAGGCAGGGTGTAAATGCACTGCTGCTGAGGGGGCATTCCCTTTCCTTCCCTCATGCTATCAGCTGCCCATCGCAGTGGGCTGACTGCTGTCCAGGTACTGCTCCTTCTGGGGCTCCACTGGCATATTTACCAGCTCACAAAGACATCAGGGGTACTCCAGTCCTTCTTACATGCTCACAGGTACCCAAGGACTGATTTTAGGAAACAGTATCCATGCTTAAGTAGCTTGACTCTATTTCAGAGTAAAAGTAACTTTTCTGAAGCTCTTAATAAAAAAGAGATAATTACTGAAATCATTGTCAGAGTAATGCCCAGCTGCTGCATCAATCTGCCAAGGCAGTCATGGTTATCCTGTTTTCTTTAATATGCTGGGGATGCTCATGGTGTTGGAATTCATGCAGAGGAGTAGATGCAGGGCTGATGGATGCTGGTGGTTGAGTTGGTCTGTGTGTGATATTGATGGAGGGGGAAACAGTGCTGTGCTTCAGCCGTTTCAGGTGGCTTTGGTTTTCTGTCAGCATTCCAGTTAATAATGTTGCTTTAAAAACAGCTCTGTGGTATCTGTAAAAGCTTTTTATGAGGTGGGGAGAAGGTACTTACATATGCTTACAGACATTTTCAGTTACCACATACTAATTTAAATACTTGCAGCTCTTAGTGATTACACAAAGCGAGTAGGCACCTAAGACATCAACACTTCCTAAAAAAAATGGGGATGTTTTTCACCCTCTGCAAGTTTTGATTTGTTTTTCAAGTGGTTTGTAACTAGCCCCTCACTGTTACGTTGAAACTAATTTTGAGTACCTAAGCAATGAAGTTTTTACATCATAAACAGCTACTTCTGCAGTGAATTTAAAGCTGATTTCTGCTTTGAAGTACTTCTGTATAGTACAGAAACAAATATATGACTTGGCACTGGAGAATAATAATCCCTACCTGACACATAATGCTCTTTACTGTACTGCATTACTATGACTCTTCATAGGGTAGTTAATAGGTGTTGTTTCCTGTTTTTCAGAAAGCTGGAATAGGATGTATGTCCTGGGTTGCCAACTAGATAGATAATGGAGTAGAATCCTTTCAACACCTCCAGTGCTTTGTTCAGTTTTCCACAGCCTCTCACATTTTACAGGAAAAGTCAATGTGATCTGCAGCACCAAACTTAACAAACTTCTCTAATTAAGATCCAGACTGTAAAGTGGTGCACATTGATAGGCACACTTCATTATAGATCCTTGTGTTGGGAAGATTTTTCCCATACAGCTGTCTTTGCAAAAGAGTGGGCATTGTCACTAAGCAGCATCCAAACAGATCTGTTTTCATAATTCTAAATGGGAAAAGCTTTTGGGAAAGCCATGAGGCTCTATGTAGCCACCTGGGCTACCTGCCTTCTTGCCAGCAAACTGCTACCTGATCCACAGTAAGATGATACTCTTATCCCAGCATGCTGCCTTCTTGTTGCACCCAAATTTATGTGAGGGCTGCCTTGAAAGTTGAGCTTTTACCTCTTCTGCATAATTCCATGAACCTGAAGAGGAAGGATAGGAATCTAAATGTACTGAAGGCACATGCCGATCAAAATTATCCATTATCCCAAAGCATCCCAAATCTACACATTTATAGCAAATTTATGTTAACTCTTTGTAAAACTTGGTACCGTAGTATAGTTTTAATGCTGTATTCCTGAGATGAAATAACAAAACCAAGCAGGATTATTTTTACATGAAACCAACTCTTGTGAATCTAGTTTTAAATACATATTTGTGGTCTTGCAATCATACCTAGTATTTCTTTAATTTCTTACATTTAAATGCAGTGCTTCCCATTTGGAAACAAAATTGAACTAGAGATGGGGTTGTGAGGAAGGCAGGCTCACTGTGAGAGTCCCTGCGTTCCTTCCAGTGAGCTTGAAAGAGAAATCTTGCTCAGGTGGAGTTTTTCAGTAAGACCATTGACTCTGCCAGAGCTGATACACTGAAAATATGTATGGATACAGATGCACCAGATACATTTGGAGAAGGATTGTGTTCTTTTCTTATCATTTCTGTTGATTGTAACCTTTCTGTAAATGGGTTAATCCTGCTGCTCTCAGTGTAGATGGCTTTAATGGAAAGCCTGATAGAGGGCATGCATACAGTCTTCTGAAATGCACACAAAAATGTGGGCAAATGTAGACCTTATGAAAAACAAGTCTTGTCTGCACTAACTAGAAAAACAGTTTTTCTGCCTTTTATTTGTACGTATTTCTGTGATTTTCCAGATTGTCAGACTGCCTAGGGTGTAAGTTTTTCACTTTTTTTTTCCTACTTTAGGACTTCTGTTGGGAGTCAGTCCAATAGGAGTTGAAGATAACTTGTTAGAAAAACATTTCTGAGATTTTATTTATTTTTGTGCAGTGAATAAGAGACTGAAAAACTGTTGACTGATACTGGAACAGCATGTTTGGGGTAAAATAATTTCTTAATGCTAAATTGAAGGTGTATGTACATAGATTTTAATATCTGGTGCCCATTATTTAGATTCCCTTTTATAATTTGGTTAATTACAAGGTGTGTAAATAGATATAGCCACTCTAGTTGATTTTAGAAGCTGACAGATGCAATTTAGAAAAAATATTTTAGTGTTGAGTGTTTTGCTGTGCTATTGTTTTTTGGGGTAGAGGTTTTCTGTTTTGGTGTTCTGGATGTTGTTTGCTTTTTTCTTCAATATTTTGTTCAGAGAAACTTTAACTTTTTATATTTCCTTCCTTCTTCCCCTCCTGCATCATCATTCTGTATCTAATAGTGTTCTGTAGGATTAAGAAGAATTAATAGTCATATTTTTTCTCTTCACTGCACTGTTTTCCCACCTCTTGTAAAAGAGCTTTAATTTTTTAATACTAAAATCTGTCAGATTATTTAAAAACAAAACAATGGAGAAAATTTTATCATTTTATTTCCTTCTTTATATTATCAAAGCATATTCATTTCCAATTTATTTTTGGCTTTAAAAGAAAATCAGATCAAGATAAGGATCCCAATGAGCTGAACACAGCAGACCTTGAAAGATCTATTGTACTCCCAAGCAGGGAGTACACCTGGAATCACACCTGGAATCACAGTTACTTCAGGCTGTTAAATGCTGTGGTTCTACTTCCAGGCAGAGGAATGCTGCAGTGGTTTTGGACACCTGTCTGTCCATTCCACCAAAATGCTTCTGTAGAACTAGAAATGGGGCTTGGAGGTGGCTGGTGTGTGGAGTAACTGCAGAAGCAGATTGGTGACAGGTGGAAGAGAATGTTCGGGAATTCCTGGCAAAAATCAGGTTAAGGGAAAAAAAATACAGGTTTGGCTGCAGGCTGGTTATAGGGCTTCTGTGACAAATCTGCTGAATGCAAAAGCTGGAAGAATGATAGGAATGTGCATTGTTTGTCCTGCACAATTCAGCTCAGGGGAGCAGAGTTAATTGGGTTCTTCCTACAGTTTTACTGTGCTTGATAAAGTTAATTTTAGGCCTGATTCTGCCTTGTCTGGCAGCTCTGCTATCCTGTTGGACTGAGTGTGGGAGAGAGGGAAATGGGTCACATGCACAGAAACTGGTCTGGCAGACAAAACCTGGTGGGCAGCTTTGGTGACGCAGAGCTGAGGCTGCGATCTGTTTATCCGCTTGTTGTTCTGCTGGTTTGGCCCCGGGAATAGGACTGGGAGCTAACAGGACTCTTTCTGTCCTTAAACAGAGCACTGACAGGGAGCCTGTCTGCTGAGTCAGGACATGTCAGGTTTGCATCACTACTTCTAGGAGTGCCTATTGAGGGAAAGCATGTTTACTTCTAATGCAATTTCGTGTACATACCCTTTCTCCATGTTTATTAGTAAACTGTAGGTTGGCAGTGCAGAATTTTTAACTTGGAACAATCCACTTAATGTAGGCAGTTAAGTAAATCCAGGTGAGATTTTGAAATGGTTCAGAATGATAGAAGGGTGTTCTGGTATGTGCGTCCATGCTGGAGTTAAAATGCTTCTCATTACTACTGTTTGCAGAATTTGAGACATCAGTGTACTGATTTATTTATATATTTTTAAATAACCTGTAGGTTGCTGTTGCAAATAAGAAGAGTGGAAAATTGAACAAGAAAATATGTCTTTTGAAGCAGAAAGTATCAGTATAAACAAATTCACAGAAACCTTACATTTCCTCCTTTTTTGGTCTCTTGTTTGTTCAGGTTATATGTTTATATATATATAAAAGATAACATGTATATGAAGTTTTATACCATATATGTATTTTTCATCCTGCATATTAAATAGGAGGCTTGAGAATTTTCTCTCGAGGTGCTGAGCTTACAGAAGTAAAATCTGAGCCCTTTCCACTGCCTTTTTGTCTGTATCTTTATGGTTCTGTCAAACTTTGGCCAGTGTTCTGAGCTGGAAGGGACCCACAAGGATCATTAAGTCCAGCACCTGAGGGAATGGCTCGATTCTGTGGCTCTGTTATGCAGATTGTACAGGCAGACTTGTGCAGTGTCAACCACAAGAGTCCTGCATCCCTGGGAGCTCAGAATATTCTGAAAGAACCTAGGAATACACATAGGGAAATACGAGTTGTTTTTCAACTTCCTTTTCACAGCTGTGTTTGTAAACATGTCTGAGCTGTATCAACCTGCAAGTGAAAGTAACTTCTGCTTATATGGATAATATTAGGAATTAGTATGCCTTATGCTAAGCTTTGTCTTAACGAGAAATTCTGTTTCATGAGAGAATTAACCAATGAAACTCAAGGTTTTTCTTTTGAAATTCATTATCAATTAGGTATCTGGCAGCTTTTTTCCAAAGGGAGAATCTGTGGAGAATGGAGGATTTCTTTTGAAACTCAGGATAAACTCTCTTTCTTCTCAGTCCTTTCTCACTCTCTTTCTTGATGTGGCATAAAGCAGGTAGCAACAACCTGTCCTAATTCCAATAGATCCATGAGCAAGTCACTGGGTGTTCAGATGTGTTGCTATGCCTCTGTTATTTTCCATTTTTTGTGGTTTTTTTCTTAAATTTAAAGTATCTTAGGAGTTACCAGGCGAGATTTGGGATCCATTTATGGGGAGGGAGGTGATGGTGAAGAGTGTTTTACTTTCCTCACTTACATACTCTGTTTGATTTTCAGACAGTTTGTGTGGATAAGTCCCTAATAGTTTGAGGGGAACTACATTTTCTGGTTTGTGTAATTCTGGGCTATGCCCAGTATCATAAAATACACTGAGTTGGGTCAGGATAGTTCTCAGATCTCTGGCTTCTTTGAGAACTTTTTGGAGGCTGGTTTCTGCACCAGATAGTCTTTTTAAGCTGTGAGATGCTTAAGTCAAGGATTTTGTTGCTTGGAGAAGACCATATGTGAAGCATAGAAACTTTTGGTATTGTACAACCCCCCTGAAAACAGTTTTTTTGCTCGAGGTTTATTCTTGGTCCTCCAGTGGCTCTTAGTGAGCCAGCAAATGGACCTGAGCCTCTGCTGTGACTGTTGTGAGCTACAGCAGGCCTGCAGGTCTGCTTGCAGTTCCCACATATCTGATGGCATTTCTCAAACTTGATCTACTTTGAAGCTTTAGCAGACTTGCTTTCATGCTAAGCAAACAGGTGAGGGGCATCCTGATGAGCCATTCAGTTCACAGTTACTTGTGTCTCCATGGCACTTCTGTATCCCATAGGGAACGTTCCTGCTTGGGTCCTGGGGTGCTCCTGAGCCCTTGGCTCCAACCTTGAGCAGGCATCTCTGGCTTACATGGTTTCCAGGCAATGATGTCTTCACCAGGAATAATCTCTTTGCTAGAGATTGATGGATACCTCAAAATCTTGAATTACTTCTTCTCTCTAAGTAACATTGGATTTAGCAGCAGTTGCCATTCATCCAAGATTCCTGATAGGGGAGAAGAAGGTAAATTTCACTCCTGTCAAGTGAGAGGTAATGGTTTTAGAGCTCAGGGGACACAATGGTTCATTGATATCATGGGTCAGATCTTCTAGGTACTGTGAATCGGTGTAGTCAGCTGGAGAAAGCGGCCCTGCTGGGGTTGTGACCTATGTCTTAAAACAGGTTACAAGATTCAAGAGTGTGATGGTTCGTTATGGAAGACTTTCAGGAAGATGCCTGTTTGCCCATTGTCCTCCAACTCAAGCTTTTAACTTACATCTTAATATTGTCCTAAATTAAGCCTCAGCCAGTCCAGTATTGTGCCATTCTCCTTTAAGCATAAATTGAGATGTGCAGGGCGCACACAGAACTCCAGATAATCCTTGTTTGCTTTTGACTCTGGGCAACAACTTTGTTGAGTTAGGATGAATTGGATCACCAGTATCTGGCCACCATCTGATGATGTGTCTGAGCCTTTTAACAGTGTGTTCAGTCATGAGCAAATGGGTTGTGTAATGTGTCGCTGATCTGCAACCCTGTAACTCAAACTTCAGCGGCAGTAGGAGAGCTGTCTGTTTCTATGGCAGTGGGCAGCTTACTGCAGTCACTTAGCAGGTGCTGCCGTGTCCCCCGTTGTGTCATCATGAGAGCTGCATTAAGAGCTGCCTGTTGTGCTAGGTACGTGGCCTGGCGTGTGGTGGGATACGCCACGCAGAGAATTCCTGATGGTCAGTGCTCTCCAGAATGTGGATAACCCGGTGGGTGTTCCGGTGTGAACACTGCTCTGATGCTCTCGTAGCATGAACGTTGCAGCAGATCGCTGGAAAAAGATGTTTTGCTGATTGGGTATCTTCAGCTTCTGCTGGGAGTACTGCTGCCCCAGTGGTGAGGTAAAGTAAGTAGACTCCATAAATACCCCCTTTTTAAAATTTTCTCCATTCAAAACTCCTATCATTTGACTTTCATAATGCAAAATGGGCTTGACCTGGCTTTTGCTCTAGGCCAAAGTGCACATGTATAGTCAGCTACACAACGCATCTGCTCAAATTACAGTGACTTAGTCCTGTTTCTAAGCTCATAAATCCGTTTAACCTAAATCAAAGTAGTGAACTCTCTAAATTATTTGTCTTGTGAGGCTTCAGCTTTGCGGATTCTTTCATCAAAAATCAGCCTGGTTTTTGTGACACACTGACAGTCACATGTCATGGGTGTAAATTCCAACATTTGGTACAGCTGTATTCCCTGGCATCCTCTGAGCTTTGTGTGTTGAGGAACGAGCTTAAGCTATCTCAGAGTAAACAAGTTCTTAAATAAGAACTGAAAACATATGAGTTAATTTTAGTTAATTGTTGCAGTGTAAATAAGGGCTTGTTGTTGTATATGTAAGATAACTTCCACAGCCTAAAAAGTAGAAAATATTAAGTTCTCTTTGCTGATGTGAATTTCTGTAATGGCCTGTGAAAAGTTATGTGACACAGGTAATCCAGAGAAAGTAAAATGTCAAATACCCAACACTCACTGAGTGATGTAATTGCTTTCTAATCTGATGTAGAGCTTGCATATAGTGCATCTTAACACTGAGCTCTAGCAGGCTCCAGCATAAATGGTCTTCTGAGATGCATCTTGTTAGGATTTAATGTCATCAAGCAATTCATAATTCAGAAGAGTCTCTCTCTCTCTCTCTCCAAGGGTAAAATTTCCCTCTCCTGGTTCTTGTAAATGTGTGTATACAATATAATAAACAAGTTTGATAGAGGTACAAAATACAAAACTTGTACATATTAAACTGTATCCCAGCTGTTTCAATTTAGTAATTTCACTGTGTGTATAATACAACAGAGTGAAAAGTATGATTTCTGGCAAATTACTTACTTTATACTTTCTCCAGTGAGACTATTTTAAAACACTCTGCATTTCAGTATGCTTTTATTGTGCAAAGCAATAAGAACTACATTAGAACTTACTCAGATAGCAGTTTCAAAACCAGCAAAATCAGTCTTTCTTTCACTAAACGCCCATTCAAAGTGATAACAATGCATACAGGATGCTCAATCCTATTCACAGAATATGAAATTGCAAACCTGAATGTATTTATTTTATTTACTGTGATTTACCTATTTTATTTATCCTTGGCTTTTCTGGGGACTCCTTGTGGTGAAGAGCTGCTCCAGAATGCAGTCATAGAGTGGTTCAGTAGAAGTGTTCAAGCATTATATAAGCTGTCAGTTTGCTTTCACTCTTTCTGGATCTTTCTCCTTCTATAAGATTTTATTTCCATAACATGTATTAGCATGACCATAACAGGTACTGTAGGTAATTATCTGCATTGTGAAGGATGCTTTTCCATGAAGCTGGGAAGGCACAATCTCAAATTTTCTGAGGTTGCGTAAGAAAACCCCTTGAATACAATGGTGTCAGTAGTTCAGTAATGGTCTATATTCCTACCTCTCATGCATGCTGATTTAAATTAGCTTTGACTCTAAGCTTGGTGTAACCTTATATATTTGTATATGGTTTCTCTGGTATCACAATTGAGACTTTTGGGCTTCCTTAGCAAAACAAGACAGGGAGGTGTGGAAAAGAAAGTAACCTGGGATTTTGGTCTGGTTTGATTGTTTCTCTTCTCCATAGAGATAGCTTTGTGGGTCTGGGTTTTTGTATGTGATGATTACTGCACTCAGCTTGTTTATAATCTTGTCTGTGAGGGTACTGTTGTCTTTTAATGAACGTCTAGGAAAAAAACTAATTACTTAAAAGCACAGCCTTTTTAAATAAGGAGATGTTTTCTCATGCATCACACTGCTTTCTAAAGAAAAGCACTTGATGAAGTTGAACACATTAAATTCAAGTCTATGATGCTCTGTAGCAACAAGGATCTAACAAGATCTTGGGACTTCAGGAGACAGCCTCTGGAGTTCTGCCTGGAGTCGTCCTGAGTATACTTGGTGTGCTGTTACTTGCATAGCAATAACTGACAGCAGCTTTTATTATAAAAAAGGTGATCTCCAAGATGTGCTGTCCAGTATATCCGCTGTCACATATCCCCTCTCCACAGACATTCTTGTATCAATCTCAGAGCAAAGATCTAAATAATAACTGGAAGGGGTTAGTCTTAAGGGCCCTTTTTGGTTTGGGGTTTGGGGGTGTTTTTTCTTATTTATTATGCAGCTTCTGCTCTCCTGATTATTTTAGGCTGCTTTGGAGTCAGCTCACCACTGTTGTAGGTGAGTCTTGCAGGTGGGAAGATGTGCAGAAGTCCAAGCTTTAAGCCCTTGGAGAGTGCACTGAGACTGAGTTTTGTGGGGCAAATGGGGCCACGTATGGCCCCAGGCTTGGCATTACTCTGGAGGCAGCTGAGGCTGTTTTAAGTGAAATCTCTGCTGACTTTGGTGACGTAGGAAGAGCACCGAGTTGTGTAGTGAGGAAAGGGATCTGCAGCATAGCCCCCCCCCCAGTGCCTCAAGGTTGGTGCTGTAGCTGGAAGCTCTTGTCAGCCCTGCTGCACAGATGTCCCTCTTGGACACTGGAGGTTTGCTCACAGTCGTCCACTTGCAGTTCCTGGTGCAGGGAAGGGAAGGGCCCAAGATGCTGTTCAGCTCTCCTGGTGTCTCTAAACAGTGTGTTTTGCCCAGCGGTAGCTGCAGGCTGAGATGTGGTGACAAAGCCACTCACCTGCCATGGGGTAGTGTGACTGAAGGAATGCCGAGAAAGCTGCTCTGTTGACCGGGGTGTTTTCAAAGAAAGCTGTGTTCATAAGGACACAGCAGGAATTAGGAGACTTGGCAGCTGCTGTTTGGGTGCATTGTGGGGTTGTTTTGGGTTTTTTTTGTTTGTTTTTTTTTCTTCTTCCCCATCAGCACTGGGTGGTCTATGGCTTCTGCTCCCCTCTGTTTCAGGTGATGGGTGAATATGCTGAGCAAGGCAAAGTTTCAGGGAGGGTTGATGGGCAAATAGTTTTCCTTCTGCAGTGAGTTCACTGCAGTAAAGTGAAAAGATGGAAGGTGGCTGTTACTATTCTGTTCTAGTTTCAACGTCTCTGCTGAGATTCCTAATGCAAACAGAAAAGGGAGTCTGATCAGTTTTCAAGAAAAACTAAAAGCCGATTTGCCACATTTGAGTAAACCAAATTTACAGCAAATAGGAACTATCCTGTGATCTGTGACTTCATTGTATCATTCACAATTACTTGGACATGATCAATTCCTTAACTGAAAACTGACTGTGCAGCAAATCGTTATTAAAAAGATAAACCTCAATGACATTGCTGTACCACTTAACAGAAAAAAATGGAAAATTCTCATCCACTCAAAGAGATTCATTCCTTAAATGTAGAGGAAGGGATTTAATCAGTAGTTATTCTCTTTACATGAATAGTTTTGTATTGATAGTTTCAGTTCAGTAAACTATATTTTGACTTGTCTGTGGGCACATTTGCCACTTCTGTAGCAGAGCAGCTGGATGTAAAACCTTGAGTCTATGACCTGACATGTATACACAGTTAGATGTAGATATATCTTGTCTAAACCTGTATCTGTATTTTCATCTAGGAATATCTGCATAAGCATAATAATACAGTTTGTAAAGTTCATTACAAGTGTGGAGGCATTCACAAGTACTCAATTCAATATGTGTTAAACAATCAGCAAAGATTCCCAGTAGTGATCAAAAGAACTGAGCAAAACAATATTTCCATCTTTGTTTCTCTGTGGTTATAAAGATAAGGAGATAAAACCCATAAAGCCTACCTGTAATCTTAACTATCCAATCTTGTTTGAGGTGAGGCTTACTTGTGAAGTGGCTTTTTTATGTTGGCTGGAAGTTTATTGTTTTGGTTTTTCTCCGCTGCAGAACTATAGGAGCAGTTTTCACCACCCAGCTGGAGCCAGACTGTTGGAGTTTTGTTCATGAAGCCACTTCTTCTTTGACTGTTGGTTAAGAAATGTGCGTTTTAAATAGGTGATAATATAAACAAAATGAGAACCCAAAATTTAAATAATCCATTTTACTAAGAACTTCTTTCAGTTTTTATTGCCTGCTGGTACTTTCTTGGTGGTTCTCCAGAAAATCTTACCAAAAGGAGATCTAATGAAACAGTACAGGCTGATATCTTTTACTTGTAACAACATTGTTTTTGACTACACTCTTCCACTTCGCAGTTTTTCTTGGTATTTTTGAGGGGTACAAGGCATTATTAGGAATAATAGCTGACAACAACAAAACCCCAAATTAAAAGGCAGATGTTTTCCACACTTTTCATATTCACTCACACATTTTCATATGCACACAAAGAGCTGAATCACAGACCATGGGACTTGGCAGCAGAGAGAATCTGTGTTTTATGTGTTAGTGCTCTCCTTCCAGACTTCAGTGTTTCTTAGGAGTGCCTACGTCAAATGTTTTCCTACAGTTCGTCTTTTTCTTTTGCTTTTTTTCCTTAAATCATCCCTCTGGCTGGTTATGTTGTACTGGAAGTTGCTGCTGCTGCCATGGATGGTCCTTAGGCATCCTTCATTTCAAGGAAATATTCCGTGTGCGAATGTTACATATTGAATACTTTGCCTTTACATTTTGGGAATCTGCCTTTCCTGTCTTATGTCTCTGGATATCTCCTGCAGCGATTGGCCTGTGCACTGGAAGTGTGAATTAAAGATAATTGACTGTGGAAGTGGTGTACTTTTTCCTATGAGCTGACTTTGCCCTTGTACTGACAATGTTTACAATGATGAGAACTCATTTGCGCTTCCTAAGCTTTAGCCAAATGTTTGACTTGTCATAATTTAACTGTGATATAAAGCAAACTGAGGTATTTAATGCCAACATCAGAAAGAGTTACCAAGAGCCAGTTTTCACAAATCCAGTTTTAGTCGTGGACTGGGATGAGTCATTTAATCTGATGCAATGAAAACAGAAAAGATGTTGAAGCACAGATGTGTGAGTTAATCTTCCATTTTTCATGTTCCAGAGGAAAAATTTTCCGATCTGGAGGAAATGTTTGACTTGTAACTTGCGTGTGGTGTAACTTGTAACTTCATGAACATCCCAAACAGCAAGAATTCAGGACAGCGTTAATATTGATCATGGAAAAATAGGTCCTTAGAGCCCACTGAACTAAAGGAGTCTCTCTTCTGAGTTCATATACTAATATGAAGAAGATGGGGTTGTTCAAATAACCTGGTACATCCACAGTAAAGTTTGCTTATTTCCTTCACCACAGCATTGCAGCTTACATCAGCAGAGGAACTTGGCTCATAGCTAATGACCATAGGTGGTAGGATGTACTCATTCCAGGAGCACGAGGAATGGTAAACCTCATAACAAGTACTTGCTTGTGTACAGAAGTCTGCCATCATGGATACCCAGAACATTCAGGAGAAATCCATCTGTTTCCCCAGTCTTTTGAAAATGTTGGATACACATGGAGATAATTTTTTTGAGAGTGATGAGAGCCTAAATGAGTTGTGGTTTGTTGGCTCATATTTTTAAAGCTTTTTATTAATGGAGTTTGGTTTTTTTAAAGTTTGTTTATTAAATGACAAAAAGGGTCCAGCATTGTGGGTAGTATTGCACTGTGAATGGGAATCAGAAGATGAAGACAAAGGACCACTCAGTGTTTCTGAGCTGCTGCTTAATGACGGGTATGTGTTCGCGTTCACATACGCATGAAATCCACCCATTCTGAGAGCGCTTCATTAAGGGCCCAGCCTTTCATAAACAAGGATCTACAGCCATGTTTGAGAGCTTTTTGTGTTCCATAGTGCCCCTCCAGTTAAAATCTCTTTAAAAGAAAAATAAAGATTTTCCTGCTTCCTGCAGAGGTTTCAGTCCAGACCTGGACTACTCATGGAAGAAACGGTCTCAGATGATTTCAAGTGTTCAATTCTTGAGTGGGCTGACGAGTCTCTTGCAATGAGATTCTTTGTGTTGCCATTTAAGGCTTGTGAAAGACCTGTGTGCCCCAGAGATTGCTGCTCAATTAATATATCCTATGGGAATTCTAGAGTATTGCAAAGGCCTTCCCCCTGTTTTCTCCAGAACTCCAAACTGTGGCGAACAGAGCAAGTTATTTTAAAAATTAGATTGGAAATTCCTGTCCAAGCTTATTGATGTCATTTGGAGTCTTCTCAGTTTCTGGTAAATGTTTGTGATCAAATCACATGCAGATGTTTGTCTGGTTGGTTGTCCAGTTGCTTTCCAGCTCCTCAGGGACCTAGACTTTCAGGGAAGACTTTAGACCCTTGAGCCTAAAACAACAGACTTGTGAATAACCTGATCACTGCAGACCTTCCAGGATGGCAAATGTCTGGATTTTAGATTTTGTTCGTTAGGTGCCACACATTACTTGATGAGGAAGTTCTTTTGCTTTCTTGCTTGCTTTCTTTAGAGCTTGCCTCAGTGTCACAGTAACTTCTTGTTCTTTCCCCTATTGAAAAACAAGCTTGTTAAAAATTTAGAATGTAAAGGAAAATATAAAGTAAATTAGACTCATATTTTCAAACAGAATTAAAATACCTTGCCACGTTTAGATTTCATGAATTTAAAAGTTTTTCTTTATTGTGGGGCAGAGGTGTTGGCAAACTTCAGTTTGTAGTGTTGGCTAGCTTCTTGAAAGAAACAGGAAGGGTTGAGGCAAACTAGCTGTGCTGCTTGTTCTCCAGATACCAGTATTTCCAGCTCTTCTGCATTTGGAATTGCTGGCAAACAGGTAGCATGGTTTTAATCTCAGGTCACCACAGGTCAAATGAAACAGGGTCATCATTCTTGTGGATCATGCAGGCAGAAGAAATCAGACCCTGAGGTGTTTAATTGTGCGCTAAGGCACTAAGAAACATCTGGGAAGCAGCGGGCTGACCGACCTCAGCTTGGTCATGGAGAGGACAGCAGCACTGATCATCCTGGAAGTAATTTCTAGGCACATGAAGAACAGGAAGAGGACAGGAAACAGCCAAACACGAATTTACCATGGTCAGATTCTTCCTGTGTGTGAAAAAGTGATGGAGAGAAAAAGTTGTTGGCAAAGGGAGAGCAGAGGACCTTGTTTACTTTGATGGTACCAAGTTTTTTGACACTTTGATTAGCATCCCTGGAGCCAAACTGAATTTTCCCCTGGATCGATTGTTTGATAAACTGCAGTTTGTGAAAAACTGGCTGAGCTGGCGCTGAACTGGGAGAGAGTTATTGGCAGTGTTCCTTGGGGACTGACACTGGTGCCAGTGTTGAATATTTCCATTGGTGGTACAAATGACGGGTTGGAGTGCACCCTCAGCAAATCAAAGGTGACACCAAGTTAGTGGAAGTAGTGGATTACAGGAACTGCTATTCAGAGGAACTTGAGAAAGTTGACATGGGATAGCAGGAACCCAAGAAGTTTAACAAAAAGAAAGGCAGAAAACAGCTTTGCAAAGAAGACCTGGTGATCCTAACAGGCAAGTTAGTTGACTAGAATTCAGCAGCAAGACCTTACAGCCACAAAAACAAACTGTGTGCTGGGCTGTGAGCAGGAGTGACAGCAGGGTGAGAGAAGGGTTTTCCTGCTCTGCATACAGAGGGACTGTAGGGAGCACAGTCAAGGAGCACTCAGGGGGTTGGTTCAGAGCACATGACATACCAGGAAAGGCTGTGAGAGCTCCTTGTGTTTCACCTGAGAGAGCTGTGGGGACGCTCCAGCTGGCTCCAGCTATCTGTAGGATCATTAGGAAGAAGAGGGACCTAGGCTCCTTTTAGAGATGCATAGTGAAAGGACAGGCATGAGGTGATTGTCAGAAGTTTCAGGTAGGGAAATTCAGGTTAAGCATAAGAAAATATACCTTCCATTGCAGTGAAAGAGGTGGTGGATTCTCTGTCCCAGTGTGGGGTCCTGAGCAGCATGGTTCAACTTTAAAGCTTGGTCTGCCTTGAGTAGGACTAGACATCCCCAGCTGCTGAATGCAGTATTTAATGTTGCCCTTTTCTTGAAATAATAGCTTGTTAGTGCATGAAAATTAATAACTATATTATGGCATTTTAAGAGGAACAATGCAAAAGTTTTGGGTTTTTTCCTAAATCTTTCACATGCAGCTCGTGTCACATTTCTAGCTTAGGTCTTTTGAAGTGGACGTTGCTGAATCCTGTGATTGTCTTCCTATGAATTAAAAATAAGCCAAGTCTCTTTCTCCTTAAAAGAGACTGTTATGTTCAGCAGAACTCGAGGTGGTGATGCATTTTTGCATATGAGCATGCATATGGCTTGAGAATGGGAGCATTGTCTACAGCCCTGCTTACTTTTGATGGTTTAGTTCAAAGCTTATTTGAGAGAGAGTTTGTTAGGGAAAAAATCTGAAATGTCTTCTAGCATCAAGCTACCTTTCTGGCAAAGAACGCATTTTCTCGATACTTTGTTTTCTTCCAGGAATTTGAAATCATTCATACTCAACATCCACAGAGCTTCAGGAGAATGTGGCCATAATTGTGATCAATAAAATATGGACCTACTCAGTTCCTACACCTACACATTGTTTGCCATTTTACAGGGCTTTCTAGCTCATATTTGTATATATGTAGCTCTCAATTAAAGCAATTTTAAAATTTGTGGTGTGAAACTAAGACTACTTTGTTTTTTCATTTTATAAGCCGTGTGGGTTTGGTCTTTAGAACTTTTCCATTAAGTGAAATACTCTAAATCTCCATGCAGAATTTTAGCTCACATTTTACCTGCAAAAAGAGCAGTAGACTTACTGGTGTTGTGTGGCATCCTGGGGGAACTGCTTTGCTAACTTGGTCCATATGATTTTAATGCATGGGCTCTTACAGGGGACACACCTGAGGGAATAGACAAAATACTGTAATCCTAAAAAGAACTTGAAGCAGTGTAGGCCAAAATTTTCGTACCTTTAAAAATGGATTACCTGAATTAGCCAAGTATAAAAATTTAGGCAATGGGATAATGGAACTACGAAATTTAAAATTATTTTGATTATTTTGATAGGCATTTAAAGGGAAGTTTAATGTGCTGAATAACTGAGGCAGCTTTATTTGCAGGTGGAATGGAAGCACATAACATGTCTTTCCATACATGTGAAGTTGAAGATTTGAAATGCTCTGTGTGTTTCACGTAGGTTGTTTGCATGGCACTGCAGGTCTGATGCTGACTTGGGCACACCTGCTGCATGTGCACATTTAGCCGTTTTTTTGGGATACCTGGTGAGCCCAGTTCCTTACACTTGGAGAATAAGATATTTGAGATGGGACACAGAAGACATGAAGTAATTGTTCCCATGATGAGACCAATATGTGAAATAGCCAGATTTTGCTGAGTATTTCAAGTTTTGGGCTTTTGTAATATCACAGGTTGGGTGGAGTGTAAAACAAAAACCTTTTCATATGGCACTGTGAATTTTTGGCTTTATCCAGTGTGAGGAATACTTAGAATATGTTGGTTTTTTTCTCTCCAGAATTTTCTTGTGTGTTTAGTTAACACCCTAGTTATTTACAGACTTTGAACAAGTCAGAATTTTTTCATGATAAGTCATTAAGTTGTACCATGAAAGCTCTATATAATGAACTGACTTGTGCATTGTTTCCATGGGTCAGATGGATAAGGTTGGGGGTTTTTTTACCCTTTTTCTTTCAGTTCTTTAGTTCTGAAATCAGCTGTTTTCTGGCCTAAATTCAGTTTATCAGAATGCTCAAACTTAGGTTTTATTCAAGCATCTGTTTACCATTGCACAGTCAAGAGTAACATCATAAAATAACAGGAAGTGATAGAAATAAGAAACTTTTTTATCATTTGAAAGATAAGGAAAAGGGAAAGTTATTTTTAAATTCCAAATTAAAATAAAAAAGGAAATAACCACTAGATGGCACTTGAAAATTGTGTATTAAGATAATACATCTGCTTTCAAAATCATTACAAATGTTTATAGACCCAAAAGGTTTTTATGTGGATCCACATAGTTCTGAGAGACAGTGATACTTGCAAAGCCAGAATTAAAGTTCCTTTAGCTTTAGTATCTCTTTCTGTGATCAGACTAAACCACTGCATTAAGGAATCTAGTCTGAATTAAAAGCTCATTCCTGAGTCTTAAAATGCTGCCTTTAGCAAGTTGATAAATACAAATATAACTGATAAATGTGTGCAAATGAGTTTGGTTTCCACTTACTTTTAATGGAATCATGGAATTGTTTAGGTAGGAAAAAACCTTGAAGATCACTGAAGTCCACCACTAAGCCATGTCTCTCTAAATGCCACATCTTCATGTCTTCTTTTAAAAGACTTCTGGGATGGTGACTCAGCCAGATCCCTGAGCAGCCTGTTCCAATGCTTGATTACCCTTTTGGTGGGGAAGTTTTTCCTTGTGTCCAATCTAAACCTGATGCCATTTCCTGTTGTTGTTTGGGAAAAAAAGATTTGTAATCATGTGTTTTAGCAAAATTCTGCTCTTCCTTGGCATTCTGTTTACCTACTTGGGTTATGCCTAATACGAGATACAACATATTCTGGCAAAGTGTTGCTGCTTTAATATGGCAAATAGCTTGGAAATTAACTCAGAGTTTGGGAGGGAGGGGTTCATACAGGAAACAGACTCGCAAGGGTTCACTTCTTGTGTTTGGCTTTACACTTGCTCCTCTTGGTAGGGGAAGAGGATGGAAGCTGAGTGTGAATTAGATTATGAAGAAAATATTTTAGTAGCCCAAATTTATTATCAAGTCAGTCTTGAGGCATTTCTGTTAGTGAACATGGCACAAGCCCCTTTTATTTGAAATTCTTGTGTTAGCCTCTTTATGTTTCTGAGATGCTTAAGTGTTACATAACCATGATTTATGGGCTTTATATTGAAGATGCACAAAGCTGAGTAGATACTTTCTGTGGCCATTAATTTGATTCTTCTTCCATAGGAGTAGTGGGTGGTAGCTGTACGAGGGAATGTTTAGACAACTGCCTTAGCCTATTGCATGTGAATTAAAGAGAGCAGAAGTAGACAAAGTATAATATGGGGTTGTGCAGGGATATTTTATGGCCTATTAAATATGTATTAAGGGAGTAATTCTTTCATTTGCTCATACAGCTGTATATGTTTCCCCTGACACTGGTGATAATCATGAGTGAATTTTATTATGAAAGCTCCGTTAGGCACGTGATAAACCTTAGAATGGGTTACAGTAGTGATGGACACAGCTGCACTGTCCTGGTTTTGCAGAAGACACTGGGACACAATCAACAAGAGGTGAAAAGGAGAGTTGAACAATTTTACCATTCAGCTGTGCTCCCCCTGCGATGTCTGCTGCAGGAACGTCTCCTCTTTGTGCTGCTCTGTGCTGCACAAAAGCACTTGGCTGTGTTTCTGCCATGACTGCACCCTACAGCAATTTGTACTGCTGCTAATCACAGATAAAAACGGAGCCTTTGGGAGTGGCAAGTCTAGAACATGTACTTTTTGACTTTTTTTTTCTTTTCATTCATAGGGTCTCTTTCTCAAGGCTGTGAGCAGAACTCCAGGCCATTGTTCTTCTTGATATAAAATTTCAAATTGACTTTGATTTCTTACCTGATAGGCTCTTCAGTGAGGAAGCTGTTGCTGAACTGCAGCTGCCCTCCTGGGAATGACTTGATGAGAATATCCATGTACTGAAATTCATTAAGTTTTTCCTGTGGCCATCTTACCTGTGAGCTCTAAAAACTCTTTATGCTGAAATCAAGCATTTGATGACTTGCAAAAGCTAGAACTCCTGGTCATCCAGTTGACAAATCACAAAGATTTTCATTTTACAATATTGAAATAATGGGAAAAGCAGGAATGACAGCTGTCTTTGTAGAAAAGCTGCTCCCCATGCAGGCTCAGGTAGTCCTGCTCACACAGGAACACAAAGCACATTTTTCATGGTGTGTTGTCTCAGACTTGCTGAAAGTCAGTGGTTTTTTGGATTGTGCTGTTGCTATGGTCTGTGATGCTCTGCAGACAAGCACTCATCTCCTGTCTGAGAGGTGGTTGCATTTACAGTCTATTCTGTGTTCCTGGAGGAAAAATGTTCTGCTGATAAATTACTCTGGTGTCAGTAGAGGGCTTTGAAGTGGTTGTTGTTATTATCTCCCCTCTGTAGGAGGAAGTACTGCAAAGTAGGTTGGGCTCTGCTGCCTCTGTGTTTTGAATTTCAGGCATTTATTCTGCTCACCTTCCCAGATGTCTTGGTGCTCTCTCCTTGTTGTGGCAGCAAATGTAGAAACAGAAATAAGTACTGCTTTGGAGCACAAGGATTGCCAGAATTTCCAAGCTCTGTGGGTTAAATCTCCTTCACCTAGGAGCAGAGCCAGGTTTGGTAGTGCAGGTGTCCCAGTGTGTCCCTCCCCTGGGTGAGTGACCCCACATGTGCAGGAGCCTTGCCCTGCTCCCCAGTTGGTGGTTCCCTTGTGTTACCACTGCTCAGAGCATGCAGGGAGAGAACCCCTGCCTGCTGTGCAGCAGCTTCAGGCAAAGGAAGTGGCTGGGCTGATAGTCCAGGTGCATTATTGCAGGGGATGCACAGGGGTGTAGGCAGACCTGCTGGGGATCTTTGGCACGCGGGGTGGTTAGCACCTGGTGGTGCCAGAAAGATGGGTGTCACCCCGAGAAATGCTTGTCTTCTGCACTTTATGACCCAGAAATTTTGGCTAGCAGAGTGTGTCGCTGGAGTCTTGTTTGGTGAAGTAAATACAGCTGTAGCCTGTGACTTACTGGGTTTCTGGTTTTTGTGTTTCTTCCTCTGCAGCTGCTGAAGTCTAAAACGAGCCATAGCAAATGTAATGTCCTACTCTAACTTAAATCCAAGACAACAAAAAGTCTTGTTATCTTTAAGACCTGAGTCTTTGGACAGCTGCTTTTACCTAAGTGACTCTGGGCTCCTGTTAATATGCTTCTATTTGAGTAAAGTTGTTAGTGACTTGCAGCCCCAGACCTTTTTCTGCAAGGCAAACTCTTCCATCAATTCTTCCCCTTCTTCTGCACCAGTGAGCCAATTCACAGAGGCAAAAGGTGCTACAGTGAGTACAGTTGTTCAACATAAAGTGATTCTTATACTAGACAAAGCTTGGTTGATTTCTTTGCTTTAAAAATGCCAAAGCAAATACTACTTATTTTCAACGTCTGAATGAAAAGAGAAAGTGTAGAGTTGAAGTTTAAACTCTATTGATTTGTGTCATGTGTTGCTTTTCTTCCTCTTCAGCAGCTATGAAAGGGATACTTAAAAAAACCCCAACAGTAAAAAAAAAAAGTGCTGCTGACATTTTTTTATGATCTTGGGGTTTAATTTTATTTATTAGAGAACAAAGAAAGCAAGCAACTGATATCTGAGTTTGAGAATAAGGAACAGTTTAAAATAATTTCTGAAGATGGAAGAGTGTGTCATTAAAAATTAACTAACACTTGTAGCTGTGTTGCTAAGTGTTTCATGTGGTGACAGTCTCTCCCAAACCTCCTCTGGCAAACAGGACCCCATTGAGTCTCAGCATGTCCCCCATTAAACCATCACATCTCTGAAAATTAGAAAGCTCATTAATGGCTTTCTGCTGTGAAGCAATAAAGAGTATATTCACTGACTGGTCAGCAGTTAGTGCCAACTAATTTTTGTTATACATTATAGGAATAATATTCTGGTTCATTTGTTCCAGAGCTAAAATAAACTTACTTAAAAAACACAAAACCCAAAAAAACAACAACAACAGAAAAAACACCAAACTTTTTGTATTTGTGTAGGTGTATTTTACAGCTTTTGCTTTCATGTGAAAATTCAAATACCTCTTCAGTCTACTAGAACATGAACTGCTGGGAACATGAACTCATTTCCCAGTCTCCTGATTCTTTAGTGAAACAGCTCAAGTCACTGAGTCAGTAGTCCCCAAAACAATAAGATATTAGTGTCATAGTTCAGTCCTCTCTTTAATTATTAGGATTTGGTTTTATCATGTAGTAGAGAACTTAGATAGTGTAAAACAGAGCAGAAAGTGTGTGAAATCCACTTGAAACTCAGCCTTTGCTTCTTTGTACCGGTAATCTTCATTGAGTCAACTACAGGCCCAGCTGGGCTGCAGAAAATGTGGGGGTTTTTCTAAGGTAACAGGAAATCTGAATTTCATTTCTACTGTCCTCATGGAAATGAGAGCTGCTGAAGCTCAGATGTTGTTCTGTGGAGAATCTTCCAACAGGGAGTACACCAAAGTAACAATCCATGTCTGTGGGTTTCTGCTTTTTCAGGTCTTGTGTTTCTCTCTAACCTGTATTACAACATGTACCTTAGAGCACTTGGCTGCTTTTGTAGAACTTTATAAGGACTTTGGTGTTTGTGGATGTAGTTTATTCAGTGTTGCTTATTTAGCACAAGCAGCATTCTCAATGGCAGATCTACACAGTGATAAGATAGTCCCAGAATTAGTATTGCTGAACTTGGTCACCTGTGTATATAACGCTTTTTAAATAACAGAGGAAGATAGCAGAAAAACAAGGCTAAACATTACAAAATGTAATCAAATGCTTGTTGTTAATGAACACTAAAAAAATGAAGACTTGTAAACAGTTATGTATTTGAAATAGAAACACAGACAGTAAAAAGCTAAACATCTTCTCCCCTGCTTTCCTGCAATCCACCTTTTTTCTTAAGGATTTTTTTTTCTTTTAGCTTAAATTCTTAAATCTTTTGTACTGATTTATTATTTCTGTAATCTTTGATCTGTGAATGCGCTAAAAGTAGATGTAGAATGTTACCCTGAAGGTATCTTGCTGTCAATGGATCATGAATGTCAGCCTTGACAGGTATCCTCTCGTGACATTATAAAGCATATGTGGCTTATTTTAAGGAAAGCTGTCCACACTTATGTCTTGTCTTGTTCAAATATTCCTACTTTTTCCCTAGTGCCTGTTACTTCATTTTTGTCATCTTTAAGCTGAGAAGAAACTTGTAAAATCTTGTTGACTTATTTTAATAAATTTTACTCTGGCAAATTTCTAAAAGCCATTACATCTGCCTTAAAAGATACATTATATTTTTACTCATATCTGTAGAAGAAATTGTTTCTTTTTTGTGTTCTGGTTTATAAATTCCAGTCATTGCAAACCTTGCACTTCAGGTGTTCTGTATCTTCTCTGCTTTTAAGCCCAAATCTCTTCAAGATTGCACATGGCTTGTGACTTTCTGTGGAACTTTTTAATTGCCAAACTTAAATGTGTGCTTCAGTTCTTGTAGAGTCCAAGTCCAGCTCTTTCTTTAAAAGCATGCTGGTAGAGATGCTTCCCAGCTCTTGGGGATCCCTGAAAGAGAAACAGGTGGTATTTTTGCTTGCTTCAGTCTGCCAGCTTCCAGTCTCTCATGTAAAACAATCAGCTAACATGTTATTGATGATGTGTCAAGGGGAGAAAACCCCAGATAAATAGAATCTTTTGAGTCAGGTTACTGGATTCCATTGATGTTTTGCCATTCAAGAAGTAAATAATGCCAGTAAAACTTTCACAGTTGTTTAATCATAATCATACATGCATTCTGCTACATCTTGCCAAAAGGAAAATGTTAGCTGAATTTCGCATTTGCCTAGATTTCTTTAATGGGTTTCTCTCATAATTGTGTGTGTGAATGTATCAACAATTAAGACACAAATATCTATAAAGTGGGGGCATAGTAAAGTAAAAGATTAAGCAATCTAGAGGAAAACAAGTTTATCATACTGTTCTGGCATCCATTTTTAACAGGAAAAGTCACGTGTGATGTAATAAAGAATTAGAACATTTTTTTCATTATGTCAGTCCTATATTTGACTGAGGGGCATCAGCATAAAATGCACGCCAAAAAGATGTCTGAAATATAGGTCAGTTATGGGGACTTGAATAAAGAAAAATGGAGAAAGAGGTTGTGGAAACACAAAGTATGTAAAAATAGGATATGACCCACCCTTAAGGGGAAAGAAATAATTTTATGTGTTCATGTTATGAATTACCTGCTATTATAGGGGAAAAGAAGAGCAGGCATAGAGTGTAGAGTGCATAGCTTGCCATACTTAAGAAGTGAAGGGACTTCCAGGCTACAATGTCAACATAAAGTTTGAAGTCTGTCTGTAGCCTCAGTCCTTCCATCAGTGGGGTCAAAATCAGGAGGGTTTTTGTTCTTGACCATTGCAGAGATTCTCTCTGAAGCAGAAGCAAAGCATGACTGTGGTTTTCTGTGATAAATGTTACTTGTATGACAGCCAGGATCTGACTTACTCTGTGTTGTAAAATGGTTCACAATTTAATAAAACAACCTCGTGAACACCCTGGAATTCCTGAAGCTGTGCATACATCTTTATTTTAGCACTAAAGTGTGATGAGCTTTGATTAATTTATCTTAGTGGTAAGTGAGTGTTTAATACCTAGCCTTCATGCATGGAAAACAAAAATTATTTGTGAGCTCAGCTGTGGTGAAGAGGTGTAAGGTGCTGAGAGCTCCTTTGGGATTTGCAGGGTGACTGGTTCTGTGCTGCCTTGCCAAATTCAGCATAGAGAAGGGCACAGGGGTGATGTGGAACACATGTAAAATACACCTAAGTGCTGAGAAATCTTCCACTGCTCATCCTTTTAGGGGCAGCAGGTGGAGAGGTGCCAGCTCTGAAGGCAGTGCTGTTGTTCAAATAGCCCTGAGACTCCAGCTGAGCTTTGTAACCGAGGATCATGGAGCACTTCTCAAACGTTAATTTAGTTTCACACTAACAAGGTAGAAGGCTACTAATGTAGTACTCATCATACTAAGGACTGATCGTAGACAGAGGCCATATGATTAGCTCATGTTACCCGAGTGAGTGGTGAGGGCTGGAGTAGCTCTCCCCATTGTACTTGTAGCATATTTATCCTGCTCAGAAATAGGCCACATGCTTTATTGACTGCAGTAATAGGCATCTCTGTATCACTTAGAAATCTCTGAACAAGTCTCTGCTGCCCATGGGAGCTGAAGTTCCTGCTTGAACATTAACTAAGCTTTGTTGGTTAGTGTCTGAAAATACCCCAAACAAAAGCAAATGGTGGTTCAGCACTTTAGGAAGAGAGACAGATGGAGAGCTGTGTGGTACATGGCAGAGGTCATAGTGGGATAAAAACAATGTGAAATACACATATTTCATGATACTGGACTGTGGCTTAATTTTCCACACTTCCGTGGTTTTTTTTTAAACCAGAGTGGATTGTGTATTTGGATCTGCTTTGCAAGTCATGGAGGAGAATTTAGGTGAAATGGTACATGGTTATGTGCCGTATAAAACTCCCTGGAACCTATAGGAGTTGGTTGCAGAAAATGAACAGAGGAGTGGATGATATGAAGTCAAAGTTAAAATCTTTTCCAGGTAGAAGGGGCATTGTGTGGGTAGCAAGGTACCTCACTAAATGGGACAAAGTTACTACAAAGTTACAGTGTTTCCTTAATTAGTAGGGAGGCAGGTACTGCTGAAAAGTGGGGAGAATCCGACAAACTTCAATATACATCCAGGAAAATACCATTTTAAAATGTGGGTTAAAATTTGTGAGCCTACTTCCTTCAGGCTTCAGTTGTTCCTCCAGCGAGCAGTGTCTGAAGGTCCTTCAGCTTTCTGCAGGGGAAGCAGCTGCTTGTGCACGTTTCTGGTGCTAACAAGGGCACATTGCCAAAATGCCAGTGAGTTAACCAGCAAGAAACACCTGGAAGGCATCATGCAAAACCAGAAGCAGTGCTCACTAAATGTAGGAGCATGGCTGGAGCAGTTCTTGTGGGGCATTTGCCCCAGTGGTGGCACAGTGGCTCAGACAGCTGGTCTAAATGCGTGTTGCTCTTGTTCCACTACAGGGTGAAATATTAGTGTTGCACCAGACATCTTAGAGAAAACACCATCCTAAAATGCACTGTGGCATTGCAGTTAGAAGGTTTGACTCTCTCCGTGCCCTTTTCCTGAGAGTCAGCAACACAGCTTCTTCTGGCTTTGCCCATGGGACCAGGGCTTAGTGCAGCTGCTTTATCCTGCTGGTGAGAAACTCCTGTGAGACTTCATCAGATTTATTTACTTTATGAAGATGTAGCTGGCTAACCACTCTTAAGTTCAGTTTGTTTTGATGTTTGTGTTGTTTTCTTGGAAAGATAGTCACGTTCCTGTCAGGATTGCCACTGATACTGCACTATGCTGACAGAAGGCTACAAGGGACCAGACTGTTTGCCTGCAGCACTTGCTTGTTGTGTGCTTCAGTACTTGCCTTGATGTGCTGGTTCTATTTGTTTATATATATATTTTTTTATTATTTTATTTTTTTAAATTTTTTTTTTTAATTTGTCCCTTGTTGGGTAGCATATCTCTTAAGTCAACCCTCATCCAGGTATTTTGGATGTGTTAAGCATGTATTTTTTACTAAGAGGTAGTTCTGAACTGTTTTTTAGATAAGGACACACACACAACTAAACATGATTTGTCTTCTGCATGCACTTGGCTCAGCACATGGTTTTTGTTTCCTGTACAGTACTTGGGATATGTCAGCATAACTATCTCTGGGTGTTTGCTTCAAATTTGTGTATTAAAATCCACTTCTCTTAGGGACTCAGATTTCCTTATTGCTTCTTTTAATGTCACTGGACAAATCCTAACTCATAGTATCATGGGGTTCTGTATCAACAAAGTGCACGATTAACACATGAGTGGCTCTGATATGTTCCACTGTGAGAGAGATGTCCTGATATTGACACTTGCAGTGGCAAAATAGGAAAAGTTGCAATGGATATAGGTGTGAGAGAGCTGTGGAGTCTCTCACTTGCTTGGTGGTGGAGGACTTCTCTGCCGTCCTTCAGACAGGGGCACACTTAAGAGCTGGACTAGCTGGCATCCTTGCTACTCTAGACATTACATAGAGGTGTTAAGATTGCATAAAGTACATCCATGCTTATGTTGATAATTGGAATAAATCTGTACCTAATACCTTGCCAGAAATTTCTCAGAATTTTGCATTGGTGCCTCATATTTGTAACTGGTTTGATAGTCATTTATGCCTAAGGGTTTGTTGTGAATTTATCAATATTTTTGCATGACAGGTCACAGTAATGAAAGGCAGTAGTAGGAATAAGGATCACTCAACAGAAGGTGAAGGAACTGGGAAGCGCCCAAAAAGGAAGTGTCTTCAGTGGCATCCCCTGCTTGCCAAGAAACTCCTTGACTTCTCTGAAGAGGAAGAAGAGGAAGAAGAAGAAGAAGATATTGATAAGGTAGATTTAATTGGATGCTTTGACCATAGATGATTAATGGTGGATCAGATTGTCCCTAGCTGTGTTTTTTTTTTATTTTGTGTCGTCTTGTTTTCTTTTGTGAAGAAACACGGCTGCTAAAAAGTGATGTGATGCAGTGTCCATAAGGCTGTAACAGCAGCTAGTGACACAAGAAAGTGACTTGTCAATCATGCCTTTAAAATAGTGGACAATTTTTTTTAGATTGCAATAGTTTTATCTGCTTTGCTTTAATAATAATGTGTTGCACATCATAATCTTGATTGCTCTAAGTGGGTTTTTGAGGTGCCTTTTTTTTTTTTTTTTGTTTATTTTAGACAAGAGGTCAACTTGTGCTTGGTATTTGCTTCTAGTGGTTCTGAAGGCATACCAAACTAAAGTTTCCATTCTTATTTTTTAAAGACTAAAAAACTAGAACAATTAAAAGGGAAAAAGAAGTAAAAACCTGTCTACAATTTTTACGATCTTTGCATGTGAAATTCAACTTATCCTCCAAAGTACTGAGTGCACAGCTGAAGTAATTTGCTTCTGGTTTGACACTTGGTATTTTGGTATTGTTCAATGAGGCTGACCTTACCCTTTTTTCATGCCATGTGGCACCTGACACTTTTACAGTTAGACTCATTCTCTGTAACAAGAAGTGGGAATTGTTTATGTAGATGTGATTATTCCATCATGTGGATGACATTCATATCTGTATCTCCTTGGTGCCTTCCTAAGGCAAGAATGGAAAGGTCAGTGCTGAGGAGACTGCCTTGAGCCATACACTGATATGAGAGGGGACCTTGACAAGGATAAGCCAGAGCCTGATTCTCTGACGGTGCTTTCTGTTGACCTTCAGGTCCTTTCACAACGTGGTCTAAAATAGCAGTGTTGCAGTTAGGTAGGAGGTGGTTTTCTGTCTCATGCAGGAAGTTCTGTGGCTCATCCCTTGTAGGAATGAGACGCCAGGCTGTCAGTGGAGAGAGTACATTTGGCAGTGAGATTTGCCTTCTGCAAATGAGAGTACATTCTCTTGAGATTTGCCCTCTGCTGGGCAGCTTTGTGGTGGATGCACTGCTGTGCTGCTCACAGGCTGGGCAGTGAACAGCAGGGGATGGGCAAACAACTGACAAACTCTTACCTGTTCCTCCTTGTGTGCTCTGTAGTTGCAAATGAATAATCAAGGTCCAAGGTAGCTTTGCTTGCCTCATCCCACTGAGATGATTTCTAGGTTGTCAGAAGGAGAGTAGGAAGGATCTCAGCCCTCCAGCCCCTTTAGGACTGTTACTAGTGTGTGGTCCTTAGTTCAGAAATTGTTCCACTTGGAAGATGGTGTTAAGTCTGGCAGAGAGCATGAATGAACCTTGGACCAGGTGAGGAGGTTTGGTGTGGAACTCTGCACTGTCTGGATGGAACGGATGGCCTTTGGAGGCAGCTGTGTGCATCCGTGTGCCTCTCCCTCACTCCCACAGTCTTTGTGCGACGTGCTGTTAACTGAGCTTACACCCCTTCCCTTTCGGTTCTGCCAGGTGCCACTCCTTGGCCCTGATGCTTTAGAGCAGGATGCTGATGAGACTGAAGATGACGAGTCCTCAGAGCAACGAGCTCGCCGACCAATGAATGCGTTTCTCTTGTTCTGCAAACGCCACCGCTCTCTTGTGCGGAAAGAACACCCTCGCCTCGATAATCGTGGTGCAACCAAGATCTTGGCAGATTGGTGGTCTGTTCTAGATCCAAAAGAAAAACAGAAATACACTGACATGGCCAAGGAGGTATGTTCTGTCCGAATGGTGGATGTTAGAGGAGTTCATTACATATTTACTTTCTTTTTCTCCGTGTATTAAATGTTTTCTGTGGGATCTTTCTCTTCCCTCCATTCCTTAGCTTCACCATGGGATTATGGTACCCAGAGCAGCTGCTGTTCTTGATTTAATTCACTTGAGCCTTTGGACTAGAATGGAAAGTAATTGGTCTGTGTACACAAACTAACCTGGTCCTGGTCATCATTGCTATAAATATATTCACTTTGGGATTGTATGGTCTGATAATTTCAGTGGTAGAAGCATTAATACAAGGGTAGTGGCCATTGTAAACTATAACATACAGTTCCATAACAGTCAGTTGATGAGTGATACTTAGCTGTGCATTTGATATCAATGATGCCATCTAGTGTAATAAAGGTGGACCAAACCAAAGGCACAGTCAAGAAATGTAGTCCCTTTTTACCTTTGATATAATGAATGTAAAAATTACTAATGTTTCTTGAAGTACATTCCTCATTAACCAATTTCTGATACAGCAAGATTTGGTGAGCCCCATACCAAATCAGAGAGCAGTGCCTAATCAGAGTCCATTAACCAGGAGCAAGGAAATGAGATTTATCCCTGTATTTCACAAAGTATCTTTATGTCAACTTAAAATTTAAATGAGCCTTTTTAAGAAATAGCTTTCTTGATAAGCTGTTGCCAAGAAGACTGTGATTATTGATAGTAGAGTGAGAAAGACACAGCCAATTACTAAGGTTGATAACCTGACCCGAAAACAGTTCCCTGTGATTACCTGTATGATAGAGATGGCAGGTAACTTTTTAATTAAATCTTAATAAAACTAAAGCAACACCAGTGAGAAGGAAAAACATATCTCTCCTTTGCTGAGTATGCTAGCACACTGTGGGAAGTGCAGATAACTGTGAAATGATTGGGAAAACTATTATCCATGCCTGCTTATTCATGATCTGAACGTGTCTGCTACTGTTAACAGGATGCAAGGTCTGTCTGTTCAGCAGCTCATGTGAGCATGGAAGGGAAAATCAGTGTTTAGCCTGGCAGGTCCTTTTTAAGGAGGACCTCCTGTAGGATCTCCGTGGTTCTTCATCTGTGGTGCAGAATTGAAACATTTCAGTCTCAGCTTTTTCCAACTATTCCAGTTTCCTTCTGCATTCCTGCTTACAAATTAACGATATTTCTCTGAACGTCTGGAGAAAGGACAGTTTAAAGATTCGGTGCAGATGCAGAGAAAGGAAAGATGAGAATAAAGAAAATTTTTGGAAGAAACAAACCCAATGTGACTGTTTTTCTTAGCCTTTTGTCTTGCTGAAGGAAACTTGTTCATTAAGAAGGAAAATAATTGCAGAACTTCTGTATGAAGTGACAGATCTGAAGCTATTAATCATATTGTTATAGAAATCATTGTTCTTGTAGTGATTTTTTTTTTGGCATGAAGAACAAATTGAATATTCAGCGTCAAAGCGGAACAATAAACCTAAGTAGTTTACATCATTATAAGTAGTTCTAAGAATGTGTAGAAGAAGGATAGCATATAATTTTTATTCTTTCAGCAGTGTATGTTACAGCAGTAATTAGAAGCTATAATGTGCTGTTAAATACATTTGGGCCTTCTTCACCAACAAGCCTATTCTGTGTGCGCGGATTGGTCATTTTATTGTAACACTGGCTTTTCACAGAACCACAGAATGGGGTTGGAAGGGGCCTCTGGAGATCCTCTTGTCCAACCCACTGCTCAAGCAGGTTAATGTAGAGCAAGTTGCACAGGTTCACCTGTAAGTAGACTTACTGCTGAGACTGTCAAAAAGAGGTTAATGTCCACCGTAGTGAGAACCACCCATTGGTACTTTCCTTTTTCCTAAAGAGAATTAATTTAAATATCAAAAAGATGAGTTTCTTTGGAAGAAGATAAAAAAGAAGTTATACCAGTGGTCTTCTGTTTGAGTATCTATATAAGGGGGTTGAGATTCAAGATACAGTGAATAATATTCTGTTGCTTAAATGTAGCTTGTCAGTGTCCTTTGACTTCCTTATTTCACTGAGCAGCCTTTAGCCACTGTCCTGGCAGGACACATATTTAACAGAGAACCCTCTATCATATCTACTATCCCTATAATGTGTCTTGTATACTCTGATCATCCAAGCCACTCCTTCAGAGATACAGGTGGGTCTTACAGAAGTGGCCCCTCCTGCAGTGGCTACAGTCCCTGCTCTTCTGTGGTCTCTAGAATGTTCTTTTACTACTCGTTGCTGTAGCTCTGAAAACCATTTAGGTCAGATCATGTGCCCTGCAAGAAGCTTTCAGTTTCTTACCTGTTTACTACTAGCAGTATTATTGCCTCAGAAGTATACAAGTCAAGGCACTTGTATATTTATTTACATATGTCTAGCTGTATGCAAGATCTAGAATTTTGGAAGGTAATGAGGGGCCTAAACTTTTTGCTGGTTGGAATTATGAGAAGTTTCCTAGTAGACTGGACATCTGTCCAACTTCCACTGAGGCTCATCAGGTCTCTAGTGCATTCAGGCACTGTGGAAAATCCCATTACATGGGTATCTGACCTGTCTGCACTTTGGGGTGCCTTAATTACCTGGAAAAACTGGCCCCACTCTCCTATTTTCCATCTTGTGGTTTATGGTCTCTTGTAGTATCAACTGCCTGGAAACCTGGTGCTGCACCTGCAGAACTTGATGTCTGCTTTTGCTGGTGATACCTTTATGAGTAGGCTTTTTATTTCTATCCTGCAGACTTCCTAGATCAGCTTAAATTTGAAAGTTTCACTGTCTAGGATGTAAGCCCAGTAGTTGATACATACTCAAAAAGGAGCCACAAGTGTTGCTGTACTTCTTAGCATTTTCCTTCACTGAGGGAAATTAATCTGGCTACTCATAAATATGCACCAGCATTTTTATTCACTTGAGCAATAAGGGTAGTGTTCTTCTTTTAACTCCTATAGGACTTTCTGGGAGTGTTCAGCTGCCTTAGAAAGTATTTGGTGAGATTGTTACTGTTGAAGCCCTATTCCCTTGCTAGAAGACACCTCATTTTTAGGTATGTCCTTGCATCAGCAAGATCCAGGCAGTCAGGATTGTTTCCTGTAGGAAGCAGTCTGAAAAATATGATTCAACACTGGAGTGAACTGTCCTTAGAAGGTGGTGGAGTCCCCATCCGTGAAGGTGTTTAAGGACACAGACATGGCTCTGAGATCCATGGTGTAGCTGGCAAGGTGTGTTGGTCCGTAGGCTGAACTCGGTGATCTCTAAGGTCTTTTCCAGCCTCACTGATTGTGTGATTCTGCTGCCATTCAGTGGCCGAGCTGAACACTTCTCCCTGCTGGTCCTCGGCCAGTGGTGTCTCAGGTCCAGTCAGCCAGACTGGGACTTGCTGGCCTTGTGGTGCCACTGCTTTAGCAGGGGACCACTGCCCTGGCTCGCTGGCTGGAGTTTGGCAAGTCCACTGGCTGACGTATGGACTGTAACATGTGTAATGTGAACCCTGCTTCCTTCAGAAGTGAAAAATTGAGTGCTGTATTTTCTGGGGAATTTTTTTTTAATGTTAGGTCTCTGGAATTCATGTGACATTTAATAGCATACATTTAAAATTAAGCACGTGCTAACAGCTAGGCTGAGATGTATCTGGAATCCACTTGTGAGCTTCTGTTCCTACCACAACTAGAGGAAGCAAATCTTTTTTATTTGGTGATGAAAGCAACTTGGGGAGTTTTAACTTCAGTTCTGAAGTGTGGCAGTGGTGCTGCTGCGTAACACAACATTTTCCAGGCTTTCACAAAGAAGAAATAAAGCATCAGACCAATCCCACAAACACATCTTGTTCTATTTCTTGCCTGAAATTTCAGAACATGACCCTGCTGGGTAGTCCCTGCCATTTGTTGTGGAAAACAAGGTGATGTCTTTGCATTCCAGGGTAGGTTTATGCTTGGGTTGAGGTTTTTTGTGGTTTTCTTTGGTTGGTTTAGTTTGCTTGTGCTTTGGGGTTTTTAAAATCAGTTTTAGACATCAGCTTAGACTGGCTGTGTTAGGTTGCTTTACTGCATAGTTGGTTAAAGGGAGGAAAGCAGTAGACCCTACTATTGTCTTCGACCTTTTCTTGTTACTGTGGAGCTAATTTAAGTTATCTTCTCATGACCCAGCAAGCAAAATCTATCTGTTTGTTTTAGGCCTTGATCTAGTAGTCATAAAAGTCAATACTGAAAGGGTTTTAAAGATTTAGATTGGCCCCTGTGTGCATTTATAAAATTATGTCTTGGCCATTGTTTAACTTTTTTAATTTTCTCTTTTTTTATCTTATTTGTTGAAATTGAACAGTTCAACGAGTTGTCCTCCCTCAGTTCGCTCCTTTCCCTTCAGAAACTGCAGTTAATGTTCACTTCTTGGCTTTGCTGAGAAAAAAAAAAAAAGACATTAATAGACCAGCTCACTTGAATTGCTCTTGTTGAAAACTGATTAAAAGCTTATTGCAGCCTCGCCTCACAAATGGCATGCGTTCTAGTTCTCATTTGATGGGCAGCCTGTCGGCTTGTCAAATTACTCGATAGAATAATTCAATTACTCAAAGCAGCATTGCTGATATGAAGAGCTTATGTAGCTCATTGCTAGCGACTCTATGCTTTTCACTCTGCAGGCTGGAAACATGATTTGTGAGTGGGCTGTGGCTTTAACAATGGAAGGCGAAGCTGCTTCGTCGTGTTATTTCCTTTCCTCCTCTTCCCTTACCCTCCCCTTCCTATCCTTTCCCTCCACCAGGCTATTTTTGTGGTGTACTGAGCTCCCAAAGCAAACTGAGGGAAAGGGAAAAGGAGTGAGGTGAGCAGTGTCGCAGTCCTTACTTTGCACATCTAATACATACACCCTATTCAGAAAATACAGCATGTATGTGGGTCAGTGATCCCTGCAGATTTTTATTATTTATAGCCATTTCTATAAATACAGGACTTCACACAGCAGGGTTCACGCAGTGCTGTTTCTTGTAAACCAAAACATTTTTATCTGTGCTATGGTCTGGACGTAGCAAGTGCCAGCTCAAAGGTGAAGGTAGAAATGAAAGAAAGCAGTGCACGTGCAGTGGTGACCCTGCCACAGGGCATACTGTTGAGCTGGGAAAACACTGTAGTGGCTCTAGCAGAGAACAAGGCTTTCAGTACTATTTCTGTATTTGATGCCCAAGGGATTTTTTTTTTTTCCTCCCTATGTTTCTGTGCATGCATGTGCAGGAGACATAGGTGCTTCTCTGTGCCGTGACTGGGACTGGTGACAGCTGTGTGGGCGGGAATGTGCAATCACAGAACAGACTTCCTGCATCTGCCCTGCCATGTACTTCCAAGCACAAAGCCTCTCTTTTGGTGGTTTGCTGCTACTGAGAGCTACCCAGTCATGAAAGGGTGTTGGGTTCCTTCTCCCTGCGGTGAGCACTGGTACTTGCTGGGTAGGCTCCCACAGCAGCAAGTGCTGCACACCCCTATCAGTTGTTAGGCAAACATCTGCAGCTGGAATGTGTGGCATGTTCCTCTGATTTGCCAGTTCTCAACCTTGCATAGCAACACATGTAAAATACTGAAATGCAGTCTTTCTGTGACTATTAACATTCAGAAATCTTGGTTTAATGTGGGCAGTAAAATTCTTGGAAGACGGTGTTTTGTTTTATGAATAAAATCGATCCTGGTCCTTTCTCCCACCCTCCAAACTGTGGGATCCAGACCCTTCCCCCTCCCCCCACCCCCCCCAATATGTAGTTTAGCTTCCTTTGTTTTGCTGCCTCATACCAAAAACACAGCAAACAACTGAGATGTGTGCTGGGTGCTCAAGGCCAAAGAATGTTTTAAATGGTCACTGTTTTATGTACCCGTACAGCAAGGTACACTTTGGGAGGAGCGCTGGGACTGTGTATCACAAGATACTGAACATGAATTATACTGGTTGCAATTTGTTTCGGTGCCTGGTTTGGGAAAGTATATAGTTAAATATTCTGAAGTACAGAACTATTAGAGAAGAACAAGTGCAAGGCATCATGCTGCATTTATTGCTAAATGTGTGGTTTTATTTAATTCAAACTAGAAAGTAAATCTGCAAAGAATTTTTTAGAGCATGAGCATACGAGCACTGGGGAGCAGTTTGCAGGATCAGAACTTCAGCGTGCTCTACATAATAGACCCTCAGTAGAGGAAAGAGAAAACCCACTTTTTTAGATACAACTCTCCTTATGTTAATATTTCTTCTTAGCAAATTTTGTTGGTGGTTGGACTCTAAGCATGTGATTAAACTGTTAAAAAATCAAGATATTTAAGGATTAGTTACTGTATTAAATCCTCTTACATGCATTGTGCTCTGTTGCCCTGTGTAGAGTATAGTGTCATGACTGGTAATTTCTGTTTTCTTTTCTAGTACAAGGATGCATTTATGAAAGCAAACCCAGGGTACAAGTGGTGCCCCACAACCAACAAACCTGTGAAAACCCAGACATCCAGTGTTACAAGCAGGAAAAAGCTATGGGCCATTGCATCAGACTCTGCAAAAGACTTACCGAGCCCAAGGAAAGTAACCAAAAGTGAAGAAATGCCCCAACTTAACTTTGGGATGGCAGGTGAGATTTCCATCCATGGTACGCAGCTGTAGCATCCCCATTTTGTCTGGGGATTGAAACTGAATTGGGATACCTGTTTTCTTTACTACACATGCTACTGTAGTGTCCCAGATTAAGCCGCCAGAACTGTAATTAAACCTCTTTGTAACAGTTTTCTGAAATTGTCCAGAAATAGTGCATGCTTTATTTTCAAGAGTCAAGTCCAGATATGAGGCATCCTAACTCATACCCCCTGTAGGGCCCAGATTTGATTGATTTTCGATTCCAGCTTATCTGCTGTTAGAGGCTTCTATTCTGTGGTCAAAAAGGAAAGTGCTGATTGTGTGTGTTCTGTTTCTCTGTCATAGAATGTTCTACTCTTTTTTAGTAATTTACTATTTAAAAAATAATTTATGGGTGTCTCAAGTTGGATATGCTAATATTCTTGTAGATAAATGTACCAGTGGGGATAATACTTTTGTATTTAAATCAAGAGAAGCATAATTTAATTTCACTTAAATGTTCTCTTTTTTCCATTATATCTTGGAGGAGCAAACTTCTAAACATTGGGGGGAAAAAAAATATGTGAAGAAGAAGTGTAGCTAGACTGCCTGAACTGGTGAAAAGCAGATAATCTCTCACTGATATCCATAAATAGCAGAACCGTTGTAATCATGACCTTGAAATACAGGGACATTAATGTTAAATACTGGCAGCTTAAGAATCTAGCAGTCAAGGTACCAAAAA
>VWZN01020370.1:341304-442250 GCA_013396955.1 Regulus satrapa | reverse complement strand
GGGCGTGTATTTTTGTTTGTTTGGTGGGTTTTTTTCTTTGTTTTTTGGGGTTTTTTTTTAAGTTTCAGATGAATCAGTACTTATAAAATTAGAAACTTTGCGTGTTTTATGACAGGTGTGTAGCAGATAGGACATCTCTGCTGAGAGAACATTGTGAACTGAAGAGCAGAAAATGGTTTTATGGAACAAGAGTAAAAGAATGAAAAGGGATAAAGAGTATAGTATACCTTAGTATAGTAGTATGAAAATTCCTGTAATAAAATTTCTTCTGGCTCTTAAGGAACTGTGAAATGTGATCAAAATAAGTGTTTCATGCTGCATAGTTCTGGTATATGGGAGAGCAGTTCCAAAAAATCACAAGCCCTTTCAGACCATTCTGCTTATGCTTTTTGAGGAGTAATTTCTATGCTCCTTAAGTATTTATTGACTTAAAAACAAGCAACAAACCTTAATCTATCTCTCATCTATCCCCCAGTGCTTCTGCTGGCTATCCTAATGTCAAGTTTTTGAGTACAGAGGTCTTGAATCAACACCTGTCAGAGTAGGAGACAGTAAAATTAAAAATTAATTAGGAACTAATCCATTGTTTTATCTATAGAGCCATTCATTTCTGCATGAAAGTCCTTTCGTGCTACCTGTGATAGTTTGTTGGGTTTTTTCCTGCAGGCTGAGTCAATGAACATAGTAATTCATAAGGATCTTGCTTCATTCCTCATATCAGTGAAGGCTGGCAATGTCTTGGGTATAAGAATAGCTCAAAATAAAGACAGCTTCTGACAGAGATATTAGCAGCATCCACATCATGACAAGTGTGCCATGCCAAATGGATTACTGCTTTGTCAGCTATCTACCAGTTCCTGTTAAATATGTTTATTGTGCTCCTCTCTGCTTGACTTCACATGATGGTTCAATTCAACTCTCACTCATCTACCAGTACAATCTTTTCAAAATCCAGGCTGTATTCTAGCTGATGAACTAAAATGTAGCTGAACCACCTCAAAAAACACTTTTACCTTTGAAATGCCACTGATCCACTTGTATCTTCAAGGCAGGTGACTTCTTCAGGTCAGGGTTTATGCAAGTCTAGAATCAAGCCAGGAAATCTCTTTCATTTGATGGTCATTGCCAGTCATGTCAATTGCTTTTTGTGTATTACATTTTACTTTGGAAAATCTAATATGTAGAGAGTAAGATCTTTGGTTTTTTAAGTCCCACACAGTCTGTTTCTGTCCTTTTTTTTGGCTTTACAAGAATAACCCTGCCACATTTAAGTTTGTCATGCTGACCTACCATTATGTCAAGAAGCTGAGGTGTGGCACAAGCATTGGGCTTCTGACCTGCAGATGCACTAGTGGTATCCTTAGATCATCCAGCCTGGAAGCTCTAATTGAGCATGCTTTTCTCATGATATGACTCGCCTGTGTAGGGCAAAGAACACTGCTGTTTGCAAAAGCTTTGCCAGACAAGTGTGTGAGATTCCCAGTACTTGCGTATTTTTGCTTCAGAAGAAAACCATCCATGCCAAAATGCTTTTTAGGGAGGCAGAGGCTGGAAGAAAGACTCTTCTAGAGTAGGCTATGGCCCTGTAGAAACACAATTTATGTTTTTTAGAAAGAAGTTCAATTATGCAGCCAGGTAAAAGTTGGTTGAAGCTGATTCCTTCTTAGTACTTCCTCAGTTTCTTGTTTCCCCTGACTGAGAAATGGCTGTGATGAACAAGCCATCCTGCTGAGTCTGTAACAGCCCAGTACTAACAAAGTATGTCATTCCCAAACAGAGAGATGGTTTTAAGTTCCATCAATATTAAAACTGTTGAGAAAGTAATGAATTGCCTGCCATTCTGCAAGTCAAATGTGTGTGCTATTTTCCCAGTACTGTTGATTTAAGAATAAATTCTGTAAAATACCCGTTAAAATTCTTCTTCATACCAGTAAGCTCCTAGCGCCAGAAGAGAAACATTATTGTGCTGAGAAGGCACTATAAGCATATGGCAGTGTTTGGATATGTACATTTTGTCTTCCCTTAGGTGAAGTTTTTTTGTAATTGAAAACCTTAGTGGAAGGATTTTTGTTTTTATCGTGAGCAGACATCTAAGCACCAGCCCTCTCCTACAGTTGCAGCATAAGTGTTCAAGTTGTTTAAGCATCGTATTAAACTTTTATTACCAATTTGTTTGTAATTTTTTCCTTCCTCTTAATTTTTGTATTTAAATAAACATATTTAAATATTTCCTTACTTGGGGAGAAAAACACTAAACCACACTTCTGTCTTTGTTCTCTTATGATAAGCTACTTAATTGAAAGGCAAAGCCAGAACTACCAAGAAGATATTTAGAAGAGGGGCAAGAATTTGACAGTCATAAACTGGGTGTTCTTAAGCTGGCCAAAACTGGGGAGGGGGAAAAGGACCAACAGGTAACTAAAATAAATCACAAAAGAGTAGCTGGGAGTCATCGGGGTGATGCCAGCATAAGAAAGTGCTATACTGAAGTTTTTCAGGCAAAGTGCTTTCAGGAACCCCTTCATCTGATGTGTTCTGCTGATCATCCATATTCAAGAAAGATGAACGACACCTGGGATGACTACAGAGGAGAGCTATAGAAATTGCTGAAATTATGGGAGATGGATGGATGTACTTGATGACATTGGGAGATCTTGAATTGTTTTGACCAGGAAAACAAGTAGAAGAAGAGTAGGGCAAGTCCTGCAAACACAGAAAAAAGAGATACTATTTAGGGAAACAGTTACTAATCTTAGAGATGTGAGTACCAGAAAAAACATGTACTACATGGCCCTGAGTATATTTAAGCTAAAACCTGGAAGAAAGTCCTTAATGCTTAGAAGATTTGAATCCTGCAAATGCTTTCCAAAGGGAGTAAAGAAAGTAGAAAGCAACCAACCAAGGCCTTACTGTTTAATAAGGGGCTCAGTAAGTTTATGGTGGGCTTGGAGATCTCTTCCAGCTTCTCCTTCCTCTAAATTAACTAGCTGCTCAGGCTTTATCTTTCAAGATTTGTGTTCATTTTTCACTTCCTAATTGCTCTGATGTCCTCTGGTTTAAAGGACTAAATGGTTTCTGATCAAGTGCTTGGATGGCAAAAAGTGCTGTTGCTGACAGGATCACTTCACTTATGAATTGTGCTTAGGTACTTACTGGCACTTCACATTTTCTTGTCTGTTCTTGTTATTAGATCCTACACTTCTGGTAGCACTTTGTCTCTCCATAGAAGTGTTATTTTTTCATTTTTTGTTTTCTGTTTAAAAAAGCAATTTCTTTTTCTTCAAGAAAACCAAAATTCCCCACATGTGTTCTGTGTTTATTATGGTGAAGGAAAAAGTTACTTCCAGTTGAATATTGGATTTGAAGCTAGGTGCTATTTAGGATGCCTGTTTAATGCTATTTAATAATAAGCCACTCTTCCATCCATGAGGTAGTAAATGAGCTGGTTTATTTACAGTGTTTTCTCCTGTTTCTATTTAATGCCCTTCTAAATGGTTATTGAAAAATCTTACCTTGGGAGTGCCAGTGAGAGATGCTGTGTGCAGGAGAACTTTGGGCAGCATCTGTGGTATTGAATTGAAGAGCACTGATGAGTATTCCCATGAATTGGACTGTGATCATCTGTAACACTGAATTGTTTGGAGGTTCACAGGTACAGGTTTGGCCCATGTCAGCTAAAGAGATCAGAAATTTCCACTCACATTGTGGCTGTTGTATGAGACTTTTGGGCACTGTCTCCCTGTCTCTACATGACACTGTTAAATCAGGCCTCCCAAGGCATTCTCCCAAAATCAGACAATTAGTCTTCATAGTGATGAAGAGCAACCACTGTTCTGAGTGGAAAAGCTACTCCATGAGTAATGCAGTGTCAGAGTTTATTGCTTTCACTTCTTGTCATTTTCTGAGCTCCTGAGGTGCAGGAAGGCTGGAGGGGAAAAGCTGTCAAGTATCAAATACTTGGAGAAAGAACATTTATATCTCCATTTTACATTCCTCAATTATATATTGTATTGGCAAGGCAACAAGTAGGCAGGCAGCTTGCCTGGCCACTGCTTGTGCTGTTCTGGCTTCATGCTTCAGAGCTGTCAGGCTGGCACTTTTCACCACTAAATACAGCTCTAAATTATAGACAAATGAAAATAGAAATTTTACTTCAGAGCTTGATCATGTTGTTTTGTTCCATTCTTCTATTTGTTCAGTCATCAAGGAAGGAACCGCTCGCTTGGTAGGAGTATCCACTGACTTACAAACCTGTGCATTATTAGAGCATCTTTGTGTATATTTATATGAGATCATTACAGTTGCTGTTTTAAAGATATTCATCTCTGTAGTACATAAAACCTTTGGCAGTAGAATTGTAAATCCATGCAATGGGGTGTTAAGCACACAAATCCAATTAAATCCTTCAAACAGCTTTGAAAGCCTTCCCAGAGGGTACAGAAATGGTTATTTGTGATTCTCTTGAACTGCCTTTTATGGCAACTTGCTGAGAGTGTCTGTGACAAATAGTCTTCTGGGGCTTTAGTGGTGCAAGTGGTAGGTTTTTTAAACAAGCAAATGAATCAACTTAAGACTTCATTTTACTCTTTTTACAGATCCTACTCAAATGGGAGGCCTAAGTATGCTGCTTCTAGCAGGGGAGCATGCACTTACTGCACAAGAGGTAAGGAACTCTCTTCTCTCTCTAACCAGGAGCTCTCAGTTTAAAGAGCTTGTAAGAGGAATATTTGACTAGTGAGGAATGAAAGTTAGGCCACATCTCAGGTAACCTCAGCTGGGAATGAAGTGTGAGTCTTGTATCCCAGCTGTGAATGTAGAGGTTGAGCACAGTTCAGTATTAACACTGCTGATACTTGAGAACACCAGTCAAGCCTGCCCCATGAGGAGACATTGTCAGAGGTAAACGGGTTGAAATGGTGACTGTGTCAACGAACAGGTGGTTTGCAAAGCTTTTCTGGGCAAGGATTTTATATGCTTCTGCAGTGCCTCACACAACTGTAGCCTTGGCACCAACAGATAAAGAAATAAATAATTTCCTAGAAAGTCAGCATCACTATATGCATTCTGAAACCATGCAAGTGCTAACAGGTAACTGAAGTATTGCTGTCTGCTCCTATTCCCTAAATCCTTATGTATAAAAAGAAGTTTGTAGTTCAGTTGCCATCACAAATGTGTTTTACGTTTTTACAAAGGAGTCTAGTAAGTGTTTGTGCATGTCTCCAGTAGTGCAGAGATCTCTGGTCTTTCTTTAGACTGATTATTAATATAATCTGGTTTTTAGGCCAACTTTGAAAATTGTTTAAAAGGTCGCTTCTTTGTTGAGTATAATAGGTGGTCACTGCCATAAATCTCTAGCTCTAGGAAAGTGCTCTCTTGTTGTTGATGTTTTTACTGGGAGGAAAGGTAATAATTAACTTAATCTATATGTGTAGTGCATTTGAGACATATTGCTCCTGTACTTTCAGGACTCCTCAATGCTTTGCACACCAGTTTTAGGCATGGAAATTTTGTGCTGTGTGGCTATTGGCCTTCTATGCTGCAACATGAAAAAGAAGAAACATTCAAGCCAAGTTGACAGAGAAGTGAAAAGAAATACATTATTTTGTGCTAAAATTATACTGTCTTGTACTTCTCAAAGTATATTCTTGTAATCTCACAGCTTGGAGCATAGAAGCTGCTTTTACTATGCTGTTACATTTAAATGTGAGGGAAGGTATATTGTAGTCATAGATATTGCATTCCTTTAAAAAAGGTCTTTGCTATGACCTTGAGAGCTGAGGTGTCTTGATTTTAAAAGAGCCTCAGTAATACGATTTTAGATGGTGGTGTAGGAATAAAATCTACATGTAGATTTAGAGTCAAAAAGCATAATGTGTGATTGTTGCAGTGCATGAAAGTTCTTTTAATCAGAACTTTCTTATTTTGAGCAAAACAGATGCTTCCCATGTGCCTAAATAAATCCTGTTTTTCTTGCTTGAAGTATGCAGTATGACTTGTGATGAAATATTTACTTTATGTATAAACTACACTCTACTCTTCTGGGCCTGTAGTCTTCTTTGGAAACCTGGCCCTCCACATCAAAGAAGCAAGCTGTGTAATCTGCTTTCTCCAGAAATGCAGAGCAAAATGATTGTCATAAATACAGCCCAGACAAAACTGGTTGGGAGATTGTTAGAATTGTGATGGGCCATAATTTAACCCATACTTACTAATGAGTTACCATAGTTTAATTGTCCTACACTATCTAACAAGTGGTTAAAGGACAGAGCACTTTCCCAGGAAACTGCATATCTCTGATTTTTTTGAGGGTCCCCTTTAAAATGTCTCCTCCAGATCAATTGGGGTGATTTGTATTCTTAAAGGGACCCAAATAAACAAAGTTCAGTCCTCCTCATTGCGTGTTAGCAAAGGAGTTAAGTCCTTAGCTGTGTGTCCAGGTGCTGAGAGACTTTCTCAGTTTCTTTTGTGTGGCAGCCCTGGTGTGTCTTCCATTTTTCCTTTATTTTCTTATGTTTCAGTGCTGAATAGATACAGAGCAAATATTTCTTAGGTATGTGTTTCTCTAATGCAGTAATGATCCTAAATCTATTTAGACTTGAATAACTGAACAGCTCTTCTGTCTTCCCACCCTCACATGAGTGGACAGATGAGATGCAAGATGGTCATCTTTACATGCCTTTAGGAGAGTCTGTGGTTGGATTTTCATGCTTATGGTCTCACACTTAAACCAGCATCCTGGGGGCTTAGCAGAACGTACTAGGAGATGGTGTGACAGACTCAGAAAGCAGCTCAGCAATTCATTATAGAGTTGGGAAGCTGCTTTGCTCTCCAGTGGAGAGGAGTCAGTTGTGTTGTATTAGTGTTGATATCCACATGGGAGAGAATATGGTGTGCTAAGGTGGCTACAGAGGTATGGTTAGAGAAAGAGGTTCAGAAGTTGCTTTCTTATGGAGAATATATGTATTGTTTTTATATGCATGTGAGTATATAAATATCCATTGTACATCTAAAGCCTTGGCATTTCTGCTTTTTAAAAAAGGACAGATGCAGTGTCATATTTTAAAGAATGCTCTAAACTATAACAAGTAGTCTAAATTATCATTAAAGTGTGTGTATACACTTAAGATACATGTACACATATATGGTTCTCAACCTGGGGATCTGCTAGACACAGGATTACCTGTCAACATGCATATTGAGGGCTGTGCATATGTAAGATTATGCAGCCTTGGGTGGCCTTGTAAGCACAGGTCTTACACACTCTTACAGTCTTAAAGTTGTTAATGGAAGAGAGGGCAGCACTGGCACAGTTTTGCTCAGCACTTGAGAGAGGATGAAGGGCATTGCACTCAGAGGTCTGCTAATCCAGTGAAAAGTATTCAACACCTGCTGATGTTCTGCCAAGTGTATGCTAAATGAAAGGATAGGCGTTGTTCAAGGGAGGTGTTTAATCTTCAAGTTGTCAGAAGCCCAGATGTCAGGTAACCAAGTGACCTTGCCAACGGGAGGATGGGAAGAGGCACAACAGTGATATTTACAGAATCATTTTGAGGCTTCAGATGCCATCTCTGTATGTTGCCAGTATGTTCCCATTTTCGTAATAGACTAGAGAATTTCTCTTCTGATCACAGAATTCAGTGTTGATAGGTGATTGATTTCTAGGCAGCAGCTGTGGTTACTAAGCAGATAGGCAAGAGAAGCTACAGACCTTACAGGTGGTCTGCAAAGGACATGGATATGCAGTGAGTTTCCCCCTGCATTTTGGATGCTTTCACCCAAAGCAGATACACCACAAGACAGTGGTGTATGAGCAGATTTTATTAAACACCTGAGCAGAGATGCTGGACGGATCTGCTCCAGGTGATGTGGTTGTGCCAGGCAAAGCCTGGTGGTCGCTGCAGGTTTTTGGCAGCAAGGCTGAAGCCCGGTGAGCAGAGCTCCTTGCTTGCCCGTTTGCCTCCCTGCACATGTCCCTTACTCCTCCGTCAGGCCCTTTCCTTGCCTTACAGCAGCACCTAGTGGACTCTTTGTAGGTTACTGCCCAGAAATCCTGAAATCTGGAGCGTCCTCCAAAGCCTGCCTGTGTACCAGCGCTAACACCTGCCTGTCCCAGGGGTTTTCCTCCACCCTTGTTCGGTGAGATCAGATTATGGTAACCTGCAGGGAAGGGAAGGTCTGTGATTTCCTTCTTTTTGAGAACAAAAGGTTATTTGCATGTGATGCAGGGTCTGTGCAAAGTGAATCAGAAGTGAAAAATCTCTTAGTGCAGCTTGAGGGAAGGCTGGGAGAAAGAAACAGGAGAAGAAATGGGATGTTGAGAACATTTTAGAGCAGGAAATGAGACCTATAAAATGGCACTATCTGTGCATGTCTTGTCTCTAGTAATTATTTTAATGCTTTGATCAGGTTCAACCTGAAAGTCTTGGAGAGATAATGTTTCCCACAGGTCAAGAATGTTTAGGGAGCAGCAGAGTAGAAGAAACAAGCTCAGATTAGTGCTCTGCCAAGTAAAGGCAACAGCATTAACTTTTTTTAAAGAGTACCAGGGGTTTATAGGAAAAGCATAGTGGTTCCAGCCACAGAATCTCCACTGAGTTATTGAGCACCAGCAATCTACACACCAGTCCTCTACACACAAAACATTAGAAAACTTGGGCTTCACACCTCCTACAGCAAGTGGTTCTTGTACCACCATATGTACAAGCTGTCCCCAGCCCCCAGCACGTGGCCTCCAAAGCAGGGAGAAGGCTCATCCTGAGTGTCTGACAGTACCTGTGTTGTGGGGGCTGAGCCTGGATAGCCCCTCTCGGAAGGGCACTGCCACTCCAGCACGGTGCTCCTGGGGTCCATGGCTCCAAACTCTGAGCTCTAAGCAGTGTAAGGCAGCTGGTTGAACTGCAGAAAATAGGGGAAACAAATCAAAAATTTGGTTATTCTTTTAAGAATCCCAGAGTGCGGTGGCCTAAAATAACCAAATGAGTGCTCAGATGTGCACACAGCAACCTTACATATTTACACTTCTGCAGAGTCTCAGACCTTCAGAGAGATGAAGCACTCAGAAGCAGCAAGATGCTTTTCTGGTATAGTCCAGACTACTGTTGAGGCACAGACATCTTAAACAGACTCTACAGAAACATGATAAAAGTCAGTAATAAACATTACATCAGTGAAAACAGTAGCACAACCTACTAAAAGGGCTGAAGATAGACATTAAAAATACATTCTTCGTGGCCCTTTGGGTTGCTGTACTTCCATAGTACACTGATAAAACATCCTGCTCATTGTTTAATAAATACAGTGGAAATATAGATCAGAGAAGTCACTGTTGCTGCTCTGTTTTAAGGCAGGGAAAAAATAAGTTTGTATATGTAAGCAAGTGGTCACATTGGTGTATTTCCCCTTAGCCTTTGGGTTGCTTCACTTGGATTTATTGTTTCCAGGGGAGCATTGGTAGCAGATTTCTAAAAGCAAATGCTGCTGCTGCTATTGCAGTGCTTCAGGATCTCAGACCAGGAGCAGCAGGGCGAGCTGCACGTGCTGTAGGCCTCTGTGTGCTGTGGGGCTTTGTGCTTACAAACAGGTGCAGTCAGGAGCTAAATCTCGTGTGCTTTCACCAATAAAAGCTGTTTATTTACTTTACTGTTTATTTACTTTAGGGGATGAATAAGAAAAAAGCCCCAGATTTACTTTTGAATTTTTTTAATAAACTGAAATTTTGAGAGAAAAAACGTAAGGGAAAATATTTGCCTTTTACTTTTTCTAAATTCTTACATAGCCTCCTTATTTTTCATGTTTCTTACAAGCCATGTTACATACCTTATTTTATATTAACAGTACTTCATTCTCCTACGAGTTGCACATGTAAATCTTTTGCACTCAAATGTGACACTTAATGAATCATATTTGATATTCAATGTATCATATTTGATAGAATTCCTTTACGGAATAATGCTTCATTAATATATTTCTGGCTAATAAGAATGCCATGGTGAAGATTTGTGTTAATTCAAATCAGAATTTTGGTTTTAAAGAGTCATTCATTTGTGTTTTATTTTCAGATATAATGAAAAAAAAATTATATAATTTCTTGTACTGCTTCTCAAAAGCACCCCTAGAATTTATGTTTAGATACATGATTTGAGACGTTCTAGCCTTGTGCTACCCTTATCTACTTACTTTCATGCTGTTATGACCAGAGATTATTTTTCTAATAAGTATTACTGTCATCAACTGTATCTTCAACATTTTTTAACCTTCTATGTAATCTTACTCAGAATTATAGCACAAATTACAGATACAGCAGTGTTGATAGCATCACCAATACATAATAGCTATGTGTATAGTCCAGTATAATCCATTGAATATTCTATTGCATAAAGCTATTCTGACAAGTTTAGAATCATAAAAGGAGAAAAAAAGCCCTGGTATTTTTGTGGTCTTTCTTCTAAGACAGTTTTCAAATGCATTAAAATGGGTGCTAAACTATGTTTTTAACTATAAATATGATTTAATCTTCCCAGGACTGTGAAACATTAGCTTGTCTTTCTCTTAAATGATTTGTTTTGTTCACTGTTGTTTTTAGCTTGAGAGAAGCACCTTTGAGGTCTTATTCTGCACACTCCTTGTTTCAGGTTTCCTCCAGTACTTGCCAGTCTGATGCATCTAATTCTACAGAAGCCTGTCAGAAGTCATCATTGTTTCAGTTTGCAGAGGTGAGTGTCTTTAAAAAGGGGTTTTTTTTCTAAGTGCTTCCTTTTAAAAAGCATCTGATGTCTAGCTGAAAAGAAATCAAATTTTTTAACTAAAATTGATGCTTTTATTTGTTCCCTCATTTTTGGGTTTATGCTGTTGAATCATTTATCAGGTTGGTCAGACTTGAAGTGCCAGAGAGTGTTTAGGACCATGGTGGAAACCCAAGTTCAGTAATGGAGCTGTGGTTTAAGCTGTAATTTGGAGAGATGTCATTCCTGCACTTAGTTTTAAACTAGAGCCTTATTAACTAAGGTTTTAACGTGTGTTTGGGTGTTAGGTTATGTTTCTAATCTAGTGTGGCTGCTTTAGTCATCAGCTCCATCAAAAATGAATGTAGTTCTTAAATTTCCAAATTTTTCTTGTAGAACCACCAAGCAGCTCTGTGCAAGCGTGCTTTAATTTGGCAATGTACTGTATTTATTGTCAACATACTCCAGTTACTGCTGGAAGTGCAACTGTGGTGTGTGTTCTGTTGTTCTCTTTCTTTGAAGAAGCAGTTTCTTCCAAGTCTTAGTGGGTTTCATTGATACAAATAACACAACAAAAAAGAGATTGTAAAGGACTTTAGCCCTCTGCAAGCATCACAGTTTCTTGATATTGTTCCAACTTTTGAAATAGTTGAAATAGTTACAATAGATTACACAGAAATACTTAGTTGTATAGGTACTGATTTTATAGGACACTGGGTAGTTTTTAAGTAAGTGTATATGGAAAGAAATTTTGTTGTAGTGAGGGCTTATTACCTGTATTCACACCAGCTGTGAATCTGATTTGTTTGTCTTTATTACCCATTGCCTTTGCACCTTCCTGTTCCTAAAACATCATCACTTCCAGAGCAGATACATTGCAATCCTAGCACACAGGAAATGGGACTTCCGTTCAGTTGGATATTTTAACACCAAAGCATGAGCCCTTGAATTCCAGCTTAAGATCCAAGTCTTTCAAATATATTAGAATTAAATTGGAGCACTGATCCTTTATTTCTGATTAAAGATAATGGCCAGAGTGAAGTAGATAACCTGTAATTAGGCTCTTAAACAGCCTGCTGGCTTTTCTTGTTAGGAAGAGGAAATGCCTGGTGTGCCAGCAATGCAAAGCAGTACTTAGAGACTTCTTAGAATTGGTTAATTCCAGTATCATTTATGACACGTCTGTAGTAATAATTCAGCATCCATCTTCCCATATTTCTGAGATGCTTTTGTATGCTTATACTGTTAGTAGAGCAATGTCTTACACTGTATAGTTCCTCTTCATAATGATCTCTTTCTTGAATTTCACTGCTGAATCTTTTAAAGAGTTAAGACAAATACCAGCTAAGCAAATTGTTTAAGTTCATTTTACAGTGCTGAAGGAGGGAAGTGTCTGACTCCTATGGTAGTAGGCAGGAATTGTGTGCTGCCAGATATGCCCTTCCTAAGGCTTCTGACCTCTGGCTTTTCCTTACCCGTTGAAGAAAAATTTCAGTGCATAGCAGGAAACAAGCTCACCTGCCCTGCAAAAACATGTGGTTTAGAAGTAGCTTACAGATGATCAGTAATTAGAAATGCAAAATAGCTAGTCTTAATTTTCAAGGATGTTAAACAGCCTGTAGAGAGGGGGGACCTAAACAGTGCATGGTAGGTATGTGTCAGTGGCAAAATAATTGGTACTTGTAGTGAAGTCTAACATTAATCAGAGGTGTCATTTGCAAAAAAAAACTAATTGAGAAAAGTTAAACAGTATGAAACACAGTTACCTTAGTGTGTGGGATACATCTGGGTATCTCAAAATACTTGCACACATTTTGTTCCTGTCCACACTTACCTTCTGTGCTATGTAGCAATTTGTGCTCTGTCATCACCACCATTCTGCAGTCTCAGGTCTTCCACTGAACTGTGAAATCCAATACAGTGTTAAGTATTAGTTGCTAACCCTTCTTTGACATATCAGCAGGCAAATAAAAACCCTTCAAAAAAAGCATATTTTGTTGAACCTTGGAAAGATTCTCGTTCTGAAAAATAATCCAAGATTACCATTTCACAGATCACCTGTTTATGTGTTTCCTGGAAAGCAGATACTGTTTGTTCTGAGGGTGTGCTGAGACTCATTTCTATACTCTGGAGTACCAGGAGTCTGTTTATGACAGATTATAAATTTAGCATGTTGAAGTGTGATACTGAAACTGAAGAGTTAGGTAATACAAGCATAATTGTTTTCCTGACAGATCTCTTCCAACACGTCACAGCCTGGAGTCCTGGAGGCAGTCAAACAAACGGAGGAGTCTGCATTGTTTCAGTTTGCTGAGGTATAATGGCTGAATGTGGTGGGGGAGGATGGGAGCAAGCAAGGAACTGGTAAGAGTTGTCACAGAATGGCTAAGCACCCTGTCTTGTCAGGGATTCCCATCAGGAGATGTGTATCTTCATGACAGCATTGCAGTAAGAAAACCATGGGGTGAATAATCAGTAATTGGATGAGATGTTGGCCAGTTCCACCAGCATATAGGAGATACAGGGCTTGTGAACATTGCCTAGCCTTCCATACCCAAAGAATCATTGCAGACCTACTATCCAAATGGCCTTTTAATTTACATCTAGGAAAACAGCAATTAGGAGACATTCTGAAATTACACTGCGCTGCCTGTGGAAGAGGCTGCAGCAGGGTAGAACGGTGACTGCCCTAGAGGCAGGAATAATTTGAAGAATCCTTGCAGGTCAAAGGAAGCTTATCACAACAGCCACAAGGATATTTAACAGCATCGTTAGGTGGTAACTTATCAAACTTATCATTCCCCAAAAGTATGTTGCCTTTCTGCCTTCCTTCACATATTGAAGATTTGGAGTTTGTGAAATGCTGCTTTTAGGAATTTCTTCTCCCGTGTGTTGAATGTGTCTCTATGAATTTGCTTTCCACACATATACTCTTCTTGCCCATTTGGGGGAGTCTGATACTGCTTTCAGAATCAGTTAAGCCACAGGTGCATTTTGTGTGTGTCTGAAAAGGCTGGGATTGGAGCTGGTGCTATTGCAGAGGAGCATAAAAGGGTTAAAGGATGCCCAGTTTGTTATTCTGTGTGTTTACAGAGGTTTGGCTACATGCCACATACTTCCTTCTGTGAAATGTTGAGCTAATTGTCTACTATGTATTTTTATCTTTGCTAGAATGGGCCTTGGTGTTTTTCTTCAGAAGGCCAAGGAAGACAAATAAGGCTGTCACTGATTCAGGTGACAAAAAATACCTGGCTACAAACACCTCTGTAAAAGATACAACAGAGCTAATATGTTTAATCATGAAGGTGTTTTCATACGTACCAGGTTTTTGAAAGAGTCAATTTACAAAGCTCATTTGAGAAAATTAGTAGAATTGAGCAGGATGAAACTATGTGCTGAAGCCAGACTTTTAAACCAAGTTAAAAGATAAAAACTGGAAAACATTTCTTGTTAATTTCATTGCAAAATACTGGAATAATACTGCATGTGAACCTGCTAACTTAGTTGCAAAAATCTCAGTCATTCTGAATATCTGCAGAGTTGAACAGAGTATGTATTGCGTTTAGTAAAACATTCTTAAATTGTCACATAAAACCTGGCTTAGCCATACTCTCAGAATTTCACAAAACCTAAAATCATTTCCTCTCCTAATTGAACAAACAGAATGACAAACCTGAAAATTGTCACACGGATGTGACAGTGCATTGAGCTGCATTCCACTATGCTGAGTGAGCTCCTTTGGCACATTGGAGTGCACATATGAATCATCAAATATTAGGTAGAAGAGGTGCTTAGAAAGTTAATTAGGATTTACTGAGGACAGTTTTAGTCAGGGTTAATCTCTTTTTCTTGTAAAAATATTTAAATGTGTGTGTAGTCTGGAGGGGGTTGGTTTTGCTTTGTGGCTGGAAATAGACAGAAATCTGGAAAACGGGGAAAAAAAAGAAAAACAAAATTAAAATAACCCACCTTGTTAGCCATGGTTATTCTTCCTATGAAACCCTAATGACAGTGATGAACAACATTTTTTATCTATAGCAGTACAGAAATGGCATTTTTCTAAGCTTGTAGCCTGATGATTTAATTTAGCTTGCTCCTGGAGAAAGTATTGAGCCATGTTACAGAACCTCTTTAAGCTTTCTCCCCTGCTATTAAAGCTGCTTGTGCTCTTTCAGCTATAAGGGCTTTCATTTGCACAGGCTGTCTTTGTCAAATTTGGCAAAAGTCCTATTCCTTACTGTGCCACCTCTTACTGCATCTTGTCTATATGAACGCATTACTGCATTTAGTGAGCTAAATTATGGCAAGCAATTTGCAGTGGGCTGCTGTCAGCAACGTACAGTGCTACAAAAGAAAAAAGAGAGGGAGAGAGAGTAGTTATTTAACCAGTAGCCAAGTAGACCTGTGAAGAAATGTGAAGTGTGCTCTGGTCTGGTATGCCTGGAGACTTCTGGCAGCCATCCCAGCTCAGTTTTGGTTCTGGCTGGGTGTTCCTCATATGTTGCCTTTCTCTTCACCGCCGTTCAGCGGGGTGAGTAAGAGTGCCTCTTTGTGAAGACAGCGATCCCATTGAGTAGGTTTGTCATTTAAAACAGACACCTTTACCCCGGGAGTACAAGTGCCCTGTCACTCAGAAACAACTCGTTATGTGTAGAGCAGCATGGGATTCTTTTTGTCTTTACAGCCTCAGTCTTTCATCTGGTTGTCTAGCCCAAGTGCTGTAGTTGTCAATTAAAGCTGTTCAGGGTATGGCTAATGAGGCCTGCTCAGTGACTTGCCACAAACAGATGATGAAAATTCTGGGAGCAAGACTTCGTTTGGTCCTGTGGGTGTGCAGGCAAGTGCCTTGGAGGTCTTCAAACATGATGTGACATCGTCATAAGAGCTTCTTGAAGTTTGGATTGTTGTCAGGTTACGCTTTTGGCTTTCTCATGCTGCTCTGACCTTGCAAGTAGTTGGCCCTACTTTTGTCCTTCTCATTTGAACCTTTATGGAAAGGCTGTGATTTCTGAGCCGTGGGCTGTGTTCCTCAGGGCAGTGGCTGTTTGCAGGCTGGCTGCTCACAGGGACTGGTCGTTGTCCCCTTCCTTGCCGTGAGAGGGAAGCAGAGCAGATGGGACCCCTTGCTCTCTTGGTCTTACTGCATCTGTGTTTGGCAAATGTGAGCAGATGGTGTGGTGATTGCTTCCTTGAGAGGAAAGATGAGTACCTCTTGGATTTACTTTCCTAAATTCTTATTCATTATTTAAGAAAAGGCTTTGGTGGTATGGAAGCAAAATAATTGCTAGTTCAACCATCTTAAAAATAAAACTAATCCACAGCCACTAGACTCTTGCTTTCAGCAGCTTTTCTAAATTATTTCTCTAGGTGATTTAATTTTTAAAAAAAACCAAACCAAAACAACAACAACTAAAACCCAACAAAAAAAACAACAAACAAGCAAAAAGAATTCACATGCAGCATGCAACAAGGTGGAATTTTTTTTGTTAGTCCAGCATGTTACTATCATTTAAGAAAAAAAACATGCCTGAGGATGATTCTGTTCCTGCTGCATTCTCACATACTCACTTGGAGAAAGTTTGCTCTCTGTTCATTTTTGTTCAGAATAAGAAGTTTGAATACAAAACTTTTGGTCAAAATGCCTTGAAATTTGGAATGTAAAAACCTAGTGAGTGTTCTCTATTATACCTTTCCCATATGTAAAGCTGTAATCTTCTGATGTAAAGACATATGTATTTGCTGTTTGCCCACATGCTGAAATTATTAAATGTTTGTGTTGAAATAAAATGCCTATTCTAGGAAGAAGATGAAAAATAGTACCAAACTAAAGCGTAGTATAGTAGCTAAAATCCCACCTGTATTGTAATAAGATAGTTACTTGATCCTAATGATCCTCCAGTTAAACCACTACATAAGTAAAGGGCTCTTGGTGGTTGTAGTACTGAAGGTTCTGATTATTCTAATTAAGGCTGGAGGATGTTCATAAGACAGGGAATGGGATCTGCAGTCTCACTGAGAGAGCTGATTGATCAGCCATTCTTTTCCTTCTGATGTTTGGCCAGTAACTTCCTCAGAATGAGTTACACACTTACATTGCTTGCTTGTTCTCTTAACTCTTAAAAGATTTCTTTCTTTTTTTTTTTTCGAAGTGTCTGCTTCCCCTCTTTCTTTTAGTACTATAAAGAGCTCACATTTTGTTAGGAAGTTAGAAATTCTTGTCAGAATTTCTTAACTCTTTCCTCACCTTCTGCATTAGGAAGCAAGATATGCTTGTTCTCGTTATAATTGAGTGTGTGTGGGTGTTGTTCTATCCTTTTTCTGCCATTCATATTGTGCTGAAAAAAAATCACTGAGATGAGCATTTGTTATAATAGAAAGATAAAAAGTTGAGACCATCTTCCTGCAAAATGCAGTGTACAAGATCACTTAGTCAAGTGGGGTCCTGAGCAGGTTCACTGAACTGTCTCAAAGCAAAACTAGGATGTTGAAATATTTCAGTTTAATATTAAAAATTACTATTAGTGTACATTTGAGTATTCACTGTGTTTTAAATAGCTTCAAGTGAAATTAATGTCTTGGATTTTGGTGGAGGAGGATACGGTGGAGAGTGTAATAATAAATTCTTTGACAGATAATTCAAAGATGCATTCTTCAAATAACCTAGTTCAAAAGAAAGAATTAATTGCAAAGAGAAAGGCAAACATGATCATTTTTGTATCTAGAAGATTATAGAACATTGAATGGTTTGAATTGGAAGGGACCTAAAAGCTCATCTCGTTCCAGCCCTCCTGCTGCTTGCAGGGACACCTTCCACTCAATGTGGTTTCTCAAAGCCCCACCCAGCCTGGCCGTGAGCACCAGCCTCTCTGAGCCACCTATTCCAGTGCCTCACCTGTGGGGCACCATAGAAGATGGTCCTCTTCTATGTCTACATAATGGGAAATACTGCCCAGATCTTCTGGGAGACTTTTATTTAACCTTAACAACTGATAGCGCGTATTTTAAAGCAACAGGTATGATTTGTTCACTTTAAACAGATGTAAAACACACAATGTGACAGAATATTAGCTGTGGACAGTACAAACATAGATATCCATGAGTGTAATCTAAGGAAGGAATGGTGTATTTACTTGTATTCTCCAGTTTTCTGCATATCTGTTAAGTGTTTCTTGGGTGGGGTTGCCTGTCTGAAGTAGGGCCTTTTGCCAGAAAGAACTAAAAGTAACTGATTTAACTAATCTCTTAATTTCCATTCTTTTTCTCCCTTCCTTTCTGTCTTTCCTTTGTGCCACTGAAATATTTTCTCCTCTGTTCGTTTGTAACCTAGATCTCATCAAATACTTCCCAGTTGCCAAGTCCCGAGCCAGTAAAGCACTGTGGGAAGTCGGCACTCTTCCAGTTGGCAGAGGTAAAGTTATACCCAGTAGTGTCAGAAGGGGAGCATGTGTGTAACTTCACCACGAAAAAGTATGAATTGTTTAAGGTTTGCTCTAGTATCAAATTCGGTATTTCCAGAAACATAGATTAGTAAATAATGACATATGAAGAGAAGTAGGCAGTGGCTGTGGTCCCAGGGACCTACTCTTCTAGGCACTTGTGAATGTTCATATTTTCTTAGACACACCACGGAGAGAAAGTTACACTTATTTTAGGAAATTTAGCTTTATGACTGTAATAAAAACAATGCTCAGGAGAACAGCAAAGACAGGAGATAACAGTATTCTCCTTAATGAGGAGCTTGGATACCAGGATTTAAAAAAATAAAGCCTTAGTTATACTGATTGGAAGGTTCATTGCTTAATTGGGGACTGAGAATAGGAAAAGTATACTTTGAGATAATCAGGAATCTGTATGATGAGTTGGAAGTCAATGCAGTGCATTAAATTCTGAAATTGGCAGCTGTCAGCAGTAATCAAGAATGCTGGGTCAGGTTTCCTCAAAGTCCTAGAAATTCCCTGTGCGTGTTAAATATGACCTTGTGTAGGTCTCCTCTTTGATATGGATGATTCGTTCAAAAATCTCTGAGGTTTGATGTGCAAAGGCTATTCTTTGTGATGACTGAAAGATGAAGATACATGCTGTATTCCAAATTAGTATACTAGCACATTACTTGTACAGTTTTTTGTAGTGGTGTTTTAGGTTTTTATTTAAAATTCACATTCTATTTCAGTAAGGAAAATGATTCTCTGGATCCTATCCTATCCTAGTTGCAGCCAGCCCTGTATTCTTGCTGGTGAGGTCAGTCCCTCTGAGGAAAAAGGCAGAGGTTGGAAGCATTGAAATGAAAATATTTCATGTCTTGTTCTATGGATAGTCTTTACAAGACTGTTGCTTTATAGGAGCTTATATGAATGGAAGAAAATCTGCCTTACTGTACAGGGAGTCTCTGGCAGTCGTAGAGTTTGTGGCTACGTGCTCTATTGCCAGCAGTGCCTGTGCAAGGGTGATTACACCTAACAGTAATCAGTGATCCATAAGTGTATTTGGCTGTTGCAACTCTGGGAAGGGCTGGTAGTCTTTACTCAGGGACACCAGAAGTTTTTAACGTGGCCTCTAACAGGACAGCAGCGGGCTGAGTAGTGCTGTTCTGGAGTAAGGCTTATTGCCGAGTGCAGCCTGGTTTTTAGAAATCGACATTACAAGCTGTGATGTGACTGTGAAGCTTGTGAAGCCCTAATTTAGTAGAAGGACAGATGCTTGTCCACAGGAGTGCATAGTTTGTACTGCAGGTGGCAGAAAAAGTGAAGCTAAGTCTGGCAGCGTGACGTTGTATGTTGGACAGGTTTCTGTGATCTCTCAGTGCCTGCTCAGATGGATTCCTGCAAGCCTAATTTAATACACAAAATGGACGTTAAAGGCTCTGATTCAAACAGGGAAAAGCACTGCAGATGTGCTAGGTACATCCTCCGTGTCTCTAGCTCTTGGAGCACATCAGTGCTATTGATTTGTTTTCTTCTTTTCCCCTCAGTTTTGGAGATCTCTAATGTTGGATCATAGTTGGATAAATTATATGTGAGAAATTCTGCTCGAGTTTTCAGATGGCAGTTCAGGACCTGCTTTGGAGCATTCCAAATAAACCATGTTCATACTCACCTCATAGGTGTCTTGGGTTTGCAAGTGAATTTGGCAGACAGCTGTGCTATGTTGCTCTAACTCCAAAGGGTAGATGCTGTGTACTGGTGGGGCCTGGGCTACTGTTTCCATGCTGCTGGCATGGCAAGGGCCTGTAGTGTGGGGACCTTCTTCAGCATACCACACTGCTCTGCTTCTCTTTCATCTCTTTACTGTGTGGATTAAACAACTTTAGCTTCTTTTTTCCCCCCTCCTCCCTATTCCTTCCTTTTTGATATTTCACAATATTTCACAGATGGTGATTAAAATAAAATGTAGAAGGGGATTAAATTATTTTCTAAAAATTCTGAGGATTTCTAAGTTTCTACAAATAGTTGAAGCAGCCATTCTGCATTCTGAAGCCTGGGAGGCTGTTCAGCTCTTCTGAGTCACTTGCTCTGTCTTTAGCCTTCAGTGTGGAAGCAGAAGGGTGAAGAGGCAGTGTGGGACTGGAGCACCACCTCACCAAGACAAACAGGCCACTTCACAGCACTGACAGCACTTGGCTGTGAGCAGCATGTGGAGATGGTCAGAGCTTGGGAGGGGCTGTAAAGAGCTGCATCTTCCAGAGGATGTAGAGACACTGTTGTTTTTTATTTCCTTTATTGCGGTAACAGGCCAAATTCTGTGATCCATTTTGTGGGCCCATGTTGGTTGAGAGTAATGAAAACTGAGTTTGTGGGGATAGGGAGAGCCAAAAGGGTGTAAATACCTCATTCTCCAGTTCCTCATAACTTCACTTTCTTATGTAGCCTAAAGAAGGAGCTATAAAAAACCCACAAGCCTGGTCAGAGATCATGGGATATGTCCTTAAAAATATAATATTTTCTTCATACTAGTGGCTAATCCTGATACTGATACTTTAAGTTTGTTTAGAAAAAGATAATTTCTTTGCACCTACCTCAAAACTGATACAAAACATTCTAAAGAACTGAAGAGGATCATGGCCTGATAGGTGAAAAAGATTCTAGAGGATAATCAGCTACACGTTTTCATGACAGCCTCCTTTTACTCTGAGGAGTGCTACTAAAGATTACCAAAGACTTGAGGGCTTCTTCTTAAATTTGAGTTCAAAACATCTCTTTTATATGAGACCTGTAGGACACCAAAAGGCAACACCATAGCCTGAAAGAAATAGCCTCCTTAACCTATGATAATGAAGTGAAATAATTAAAAATTTGGGATTCCAGTGTGCTGCTAAGCCTTTAAAAACACCACCAGCTGAGTTGCATGCTGGTGTAGATTGTTGCTTAACTGCTGGAGTCTGTCCCTGTGTGAGAGAACATGTGTTTCAGTTCATCCTGTTCCTCAAAGGGAGTCCTGACAAGAAAAACACTAAATCTGCAGGCATCGTTTAGTGTATGGTGGCATTATCCATCAGAGCAGTGTTGGAGTGGGCTTTTATTCATACCAGCATGCAGAGGTCTGCACTTCTTTTTCAGTATGTAATCTTATTAATGAATTTGGGAGGGGGAGAGGGAAACAACCCATTCAAAGGCTGTGTCATAAACATAAAAGAATTGATAGTGATAAAAAAATGTTTTATTTGTGTTGGTTTTTCTCTCCATAGATTTCTTCAAGTACATCCCGTTCAGGGCCTTCTGATTTAACAAAACAGTGTGGAACATCAGCATTATTTCAGCTGGCAGAGGTAATACTAAAACACTGGTAACTAAGACTAATTACCCTAAGTGCAGTGGGGTGGAGAGGTTAAAGCTATTGGTTGCTGAAGTCTGCAAGGCAGAGCAGTGATACAGTTATAATTGCACCGCTGTTTATAGAACCATTAATTATCATGGCTCAGATGCCGCAAGTCAGGATTTCCCCAGGTTGGCCATCAACTTAGAGGTTTCCAAGAGTCTGGTGCAGCTGAGAAGTACCACCAGTTCCTGATGACAAAGGGACTTCACAGTTGAACTTGATTCGATTTCTTAGTTTAGGCTTTGAGGTTTTCGGGTTTGGCTGAGGGACACAAATAGTTGAGCAAGAAGACTGTTATCAAATTTGGGCATTGGCATTGCAAGTTTGTGTTAATGGTCATGAGCCACTTTTGCTTTTTATGCCCATTTTATTTTTCAGGTGAATAACTACTATGGAAGTTCTGCTGTGATACTCTCAGCAGATCTTCCTTCTGGGAGCAGTTAAAACCATGGCAATTTATTCAAATTTTGCCTTTATTTTTTTTTGTAAATATTTTTTTAAGCTTTCCCAATCTTGAAGATTGTTTAATTACAAGTTTACTTTGTGCTGACAAGACGGAAGTCACTTTATTTTGTAGCCACATCTATAGCTCTGTAATACTGGCTACTGCAGAAGAAGCAAATGTATAAAAGGAAAAAATCCATTGGATAGGGGATGTATGTTGAATTGACAAAATATTCCGATGAGCTCCATATTACAGATTGATCTTTAGCTGTTGAAGATCACAGGCTGTGCTTAACATCACAGTGTAGTAAAAAAGTCACAAAAGTATCTTTGTACCAAGTACCCACGTCAGCAGAGTTGTGGAGTTCTTCTTTGCCTAGTCTAACCTGCTTCCCAATAAATGTGTTGCCCAAGCTCTGGTACTTTACAGTGCTCAGCCTGGCTTGTCCTGAACCAGATCAGTAGTTTCTACCTTGGGCAGCAAGAATTTTGGAAACTTGTTGCAAAAACATCCCCATCATTTGTGTTAATGTTATAAATTGTTCAGAGAGACTTTTTTAGTTTTGAAGGAAAAAAAAGTCTTTCCAATTTGAGGAATCCAAAATGGACTTAAAGAGAACGCAGTGGTCTGTGGGAGGTACAACCATACTGACCACATGGCCTGTGGGCTGAGCTGCGGGAACTTTCTGATGCCTGGTTCAAAGCAAGCCTCTTCCATCTGGTTTTGCTCCAGGTGACTGGTTGCGATTTGTTCTAAAAACAAAACTGCACTGGGAATTCACCTTGCAGGCTTTGAGAGGGGACAGTAAGAACAAAGCATGTCTTGCCAAGGGCAGTTTGTTGGTGCCGTGAAGGACTAGGTTCTGTAGAGGTGTCCAGATCCCTTACTGGGGATCCAAAACTCCCAAGTCAGTGCTGCAGGAATATAGCAGTTTGAGGACATTCTGACAGCTCTTTTTTTGAATATTGGTGTTCCTCAGATAGGATAAGGATTTTGGTTTCCATTAGTGTTATCTCCAGGAGGAGATAACCATGGCAACCACTGCTGCTTTGCAGTTCTTTGCAAAATAAGTCTGTTACATGAGAAGAAAGATTTGGAGGTCTTTTGTACTACCTTCCAAATTATTTCTTACATTCAAGTAAAAGAAAATAATCTCAGTTAGTGAGAATCAGGGAACGTTTTTTCCCTCCATCCTTCAAGGCCATTTGGAAAATTGAGAAAGGAATTGTATTAGAGACATTTGAAAGTTGAAGACAGAACAGATATGAAATTTCAAGTAGCTTGTCAGTGGCAGTAGTCAGAGATATAACTGTTCTGTTGCATTTCAGATATTCTGAAAATCTATCTAGCAGTGGGTTTCCAGATTATATAAAGAGCCTTAAAAGAAACACCACTGAGATCAGTTGGAGTCTTTTTCTATTACAGCAATAGAACCCACCAGCCTTATTGTAGCACTTAACCTTCATCCCATTGCATCAGTTTCAGCAGGGCTTCAGCCTGTTTTTCAGTACTGTCCTGTAGCACAGTTTGCTTTCCTAAACTAAAATGCCAGAGGGATTCCCTGTTTAATGCTCCTGTTAGTATAAGTCATGTTAACAGTTGATGTTTGTTTCATGGGACTGTTTTTAAACTTATTCTAGATGTGCCTTGCTTCAGAAGGAGTAAAAGTGAAAGAACCTGGGAAGACAAAAATCGAAGCACTGGAAGATGAGGAAGGGGAGGTTTCAGAGGATATGGAAGTAGAACTGGAGAGAACAACACTAAAAGACTCCAGTAAAGGAAAGGTAGAACAATCAGACATAGAGAGAATGCAAAACCCCGATGAAACAAAAGCTGAGGAATCACAGACTGCGAAATGCAGAGATTTTACTAGTCTTGCAATGGAATCCAGTCCTTTTGAGAGAAAGGATAGCACAAAGGAACACATGTGCCGTTCTCCAGAGCTTTTCATGAGTGACATGACTATTCTTGGGCTAAAGCCGGAAAAGATAAAGAAGAAAAAGAAAAAAAATAAGCTGGACCGGCATGCAAATGAAAAATCCACCCCCAAGAAATCTTGTAAAAAGAGGCAGTCCTCTGAGTCGGACATTGAAAGCGTAATGTACACAATTGAAGCCGTGGCCAAGGGGGACTGGGGTGCTGAGAGACTCACCGATACTCCCCGCAAAAAAAACCGCCCTGTCTCAAATGTGAAGGGAAGCATATTGGATACAAAATCACCAAAGAAAAAAGTGAAATCAAAAGAGAAGAAAACATCAAAGGAGAAACCCATGGAGACCACCAAAGAATCAAAGCCTCCTGATTTCCTTAGTATTGAAACCAGCAAGGAAGTACCTTGTGAGGCTTCTGATAACATTAAAGTGGAACCACTGACCCCAACAGAGGAGGTGGTGCCCCAAAGCTTACCAGAACAGGTCAAAACTGAGGACAGTGACTGTGCTAAAAAGATAGAAACCTGTGGCTCCAGGAAATCGGAGAGATCTTGCAAAGGTGCTCTTTATAAAACTCTGGTGTCAGAGGGCATGCTCACATCTCTGCGCGCTAATGTGGACAGAGGTGGGTGGCTTTGAATGTTTTGTGTACAGCATGAACTGCAAAAGCCTGCTTGGAATGGGAGGAAAAGCAAAAGTGGTTGTTTAAGCTGGAGTTTCAGCAGTGTGCAGTGGGAGCATTGTGTCTGACCACCTAAGATGCCTGGACTCCATGTTCCAGGGCATGCCTTTCGAAGTCTTGGAACCTGTGTTCCTGCTCGCCTCACTAACTCCTAACTGCTCTATTTTTGTCTTTCGTGATCTGAGTTAGAACTTCTTGACTGAAGGCTTTGTTGTTTCACTTGTCAGTCTGCTGATAGATGCGTGCAGGACTTGTGATGTATGTAACCCCAAACAATTACCTTGTTTCTATATAAACAACTGTTGTGGTTGTGAGCCTTGTGATCATAGTTCTCCATCCTGCAAGAAGCAAATGCGTTCTGGTTTTGCTTTGGTTGTTAGTTTTGCTGTAGGCAGTAAGTGAGAACCCTTTATCTTGTGGAAGGAAAAATTTGAGATAATTTCTGGAAGCTTTCAGTGAGATGTCTGGAATGTATTTTTCCAACTGGTAGATTCATATGTGTAATTAGAAAAGAAAAAATATGTTTGTATTTTAGGGAAGCTTATTACTGTATATCTCTACATCTCTTTTATCTTTATACCTTAAAAGAGCCTGACTTTTGAGGTAGTCCAGAAAAAGAAGGACAGGGGATGCAAAATAGTTGTCAATATCATCATTTCCCAGTTTAAAATTTTAAAAAATGGTTTTTTGACTGCTATCAAGAAGGTCAGGCTTCATAAGTTACAGTCTGGGTACAGAAGTTTCTTCTGAGTTACTTAGTTTTGGAACATTTTTTTCTAAAGATGAGAAACAATTTTCTGCCTTCATCACAGGAAAAAGAAGCTCAGGAAAAGGTAATTCCTCAGATCATGAAGGATGCTGGAATGAAGAAATCTGGGCCTTTTCCCCAAGTGGGACAAGTGGGAACAAAAAACTGAAAAAGACTAAGCCAAAGGAAGAGTTTGTTTTTGGGTAAGTTGTGCTTTAACACTGATGTTTTAGTTAGGTCAGCCCAGTAATTTAAGAGTCCTCCTCAGTGCAGCTAAGTGAGCTGTATCTAACACCCAAATAATCACAATTCCTAAAATGAAAAACCCTATGGGACTGAGTCATGCTCTGAATACCTGTAGTTTATATAGCAAGGTAATTCCTTTGAGATCTTTCCTGGTTTACACCACTATAAGTGAACTTGAATGATGTTATTTGCTCAATTCTAAACAAACCACACAGTATTTACCTGCTATTCATACTTGCAAATTCTTGCAGATGGGAAAATGAATTTAAAAGGAGGAGTTTTTCCATATTTCATGCTTAAAATTGTAATGTGTTTGGTCTTGCAGGTTTGCAGTACCCTTTTTACAACCTAGTCTGTGTGACATCTAGTCGCAGCTCACTTTCAGAAAAGATGCTAAATCAGTGAGAATCGCCAAGTCTTGTTTATTGGAATAGTCAAGAAAAAGTGGAACACTTCGTATTTTTAGAGCTTTGTATAAGTTTTGGAAATATTTTTAAGTTTAATTTGAAAGACTGAAAACTTTTCACACATGATGGTGGGAAAACTCATCACATCTTGTAGTATAAAAAAAAGCAGTTGTAAATTATTAATTCAAAGTAGCTAGGAGAATTGTCTAAATCATTCATTCAATGCAGTTCTACCCTCATTAGCTGCTGGATGAGGAAATACATATTTTCAAATCTCTCATCTTTATTCAGTTGCATCACTAATGAAGATCATTTAGTGAACACTGTAAAGGCAGAATTAAGAATTTGTGAAGCATAAGTGCTGGAGAAGGTGACCCATATCCCTTTTCATTGCATTACCTGATCTTCTGGCTACTTGAAGAGCTGGTTTTACCTCTACCTGCTCCACTCAACTTCCTCTGCTCCCTTCAGCGTCACATTTCAGCCTCATTTTGTACATGTGTGGTGCAAGGGTCCTCACCCCTTCAGAATTATCCCTGTGGCATTTTCCCTGTGTCCTCTTTCCTTCCCCATCAGTAGCTATCTGCATTTTCCCAATGGTCTGGGTCAGACATTCTTTCCCCACATACAGCCCACTGCTTTGCCAAGCAGGGCTCTACCTGCATGTTTCTCCTGGCAGGACCAGGCCGTGCAGCATGAACACCTCAGCTCAGCTCCATGTGTCTAACCAGGCTTCTGAGAGGCTCTTAAAATTCATGACAGTGTGGATGATTTTTATTTCTTTGAATAATTAATCGCTGGCATAGAGATAGCAGCGCTCCCCATTGCCTGCACGTCACACAAGTTATAAATTACTAGCCAGGATGGCAGCTCATCCACTGTCAAATGAGGTTTGGCTTTCCCAATTAGAGCTGCAGCCCCTCCTCACATGCCCTCAGGGCAGGAGCTGAGGCAGGTGGGAACAGACAGTGGGAGAGGAGCTGAGTCAGAGCACGGCGTTGCATGACAGCTGTCAGAGCAGAAAATCCAATGGGTTTGTGGTTGTCAGGGAACACCCGTGTGGAAGAGAGAAAGGTAGCAGTACCAAGCACTGCTGATGTCAGATACCTTTGTGATTTAAAACCGAAATAAAACATGTACGCAAGTGAATAAACCCCACCATGTACCTGGTCTGCAAAGAGCCAAGGCTGTATTTTAAGATGGGAAATTGCTTGCTGAGAGAAGTAATAATTACAGAGAAAAAATGCAGTATCATTCCATGTACCAAAGCTTTCAGAATGTAATTTGTTCAAAGTGCTGCTTCAGAAAGCCAAGAGGAGTACCATGTTTCCTGTTATATTTCCATGTGTATAAAGGCCATCCTTCCAACAGTAATGCCAATTTCTGTCAAGTTGAGGTTTTTCATAGCAAGGAGAATTAAACAAGTGGAAAATGTCATTGTTCCCCTATCATTGACAGTGCTATTTATAACCTGCCTAACTGTGCACTGCTGTTTACTAAAACACAATTTCTACTTCTGCCTGGCTGCAAAAATTTGCAGGAACAAGAGTGCTTATGCAAGCCAGTGTAGTCGTAACAGCTGGAAAAGCTGTGCCATCCTCTTGAGTGCTTTGTTTTCTTCTGGCTATTAGGAACAATCATACTTTGTCTGTGGATTTCTTGAGTTGTAGTTAATCTGCTGACAGTCATTCAGATTGGGCTGCAGTATGAGGCGTGTTTGGTTTCATAAGAGCATAAGCTAGTTGTATTTTTCATCTCACAGCAAATACAATATGAGGGGAGAAAATCTAATAGCCCAGAACAAATACAGAACTAATTCCCACCCCAAAGCTTCGTGCTTCAGAATATCTACAGAAGATTGATTAGTTTGACATTTTTCTTCTCGTTTGAAATGCTGTTTTCATTCTGGTGTAAGAACTTCCATGTGAAGTTATTTTATTGGTTTATTTATTTGTTTTACTGTCTTTGTTCATTCCCCTCACAGAACAGACAAATCTCTTGTACAGATCTGTGCAGCAAACAGCTAAATGTCACCAGTATGAGATTGATTTATTTTTTTTTAAATTTTTTTTCTAATTTTAACATATGCTACTAAGGTAATCAATTTGCCCTGTTCCAAATGCAGAAGCAGAAATGTACATTCTGATTCCAAAGTTGAATTCATATCTACTGGTTTGGTGTTTACAGTGTATGCACTTAACTGTTTTTCCCCTCTCTCTGTGTAGAAGGGTGTGTGTATACACACGTATGCTCTTAAACAATATATTTTTTTCTCAAGAAAGAGTTACATTTAATTTGAATGGTTTTGTTTCCCATTTAGCTTAGCAAAATTGGAAGAAGAATTTGCAAAGAAATTCAACAGCCTCCCTCAATACAGTCCTATTACCTTTGACAGGAAAAATTCGGCTGTTTCGAGGAAAAAGCGAAAGATTGGAAGCGGCTCATGTGAACTACCAAAATCCAACAAAGGTAAATTGCCAAGTGCGGGATGTTCTTAAACAACAACAGTGCTGTGACAAGCTCGGGAATTCATACATCCTTACTTTACTGTTACGTGTGAAAAGTCTGAAGTCAAAGAAGAAATTTCCTAGCACTAAAGTTGTTAATTGATTCTCACCTGGTTTAGTTTTCAGGCTTGTTGTTTTCACTCTTGTTTCCTGATTTTCATCATAAGTACAACTGGGTAGAGTTTGTAAGTGAAATGTATTTCTCATAGCAAGAAAGTTTTTCAAAAATATGAATATTTGTGAGGTAAGTGAATTTGACTAGTTTTCCCAGGAGAAAATGGGGAAAAAAGCATATGATTAAAGATTACATTTTGACTTTTTTCTAAGCTTAGTTTTATGCCAGTTCTAATTTCACTGTAATTTTAGGTTCTTTAAATTAAAACATAAGATATCAGAGATGTCTGAATGAAACATCTGGATTTTTTTTTCTGTCAAGATTATAATTCTATCATAAGTTTGGAGCACAAATGTCCTGATGTGATTTTTAAAAAGTTAGAGGACATGAAAACTAATTCCATACCCAGCTCCACTGCTGAGGCTCATGGAGGGAGAAACTCATGACTCACTTGGCTGTTTATCTATACAGACAACCTGGGACACAGAAGTGGTAGAGAAGTGACAGTGTGATAGGGTAAAACTACTTCTATACTGTGGCAGAAATACTTATGCATATATATAGTACAGAAGCATCAAAAAATGAAGGAATTATATACCAGTTATATACACAAGACAAAAGGATGCTCAAAAGGATCCTCATCAGGCACAGTTGGGAATGTGAAGTTGGTTTCCTTTTCTGCAACAATGGTAGTTCCACTGAGTGACAGGTTTTAAGATCTAATACGGCTGTTTTAGCCAGGTGACCCTGGATTAGATCTATGCCTTTTGAAAGCTTCACAAATAATCACATTACAGTGTGCAGGATTGAGCAGCTGTTCTTTTCTAGTGCATGCCAATTTTGGTATTGATTTTTGTAATTAGATGTGGAACAGCCACTTTGCAAAATTAGACTTGTGCTAATACCAAGTTACTTCTGACTTCAGCTGCCTTTAATTTTGTTTTATGATGTGTATTTGATAGCAGTTCTTAAATGAGCATGAATGAATTGCTTTACAGTATGATAACACACTGGTAATTAAGCAACATCTGTTGGGGGAAAATCTCCTCAACTACAGTCATCTAGCAATTGAAGTTGTAGTAGCAGCTCATTGGATTTTTTGCTACAGTATTTACCTGTTCAAGTGTCTGTATGTTTAAAAATTCTGCAGGCCCTGTGTTGTTTGGGAATGGTGAGCTAGAATTCTGCCTCAAACCAGGTAGCCCAGAACTGCATTCTGCTTTTGGGTAGGTTCATACAGGAGAGTTGAGTTTTTCATCTTTGTTAGCATCACTTAAAGAGTTTTGGAATATATTCAGCCTTGTCTCAAGGGAAGGTCAAAAACATAACTGCAGGGTGGTTACAAGCCTGATATGAGTAGCTTTGGCACAGCCCTGCAGAGACGGTCATGGAGCATTTGCCTCTGGCTGACAATAAGGGCTCTTTAAATTAAGCCAGCTGACTTTGCACTGAGCAGATGGTAAACAGTCACATGAACTTTTCCACCAACTGAGCTGTGGGGTTGCAACAAGCAGCCCCAGGGCAGGAATATCAGATAGTAACACTGCTCTTTCTGTAGTGTGTATCTAACCACAGCCCCAAACTAAATCAAACTTTCCAACAAACCATTTTTCTTCTGCAAAAGAAGGATTGCTAAAAAGCAAATATTTCATGGCAGTAGGTCAATTTTAAATGTGTTTTATTTTCTTAGGATGTGTAAAACTAGGATGTGAGTTGTGGATTTGAAATTATCTGACCTAAAGTGCATACAAGTGACCTTACTAGCTTAGTAAGGTTTGTTCCAGTTGAGCCAAACATTTATTAAGCTGAATCCTCAATTTAATTTGTGATGTCCTCACAGGCTATAGAGTCTCATTGTGCTGTTGTCTGGTGAAGTGTGATGAATATAAAGACTCTTAGAGAACCCTGGCATCCAGAAGTGTAGCAAAAGCAGGTCTGTGTGCTAGGCTACTGCAAATACTGCAGTAAATGAAACTGGCATATCATGCAAAATAATAGAGCTTGGTTTGGTGGGGTTATAAGTTTTTTGAGTTGTCCTGCTTTTTTACACCATTGGAATTGAACAAAAGTAGCATCTTATTTTAATGCAATAAGCGTGAACCATGAAGGGTCAATAATCCTATGGGTGTGACTGTGTTGGGATGTGGGAGGCCTTTACTTGCATTGTTCTGCATTATTGTGTTGTGTGGAGTTGTTTCTGCTGTGTGGCTTTTCCTTGGGTGTGTCTCTGCCAGGTAATTAGAAGAGTTGTCCAGTACAAATAGTGTCTATAAGTGTTTGGGGCCTCTGGGTTTTTCCAAATAGCAGATAAAAATCAGTAGGATGTGTTTAAATACTCCTTGAAATTATGTTCTGCTTTTTTTGAATGAGCATGTGCAGGATCATGAACTATCTACTCATTTTCACTCAGCACAGATAACTACTTATTTTTGAAGTCTACAATGTCTGCTAATCATTTAAAATTTCCAAAATATGTTGGAGTGCTGCACTCTAAACTTTCCCCAGGATGTTGAGTGAATAAAATTGGAGAAATGTTGTAGTTTGTTGGGTTTTGGGTGTTTCTCTGCACCCCACCCCCAACTGAAACCGTATGCTTTAATAAGTTTTATTTTGGAGTTAATGGTGCTGGATTGATTTTCTATCAAATGGCATTAGCCTATACCTGAAACAGGCTTGATCTGCTACCTAACCACACAGCCAGGTTTGTCAGGATGTTTTCCTGCTCTGAAGTGGAAAATCAGTAGGGCAGTACCCACTGACTACTCCTCTTGTGCTTGTCATGTCCACTCCACACTTCAGCCAGTTCTTTCACGTAAAAACACCTGAAGAACCCTGTAACATCAAAGCTGTTTCACATCCACATGTATGAAGGAAAATTTGAACCTTTTCTTAAATGAGAGTTTCCAGATTGTCTGAATTCTGCTCTGAAATGATTGGGAGGGGTCTTTCTTCAATGGGAGCAGGACTGAACAAACCTTTGTCAAAACCCACATCAAGCATTTGGAACTGGGAATGTGCATATACAATAGTAATGTCACAAAATGGCTGAAGAATACAGCTATACTGAATCTGTGCAGATGGCCTGCTCCGACATTTACTGGAGCTGTGACTGTTTCCTTTTTTTTTTTTCTTCTTTCCAATGGCATATCTGCCAAAACATCCCACCACGCAGAAGTCAGCTGTCTGCAGTGAGTCACTAATCTGCTTGTATGCAAAAGTGAGCAACAGGCAGAGTCATTATTTCTGCTTTGTACTGGGAAGAAATGCTCACTTATACACCAAGCACTGCACTGAACTTTTCATTTTGGGAAGGCAAAGAGGGGAATGCACAGTGTGCTTTTATGTGGGGAGGAGATTGTCTTTTTTTTTTTTTTTTTTTTTTTTTGGGGGGGGTTTTTTTTTTTTTTTTTTTTTTTTTTTTTTGTCTGAGGCCTCAAGGACTAGAAATAAAGCATCAGCTTAAAACGGATGCTGCTTTGTGGCATTGCTCTTGGTCTTAGCTCTGGGGTTTTTTTTTTTATTTGGTTCAAAGCATTCAGATGCTTGGAGATTTCATGCTGTAACGTTCCAAGGATCATGACCTAAAAATACAGCGCCTTCCTCTGAGAGTTGCTGAAATGCACAGACTATTTGTCCTGATTTTATTAGAATCCTGTTGAAACGTCCTCTATTTGATCAGATCCTTGAAAACAGGGAACTTTATGAGAGCAAAGGAGGCCTATGCCCAGAAATTTGGAGGAAATGCAGTTAATGGTTTGTTTTCTTGCCTGCTGCTTCCCCAAGCAGCTGCCACTGGTTGTAGCAAGTGCTCCCAGGAGGAATCCCTACTGCCCTCAGTGAGCACAATGCACAAGCCAGGGATTAAATCCTGTGGCAATTACTAAAATTCTAGGGAGAGGAATAGCCATGTAGAATATTTCCAACAGAGCAAAATGAGTAGATGGCTGTACAACAATGTCAAGTAAACTAACATAAAACGTTTTTTTTCCCAGCTTTCTATAGGAAATCACATTGCCTAACAGCAAGACTTTTAGGTTAGTTTTTTCAGTTGTGAATTTTCTCTGGATTGAATGTTCACAAGTGGCATTTGTTCAAAGTCTTGGTATACTTGCCTGTTGTCCCCATGAAATGGGTGTAGCCCAGCCAGGCATCCTGTCAACTCCTTCATGGTGGCTGTCCCTACACTGTTAAGGCAGAGAGTGTGGATAAAGTTTCTCATGGAGTCAGAAGTTAAACAGTCAGGTCCAAGTTTGAACTGTTGACTTCCTTAGCTATTAGCCTGCCTTCTCTTTTGATGCAATGACCAAGAGGTATTCTAAGTGTCACTGGGCACTGTCTCACAGGAGTAGCAGCTAAAAGGGAAGGAAATAGGAGGTTTCCTTACTGAGAGATAGCTTTTCTTTTGGCCCCACTGAAGTTATTAGATTTTCCATATGGGACAGTGGCATAGATACAAAAAGTGCCATCTGTGGGAAAAAAAGAGATGAAAGACACAGGTTTCCCCCTCTGTACAATGCTTGTCATCTTTTTCCGAGTTTTTCATCTCAGTTATTCTGCTTAGAGTTGCTGACACTGGCTGACTGTCTGTGATAGTGATTGCAATGGTTTGTAGTGTGTGGGTTGTGCTGTAGAAATTGAGGCATGGGTGGTATGTAATGTGTTGCTTCTTCTAAGCATCTGCAAAAATCACTGATCAGCTAACTAAAAAATAGTAATAAAAATGTCACAAGTTATGTACCTCTGTCTTCTTGTGGAACTAGTGGGAAGACTTGTTTCTATTGATGTGGATGATGTATTTGAGCTTGGTATCAAGAAAAGCTTAGTTCTTTCGCTTAGACTTCTGCTCAAGCTGTCTGAGCTTTTTCATTCCTTGTTTTACACTTTTCTTGCACTGACACTAGACTAGTCCTCTGTGATACTCAGGAAGCTGTTGTAAAATTTGCAGAACAACACTTCAATAGTTTGAGTGAATACGGCCTCTTCTATTGTACTTTCTGGTATTTTCTATACAGGTTCTAGTGAAGATGTTCAGGTGCAAGTTGAAGTTGCCTAAGATGATGTCTTGCTTGAACTTTATTTGGTTTATTGTTTGACTTCTAGATTTTTGGAAGTTTATTAATTCAAATCTGTCTTTATCCGTATTAATAAAGATGTAGCAGTGAGCCAGCATATGTAAGGTGTTAAAGTTTGTATGCCTGCCTCAGGCAGCCATTATTTAGCTTTCTCTCAATCATTTTCAGTATTGATCAGACAGCCTAGTGTCTGTGAATGGCTTTCACTTCGTAAGACTAAATACTTCTTCCATGTGCTACACACTTTACTCTTTCTTTCCTTGCATATGGAGTCTGAGATGGCAAATTGCAGGTGTATAATGTAGACTTACCTTGACTGCACATTCCTGTATGATTGCAGTTGTGTCCCAGTAGCCAGTGTGTATGTGATTTCTTTTAAAGATGAGGAGGAGTGGAAAAGGCCAGTATTTGTGGTGGGTAGCATCCTGTTCCAGGTGAGCTAGAGATGGGAAGGACACCCACTTGTTAGGCTATAAATCATCTTGTCATGTGCACAGTATCTCATTTCTGTTTGGGCTGGTCTGTTCTGAACTAGCCTGAAAACTTGCTTGTCCACTATGTCATTGGAAATAAGATTTTGAAGTTGAGTATCTGTAAACTCCCTAAAAATGGCTTTGAATTATGGAGATTATGCATCCTTTATGCCTATGTTGCTGTTTTATCACTGATTGCTCCCCTAAAGAGGCAAAGGCTAACTTCCTGATGACCTCTAATAGTGGCATATTTTGTGGTCCAGTGTCACACAAGATGTCTTCTGACTGCTCCTAGTAAAGACTCTGCTGGCAAAGTAGGAATAATGCCATGAGCTGGACATAACCTCACCTTCCTCCTCTGGAAACTTTTCCTTTGGCACTTAGTGTATCTCATTTCTGGTCACCAGAAAGGCAGTGATAGCTCTTGCATGCTGTGGTGGGTTGGCCCTGGCTGGTAGGTAGGTTCCCACCCTGTTGCTTACTCCCACAGTGGGATGTGGAAGAGAATAAGAAGGGCAAAAACAAAGAGAAATGCTTCCTGCTTCAAGAAGACAGTTTAATAAGTTGGAGGGAGGAAACAAGTAATGCAAAATCCAGCACTCACCACTATCAAACCGATGCCCAGCCAGTACCTGAGCAATGGACAACTTTTATAACCTTCACCCACAGTTTTGTGTAAAATGCCTTTGGGCCAGTCTGGATCAGCTATCCCAACTATGTCCCCTCCCAGCCTCTTGAACACCCTCAGCCTACTTGCTGGGGTGCCAGAGTGAGAAAGAGAGATCTTGATACTCTGTAAGCACTGCTCAGCAGTAATTAAACAATTGGTGTGTTTCCAGCACTGTTAAGCTTACTCCCTGCCAGCCAAACCTAGTATATGTGCAAAAGAGAGTAAATCTTTAAACAAGCAAGAAAACCTCCTGTTTTATTGTATGACTAACCTTTCCTAAGGGCTTCATTCCCCAAAATGCATTGTATGCACTTAAACACTGGGAGGTGGTGGGTTGAACTACAGTTTGCTGAAAGCCTCCAGAGTCCCTTTGGGCAGAAGGTCAGGTTTTGTGCTTCCCCATCAGATGGCAACTTGTGTTATAGGAAGGGGAGGTTGTTCAGTACATGCTGTGACTGTTGTATTCTTTTTCAATTCTTCTAATTAAAAGTATATGTTATTGATGTTGTCTGTAGGTTCATTCCAGTCTCAGAAAAAGAACTTATTCCACAAAATTGTCAGCAAATTTAAGCACAGAAAGAAGCTTAATGTTCCGGACACAGGTACTGCTGCATTGCTTAATTAAGGTTTTTGACTGCCTTCTTTCTAAATTCAGTCTCGGGGAAATGCTTTTAGACAGAGACACCTCAGCTCTTCAGTCTTTGATTGCTTTGGTTCCTTGTTTTCCCTGTCTGCTATGATTCCATTGCCTCCTGGCTACAGTTGATACTACCTTACTCCAGTATGATGCTGTTTTGTTTTTACTTGGCATCTCCCTTTAATTACATTTCCCTGCTCCAGATAATCATGCAGCAGAGCTGACAAAGCAAGGGCAGTTCTGTAGTTGGCCCTGAAAACGTTTATCTTCTACAGCTCACAGATCTGTAGTCCTTAGGTTGCTCTTATCTTCATCCTTTTGTATATTTTGCCAGAGCATTTGTGCATGTCCCTATCTCCTGTGATTTCTTGCTGTCTGGAACTTTGCAGACTGCAGCTGGTCAGGGTATAAGAGCCTGGTCAGGATGCAAGCACTTGTTTCTGCACCAGATCTCAGAAATACCAAACTCCAACCCTGCCTCGGTAGAAATCTTAAACCAGCTTTCTGTCTGCTTCATGTTGAAACTACCTCCTCCAGTTAAGTTATGTTCTGGACTTTGTCTGCATGCTATCCACTGTTAGCTCTGTAAAGTCCTTTTTTTTGTTACCATATCATAATCCTGCACACTAGGAACTTAAAACTTTGAGGGGCATTTTCAAGAGTACAGTATGTACAGCATTATAACTTAGCCTGCTTCTCTGGGCCCTTTTTCTTTTGCCATCATGTTGCCCACACTATTCAAGTCATGCCCAGGTTGTTCCTTAGCTGTTCCACAGTTATATTCTCTCCTGCGTTGTTCATGTAGTGTAGAAAAGCCTTTCTGGTCCTGCTTACTTAACTCCATTAATTTGTCTGGCTTCTTCCCCAGCCATGTTCATCTCTAAGATAATAAAATTTTTGTTCCCATCTCCAGTTTCCCCAGCTACCTTTATGGTTACTATCTTTTCCTAAGACTTGGCCATGTAATTTCCTCTCCTTTCCTGGTGCTGTATTTTCTGTCAGCTGTGTTGCACATGCACTATTTTCCCACATAGGCTCTGTCTGCTCTTCTGCATTCCATGGTGCAAATGATTTAAAATTACTTGCTCTGTCTTGTTGTATTTGTACCACTAATATGTTGTGGGAGTTGCTTATGAGAAGTAACTATCTTACATCCATGTTGGTGTAAAAAAGGCATCATGCATTAGCATAATTTTTATTTGGCGTCATTGCGATTTTGTTCCTGAATTATTAATAGAGCATATAGACAAATTATTAAGAAAAATGGGTGTTCAAATTCTCCTTGGGGAAAATAAACAGAAAGTATTTAACAGATTATTAAGTAAAGAGTAAAATATATAAATACCTTAAAATCTGCAGATAAAAATATGGGTAAACAACATGTCACATCCTGCATTTGTTTAAAAGAAGCCAGCCTGTTTTGATACAAAGTGAAGGGTGCATTATGATCAAAGATTCAACCCTGACAAGTGTTGAGTACCCTGGCATCATTCCAGCACAGCACAGAGGCATGTCCTTGGAAGTTAAGCATGTGAATAATGTCATAGTGTCTCAGCATTAAAGATGTGTCTGTGCATTTGCTGGGGCAGAGCCAGCTTGCTGAGTTCCTCCCAAGACTAAAGCAAAGACACAAGGAACTTAGAACTTACACAGTCCACATATAATCATCAGAGGAAAGGCATTGGATGTCTGTGTTTTGATGGGAAACTGCATTTTCCCCTGAATTACAGAGGGGAGAAAATGTGGAGTCTTTCCTACTCTGAAGTGTACCTTTAGTGACTGAAAGCAAAATGTTGATCAGCAAATTGTAGTGTGGGCATGGCCTCAGCAGGTCCTGGACAGCCTCTCTCTCCCTCTTGTGCTGCTCCCTGCAGATCTTCATCCTCCATCTAGGAGTTCCTAGGCAACAGGCTCTAGACAACCGTGTGGCTGAGCTGTCCCATATTCTGCAGCATTCAAGATGGGAATCCCAGAATCTTCATTTCAATTCAGATATTTAGTTGAGCATTTTGTGAATCAAACAATAAATGAAAATTTCTACTCCTTTTAGTGGTTAGTCGATATTTGTGGTGAGTCACAAGTCTACATAATGTGCAATTTTGGTTTTTATGAAGTTAATTTTGCAGAAAGAAATAGCTTGAATGTTTGTATAGCTGCAGAGGAGGTGCTTGGAAGGACTGCTGTCAGCAGAGGTCATGCTGGCTTTGTGTTTTTTCATCTTGAAAAGTGTGTTTGCCTGTGTGCATCTGTGTTAGGAGTGAAGGAAAGTAAGTGCAGTAAAGGCAGATTTAATGTGATTGTGCTATGTTGTCTGTGTATCTCTGGTATGAAAATCTGAGTGAATTTTAACCACATTGTACACGGCAGCACCAGTGCACATCACCATATTAAGAGTTTGTAGCTGTTCATAGAGCAGGGTGCAGCCCAGTTAAACACCAGTGAAATGCTAAAGAAAATACACAGTAATGCAATTTGAACATGTCAAGAGATGCATTTCTTCCTTAGGAAGGCTGATAGAAGCAAAGCTGGACCCATGCTTGTGTGGTGAAGTTAACACTCATTATTTTATGTTTTAAAATAACAGTTTTCTTTTTCTGCCGCACCAACAAGGCTTTCTCATGGGAAGCAGTACTTAAAATAACAAGTCAGAGTGATTGCCTCGTTGCAGGTACACTTAGTGAGCTGTGCTGAGGTTCTTGCGTGGTCTGTGTGGCAGCCAGCTGTAGCCCTGGTCTTGGCACAGAAGAGGGGATGAACACATACACAGTCTCAGCAGCAGCTCGTGCGTGAAGCAGCCCTGTCCCTGCGCCTGCTCCTGCAGCAGCTCTCCCACACGTCAGAGCCCTGTTTTTTGGAGCTCGCAGCCCAGAGGGAGCCAGTAGCTCTGTACCTTTGGCAACCATGCTGGCTGGAGAAGGGCTGGATCAGCACAGGCTCCTGCAGCAGAGCTTCCCGTCCAGGAGGCTGTCTCTTACACCTGGTTTGACCATCTGCTGCTTTGTATCTCTGCTTGTTAGTCCCCAGTCCTTGCTGCATCTCTGTGTGCTGCCTGGCCCCAAAGCAGTATTGCAGCAGTGTCCTCTTGTCAGAAGAGCTGGAATTCCTGCCAGGTCAGTCTGTTTGGCATCACTTCCTTGGTGAAGTGGTTCCGTAGACACTAGTGACTTGAAGCTATGCTCTGTCTGGTTAAACATTTTCACTGTTTAACTTTTTAAAGATAATTAAATCATTACAGCCTACCTTTCTTCTCGATACCAGCATGCTTAGACCCACAGAGCATTTGTTCTTCACTAAGTGTGGTAAAACTTCTGCAGCTCTCTCATAACAGACATCACTGAAGAAATTCCTTTAAGTCTGTGTTTTGTTGGGGTTGGGTCTAAAAAGCTGTGGTGTGCTGAGTCAATTCAATTGACTTAATTTTTCTTCTTCAGAAAGATAGGGGGAAATAAGGTTACATGTACTCTGCATGCCTGCAGAATAGGATAAACTGACCATGCAAACCTTTAACAAGCCTGGCTGAGGAAACAATCTAGCATAGACCCCTGGATATGTCTCTCTCTCCGAGTCATTTCTGCCACCATGGTGTAGGCTTGCCTAAAGGCCCACACCTTCATGCTGTGTTCTCAGCTCTGCTTATAAAAATAGCCCAGTAGTTCTGTCCATGCCACTGTCATGGAGAGCTGAGCATGCAATGACCTGTTGGCAGGACTGCACAGTAACTGCAGAACCTCATTTCATGTCTAGACAGTGTTCCCCTGAAAATTAGCTGAGCTCCTCATGGGACAGCTCTTGAATGCAGGACAGCATGTGGAAGCAGAATGGATATCAGATGGATTCAAGAAAACTACAGGGAATTAAACCTGGCTAGCCCTGTCCTTCCTGGAAAACCAAACCAGGTCCTGATTTGTAGTATCTATATGGATATATCTTTGTCACTTGAAAGTGTGGTGGTGTTCCTCTTGAAGGAGATGTGGGAGCACGTAGCTTAGATGTGGAGTTGATGAAACATGGACTCCTTTCTCCTCTAGAGATGAGTGCAAAGGGTCTTGTGAGTGAAGCCTTTGTGTGATTTCCAAGTCAAGTTTTATGTCTACTTGTTAGTTCTCTGTAAAGAAGTGAGTGAAATTATTTCTAAACCCAATGTCCACTAAGACTGCTAGAGAATAGCAAAGGATGCTTTTCAACATTCACCCTGCACCTACACACACAAAATACTTATTGCTGACCTTCAATCCTTCCTTCTTCAAGACTACATGGCAGCAATGTTATGTTGAAGTGATAAAGAGCTTCTTTTAGAGCTAGAGGAGAAAAGGAAAGTAGATGACTTTCAAGTCTGATTTCAAGGATTAAAAAAAAAACTCTGAGAGGGTATATAAAACAATATAAAAACATAGAGAGGGAATATACTTACTGCATCTGAGTTTTTACAGCCACCTTCTGCTGTTTCTCAGTTAAACATGCCAACATTGTATATACTCCTTATGTTTTCCACTATTGCCTATTTTGCCTTTCAAGGTTTTTTTTCTCTTTATTTTTTTGACACATACAATATGAGAAAGACAAATATAGAAGGAAACCCTCAGTTGTAGTGATGAATCAATTTAATTTCTAGTGACCTAACATATAACACATCTAATTAAACGCATACCAAATAGTCTCTTCTAATCGTATGTTGTTCATTGTTTGAAATCATATCTTAATTTTTTTATTAAATGTAAAAAAAAAGTGAGTTGTAGTACCAAGATTAAAAGCATTATAAACTCTATCAAGCTAGAAGTAGACAGCAGTGTCAAAGTGCTAATTAAAGCAAATCAGCATTAACAGATAGTGTTGGACTACAGCTGGACCATTACATTAAAATATAATCAACACTTATGAATTCCCAAATAAGAAATCTGGTGATAAAGCTGCCTGTTTAATTATACATTCCAATTAAGATCCTGGTCTCGATGCACAAAGCTTATCTGAACATCTCACTGTTAGCCCAGTTGAGTTACTTGAAAGTCACATTTGCAGTCATTGGTGCTTCTACTTAATTGGATGGTTACATGGTGGATCTTTTCCTGTGCTTTCTCTTGAGTGCTCTTTACAAAAAAATCAGTTTTACAGCAAAGCTCTGCTCTGGAAAGGCTGGCAGCTAGAGCTAAGCACCACAAAATACTAATTGAACTGGCGTGATGTTTTTCCAAATAAAGAACATGCACAAGTTCAAAAATGTTTTACAAGAGAACATAGGTGAATTAAGATCATACACAAATGAAAGTTTAAAATGTTTCAAATGTTTCTGCATGTATGTACTGGATCTGATTGTATTCTTAGACAATAAAATATTAAAAGGTCCTTTCCCTTCAAACTGAAGAGCAAAGGGCAACTGCAACAAGATGAGTTGAGTTACAGGTATTCTCTTCATTTAGTCCACATCTTCACACAATGAACAGTTAAAGAAGCCAGCAGGAGATAAAGGTTTTATTAGCTATATCTTTGAGTAGAAAGTTCATTAAATCTACAAAACTAAAAATAACTGGAAATACACACCAACGTGAAAGAAGGCAAAGGCCAGCAGACTGTTTGGCTGTTGTGCACTGTTTGTGGGGCTGGGTGCTTCTGTGTGACACCACCAGTCTGAGTGCATGAGATTGGAATTATTTGGTTCTTAGCACACTCCAGCTTCAGTTCTGTGTGTAACTTTTCTGGTCGAACCACGCTAAAAGTGACAAACGTGTCTTAAACAAGTCTTTAAAATGGGGAGAAATATTAAAAGAAATTGGAGGGAAGAGAAAGCTAACTTGTAGACACAGTAACAGCTGTGGAAAACACATCAAAGACTGTTGCAAAGAGATGAGGTATAACCTGACACATAGTAAAGAAAATAATGAGTTGAAAATGCAGCAGGGGAGATGAGCTGCAGGCATTAGGAAAAAATGTGTAATCATTCAGTGTGGCAGTGTACTGGCAAGAAATAGCTCAAGAACTTGAGGTATCGTGAGTGCTCCCAATTTTAAAACAGACAGGCATCTGTAAAAAATGACTTTGCTACCTGTAGCATCTTCCTAACCCTAGCTGACAGTCATCACAGATGGGGCAGGCTTCATAACACTTCTATCACAAGAAGGAAAAAGATGTCACAGATTGCCTTTACGGGCTAGTGATACATCGTGGGATCAGCAGAATGGCTTATTGAATCAGTGTAAATTGCAAACCATTGACTACTAGGCTCTGAGCTCAGACTTTGGAAGCTTAAATATGTTTTGTGGTTGCTGTCTGACCAATTTCTTTGTGAACACGATTAAAGTAAACTCTTTAGTTCCGTGAAAATTTGGGATCATGTTCCAATTCGGCGTAAAAGGCTGCTTCAGAACACCAACACTAGAGCTGCTGAGAAAGATTTAAACTTCCTTTCTCATTCTCTGACTTTATGTGGTCAGTATTTCTGTCACGGTATTCTATCCCGTGCTTAGTTTCTTTCTTTAGCATGCTTGTCTTCACCTGTGATCCAGTTCTGCTTTTGTATTTGCAGCCTTTGTGGTTTTTTAAGGTTTGTTATTTTGTAAAAGATAGTATTTCCTTTTCTTAGAGGAGTTGATGTAGAGTGGGTAAAGAGGTAAGACTGAGTTTTAGTCATGGATTGCTGAATTCTGCTTGTCAGTCCATCTGTGAGCTAAGATAAACTTACATGAGGATCCTTGTTTGTTCCTTAAATACATTTTGTCTCTTAGCCACTTGCTGACATCTTCTGTTGCAGAATGTTTCATAGAGAGAGATACCCTGCTCCCCCTCAAGTGCCACTGCTGATCTCATGGTTTTCTTTGCAAATATTAGAAATTTGAACCTTGAGTATATCTTGAAGGTGAATTCTGTTACTTCCCTGCAAACATCTGTGGCATTCAGATCATATCTTGCCATGGGTTATGCTCTGAGTACCTGTGAGGAACGGTTTTATGCAGATAGATGCAAAATGGTAAATAAGCATAGCTAGTGGCTGAATTATTCTACATCTAAAGTTACATTTTTATTCTCTTCTAGCCATACTATTAGAAGACAGAAATTCCAGTGAGTCTGCCTGGAAGAATAAAATTTCTATATCTGCCCTAAACACTCCAGAGCCAGCAATGATGCATGAGCCTTTAGTTGGCAGCCAGAAGAGGAAAGCAAGGAAAACTAAGATCACGCATCTTGTCCGAACAGCAGATGGGCGAGTGTCACCAGCAGCAGGGACACTGGGTAAGGAAATTGGAGTTAAAATTTTATTAAAACTGAATGGAGAAGGTTTGAGGGTACAAGCAATCGTATCAGGGCAGTATTCTTAAATTAGCTTGTTCTCGCACCTGATTAGAATGCTCATTATTTAAAATACAGATATCAACCAAGTAGAAAAACACTGATTCCATAATGGCCAAGCTCATTTGTTTGAATGCCCAAATTTTTCTTCTCCCTGGATATTTCACTCTAAGAACTGTGAACTGATGCAGAGAGAAATGGAAAATAGTTGACTTTCGTATTTTGTTTTAGTCTAGCAAAGAAATTATGCTGCATCTGCTTATAGATTGTAAAACTGAATTTCACAGTATGACAGGCAACACCGGAGTTCTTGTTGGAGTTCTCCAGTAAGATAATCTTTCAGGACTACTGTATCTAAAACATACACAAAAGCTCTCCTGCCTGACCTAAAAGATCAAATTTGGTTGAATGCAAAAAAACTGCTTCAAAAACCTTAGTAGTGTGCTTTTGACCCAGTAGCTTGAGGTTACAGCATGAATCAGATGACACTGGCAGAGTCAGTGTCCTAAAGGTAAAGGTTCTGTTAACACCAAACTAGTCAGCTTATCCATAGTCTGCAGTGAATTTATGGACTGTATCTGCAAGGTTAACTTTCTTTCTTTGCAGAGGAGAAGCCAAAAGAGCTGCCACAAAGTACTCTTCAAAAATCATCAAGTGCAGAAACAGATTGCAACAGTGAATGCTCCAGAAACACAGAGACAGAAGAAAATCATAGTATTACATCGGATATGCCAGCAGTGTCTGCATTTTTTAGCTTAGCTGCTCTGGCAGAAGTAGCAGCCATGGAAAATGTACACAGGTATGGTTTTCTTCTTGTTGTCTTAAGTAAATAGTATGTGGCTGACAGCTTGTTCAGAAAGCATGTGAAAAGCAAACTGTTTAATTTGGCCTGCTTTTCTTCTTCCGCAGCTTTCTATGAATGTCTGCTTTACCCCACTTGCTTAGTAGTATTAAGTCTTCACCTAAATGACAGTGTAATCTGTTTAGCAGTTAGTAAAATGATCCTTCCCAGTAAGGTTACCTACTAATATTTGTATGTAAACAAGTTCATATGCTCCTTGATATCCTAATGATTGAAAATTATCAGACGCTATTTTTCAGATAATAGCAGATTTAAATAGCTACTGCATGCTGATTTGCATTTTCCAGTGGCATAAAACCTAAGATGGTGGAGAGAATTTAATACATTTTGAGATTAATTTTTTATGCTGAACATGGCTGAAGAAAGCTGCTCTTGTGCTGTGCTGTGTAGAATGCAAAGCATCTGAAGAATAGCAGGGACAGAACAACTGGGTCATGGAAAGGCAGGGTAGTTTGGGTTGTTCCGCTCAATTGAGCAGGCCATCCATACAGATAAGGTGGAGAACACGCAGGTTAGGGCTTCTGAATCAGTTCAGCATGGTCAGATCTGTGATGGGAGTAAACCAAACACAGCAGGTCCTCCTTGGCTCTTGATTATCCAGTGTTATTCTTTCGTGGAACTTACTGGAAATGAAACCCCATCCTCTCCTGCAGTGGAAACACACTGAGGAAGCATTGGGCCAGTTTGAAACCAGCACAGCTTCTGCAGATGTTGTTTGACAGATTTCTGACTGCCTAAGCAACTCCTCAAGGCAGCTGTTCATTCAACCATTCACAGCCTCAATTAACTGTTCCTCTCATTATATCAATGATACCTCATTGATAAACCCAGTCCTTTGCGTTCAGGCTGCACATCAAATGATCAAAGGCTTTTTAGAAGCTCAGGAACCCTACAGGAAACAACTCTGCTGGTTCCTCTCTGCAGAAGCTGTTGTCTTGCTCAAGCACCGTTGTTTTTGGTGAGATGTGATTTCACACTGCAGTCAGCCTGTCTGTCATCATAAGCCACAAAATGGTACTTGTGGAAGTGCTGTGCTGAGCTCTGCTCTCATTCACGCCATTGTGGTTTCATTGACTGCCTGTAACACTGACCAGAAATGCACAAAAGCAACAGGATTTGCTCTGTTGTGGTTTTTCTTCCTTGTGCCTCTTAAGAGTTTTTGTTCTCCTCTTGTCCTTGTTGAAGGGAACTAATGTTTTGCAGAGCTTCGTGCTTGTGTCTTTCTCCTTGAAACCCGTCTTTTGTCACATCATGTAGCTCGAGCAATGCAGCACCTTTCATAAGGCCTGAAAACACCAAGTGGGAAAACATTCCACAATTGTTGGAAATGCCAGTTTGTAATCAACCTGAGAGAGATGAAATGACAATGGGGGAGGACTCTTCCAGTAGAAAGTTAGCCACGTCTCTCAGAGACTTGGCAGATGGAAGTCAAACAGAAACCTAAGTCTTACAGGCTAGATGCTTCTCTGTTTTCTACTCTGTCAGCTGTTGTTACCTTTTGTAACTCACTTTGTTTGCAAACAGCCAGGAACATGAAGAATAGAGCTGGACATTTGCTTGATATGTTTCTTCAGTGTTTGAATTTTATTTATTAAATCCTTTCATGGAGTCTTGGGACATCAAATCCTTTTGGCAGTGTTGTTTTCATTTGAAGTCTGCTTAGCTTTATTTACCTTGTGCAAACCCTGGTTGTTAAGCACTGTTAGTCTGAGCTGCGTTTTGTGCCAAGGCCACTTCATTGCACTCTGGTTGTGTGAAGCACATGGGTGTGTCTATGCTGGCGGTCTTAGAGTGAGATAAAGTGGCCCCAGTGTAAATAAGAAGCAGGCCACAGATTTTCATTGCTACCAATGACAAATACTGAAACAAAAATAGAATCTCACCTGTGAGAGTAAATAACAGGCACTGACGTGCTTGGTGTATGTTTTTTAAAAGGCAAGCTGAGAAGGAGTTCTCCCAAGTCTGTTTGTACCATGACTGATGTTGATTTTCAGCACATAATTCTGGCAGAGTTTATTTTTATATAATTAATTTTGTAAATTAATACTGCTGTAGTAATAGAAGAGATGTGCTAGGCTGATGTAGCCATGTAACATGGAGGAATCCCAGTGCAACTCTGCTGATGAGTACATTCCCATATTGCTTAAAAGCTGTCTGTTGACTCGCACTAACATGATCTGTGTGTCTGTGTATTTACCTTCTTTGGCCAGGCGTGCTCTAAGCTCTGCTTCTGAGGGCTGCAGCAGCTCCCTTGCAAAATTAGCCACAGCATTTGCGCGCTCTTGACTTACTCCTATGCTGTGGATTTTGCTTTGTGTAGTCAAATACCATCACATCTTGTTTTTTCCTGCCTTTGCATTGTGATGTAGGCTGTCCTCAGGATATTGTGTTACTGTTGCAGGGACCCCTCTGAAGGCACATGTCGCCAGGGTGTGTGAGCAGCTGCAGCAGTGAGGAGGTCCCCTGCTGCAGTGCTGAACCCTACAGCTGCCGCTTCCTGTCCTCTGGTCGGGTAACAGCACTTCCCGTGCTCCAAGTACTGATAGGTGGCTTTTCTTTTCTTCTTTTGCAGAAGTCAGAGGGCTACACCTCTCCCACATGATGGACAGCCAAATGAAATGTCTCAGGCTCCAGTGCTTATTTCCTGCGCTGACCAGTGAAGCTCCACTTTATTGTAAAACATTGTGCTTTACCTAATATCCTAGCCTTGTCTTTACCAAGGGAAGCTAGTCAGTCCATATGATGGAACTAGAGACTGCAATAAAGTGCTTATTGCTCTGAGTGGCCCAGAATTCACTGGAAGCCAGACGTTAGCAACTTGGGCCAGGTCCTCAAATTGGAACCCAGTATGTAGGAGAGTGATACTGTCTATTAATGAACTGAAATGGAGTGGAATGATCCCAGAGCTTGCTTTCTATTGAAGGCTTTTAAACAGTAGACAGGTGGTTGGTGTGAAAAAGGCTGCCTTTACTGTTAGCTCACACAGCATCTCTTTTACCAACCAGAGAGTACAACAACTAGTTTCATATAATATACCTAGTTATTCTAAAAGTAAAAGAAAAAAAAAAACAACAAAAACACTGACGCACTGCACTAGTTACTATTAGATATTCTTAGTCATTTTTGTACATGAAGATTTAAGTTCTAAGATGGTTTATATTAATAGGTTATGCCTACGTTTATATTGTAGAATGAATTTAAAACCTGTTCCAGAGAACTCAAGGCAGCCTGGACAGATGTACCATTGTTAGCGGTGTTTGGACAGCCACGTGGTCCAGATGTTCTGCACTTTTATATTTGCCACCGGAGTGGTAGAGTTTACTGGGAAAAGTTCTGACAGGCTATGTTTGGGTTTGTTTCTTTTTAATTTAGCTTTGAATAACCAGGATGATGTGCATTAGAAAAAGGAGTGGTGTATGGAAAAGAAAATACTGCAGATAATTGACTTGTCTTTCATGCCTTGGAGGGTTCCTTTATTTTTGCATAGATATCTGAGTGACTTGGTGAAACTTTCCTGTAAACAAAAAGTACTGCAAATGTGTTTTTCAAAAGTGACCTTAGTATTATTTCACAGTTCTGAATAGCTTAAAACCATGACTTTTCAATATAGTGTCCACCAATACACATACATTTTACAGACACTGGCATTGTTGTAGTTACTATGCACAGTCCAAATCAGCTTCAGAGTTTGCATAAAGGGCCAATTACAGTTTGAGTTGGTAAAGTGGAAAGCTGTATACAGTTAAACTACAACTGAAGAGTAGCGTTTGACTGAATTCAGACTACCAAACAGATCCATCTGCCAGTTTCTGTCTCTGCTTGTGTTGAATTTTTGTGTTTTGCTCTCATAAATACATCCCAAAAGCAGGCCAAGTGTATCACTTGGCCTGCTACCTTCACTATTCTGACTTACACTATTGTGTAACCAAGCATTGATTCCTACCAATAGATGCAAAATGATCGTTAATAATTGATCTAAAGCTACAAATTCAACAGGGTACTTCTTCTATAGCACAAGATGTTTCCCTACTTTTTGCATTGTAGCACAACAATTTACCAAATTGGACTCCAGCAATAATTTTCTATTAGTCTTCATCATACTGGCTGAACTTTTGATAGTATTAGATTGAGTTTGAAGTTCTTTGAATTAAGTCTTTAAATGATGCGAGTTTACATCATTCTATCAGGCATTCTTATTTATACTTGACTGAATTGATAATGTGTTTTGAGGTTATTTTGTAACTAATTTGATGTAATAGCCATATGGACAGTAACTATTAATGCTTGCTAGGTTTAGCCTTTCATTGTTGTAGTTAAGTGAAAGTCTCTGGTTCAGTGTCAGGAAACAATATACAGTGTACCACAAGAGTTTTAAGAAAGGATTAAAGGTCTGACAAAAGGCACGTAGCTGGGGAAGTGTCACTGAAACAGCTACATCGAGGATGCATGTGTTGAAAGAAGGGAACAACAGAAGAACAACAAAATTTACAAACCAATGAGTCAGTGAAAAGGCTTTTTTAAAAATTCAGGTGAATAAATGTCTAAGAGCCCCTAGAATGCCATTGCAGCCTATGGTGGTATTTTAAATAAGATTTTATTAAAGTTTTATAACTTATTTTAACAAGACAGGAAAAGCTTAAGAGACTTAAAAACTTGTGGGTCACAGCAGGGTGGCTGTTGGAGTTTTGGACCACTTTATAATTAGCTGAAATCCAAATATGTTACAGTGCAGGCCGTTCACGTTGACAATGGTACTAACTTATTTCTCTAGAAACCTTTAGAGTTAGATATATTTTTGTCAAAGCACCCCATCCTTCCTCAATTTAAATTTCAATATTGTTCCTGGAGATATTTCTGTATATTAATGGTACCTTTTTTAAAAGAAACAGAAAATTACTTTTTTCTATATGAATTAATATCTTACTTGATCTGCTTTTCCTTGACTTTCCCTTAGAGAGGGGGTAGGGTTGGGTCAGTTTACTGGATATGACTGTTTTCAGATACTTATAAACCTTTTTGTAGATATGCTTAATTTTTAAGCGATTAGGCACTGAGAGTAGCAGAAATCCTGCAAAGCTTTATAGTTCACTAGGCATTTGCCTTTGTTGGTTCTCTGAGTGATGTCTTGATTTGAGTAGCTAGAAATTTCCCTGAATCTACTAGAAGGGGTATCAGTATTTTCAGGTAACAAAGTCTGTTAGCACAAAAAAACTTCAGACCAATATCTTACTGTATTGGGGTTGGGTTTTTTCGTTGTTTGTTTTGTTTTAATTTTTATTAATTTCAGCTGCTTTCATTTTGGAAAATCTTACTGCTATTGTGTGTACTTCAGTATACCAGCAAACACTGTTACCTGTTAACACGTTGTCCACAAATGCCTCTAGAGAAGAAATTGTTGCACCTTATGTATATCTCAAGCAAACCAAAATATGATGCTTTTCTGCTTTGTTTATTCTGAATATGTTGTATCATACTTTACTGAACCCATTTTAACTTAGCTAAAGCTATCAATATTTATGCATTTCACATTATTTTCTGGATCTGAACCTGTGTATAAATCTTTCTTTGAAAAAAAAAAAAAAAAAAAGACAAGCATTTACTGTAGTTGTCCTCTGTGACTTATCCATGGGAGGGGGGAATCTTGTCTCAAGTGTAAAATGCAGTACTGTCCCGATTTTCCTTGGTTTTTATTTATTTAGTCATCTTCGATATTTCATAGTTCCGAGGCATACAAAATACATTGTCATAGCCGAAGCTACAGATCTAAGTAGCTGGGAGAAAATTACTGTAATGTCTTCTTAATCGTTCTAGTACTGTATGCAAATATGGGAAATACGTTCTGCAGAACATTTGAGATGCAGATTCTCATCCCCACAGTAGGCTATTTTCCAGGTATTAGACCAAATCAATCAAAACTCCATATCTTACAGGTCTTCTCTGACTAAATTATTCTGAAAACATCTATGGAGATTACTTAATACTCTGCTTTTGGCAGTAACTACCCCTTGAATGTGCTGTGATTTCAGAAAAGAATATATTTATTTAAACTCTCTGAATGCTCTTTTATACTAATACAGTATCCCAAAGTCTGGAGCAAGAGACTTCTTGGTAGTTTGGGTTTCTATTTTATAGCACTGGTGCATGACTTTTGAAATTAAAGTGATAAGTGTTTTTGGAAAGGGGCACAAGAACAAGGGACTGGTAGAAGTGTGTGGATTTGTGGTGTTTAAATTCCAGCTTTGGTCTTTATTATTTGGGTGAAAGCTGCCTTTGTAGTGCAAGGCTAAAGAGCATTCTGCAGTTTGTATCAAGTAGAGAGTTGTAAGTCATGTCATACAAGGGAATGCCTTATAGTTTGGATGCTGTCTTTTGCAGCAAGATATTAACTGAAGCAGTTTTAATTTCCACTGCCTGTTTAGCTACTGTACAGATACTGAACCAACTGAAAGCAAGTTATAGACATGGGACAGCTAAGAGAGCATGTAAGAAAAGCTGTCCTTAATTCTCAGTATGGCAACGTTATGGCAACAAAGGGGAATTAGAAGAGAATTTAGATTTGTATATATAGGTGGGTGTGTGGGTGTGTGCGTGCACGTGTGTGTGCCTGGGTGTGTACATCCTGCAGAAAAAATGATGTAGGAAACCAGAAACATGATGGGTCTACAAGACACTATAATGTAGGTCGACCCTTTTGAGTGCACTCCCGTTTTTTTTTGAATGCTGAGTCTAATATGGCTACCTCTCCTAAAAGACTACTTTTGTTAACTTCCACTTGCTTTCAGGCTAGATCATGAAATGTTTTTGGCCATCTATACCATTTGTATATCACTTTATTTTCCAAGAGCGACCTTTATATAGCGCAGACACCGTAAAGGCTGAATATACAGTGGTAGCCAAACTGCATTGCTGAAGCATTTTTGTTTAACCTCTGCCACAGTCATATGGGTTGCAGGACGTGGGCCCACTAGCTCTGCTTGGTTCAGTGAGATCAGTTTCTGTAACAGCAGAGGATGCAGTGCTCGTGGGGTGATGTTTCCAGGGGTGTTGAGTAAGCCACGCGCTGCTCTTGAAACTTCTTCTGGAGTTTACATTCGCAGTCCTGATTTTGCAAGGAAACATAAACTGTGCAACTTGCGTGTTGTATACCCTACATTATCCATTAGAAGCTGTTTGCTTGCTGTGCTTCTTTGGTAGGTTGTAGAGCTCCTTTGCCATGTTTTGAAATACTCATGGCATTCTCCTTACCTTGTACATATTTTTGGACTGTCAACTACAGCTGCCAGGATGCTGAGGCACTTCAGGACACTGAGTGCCATGAACAAGTACATGTTTAGGCTGTGAAAGAAAGGGTTACTTGCCTCCTCCCCTGAATTCCACATGAAGAAGGCACAGTGAGGTTTATGCTCTCACTGAAGTACTACCGTAGTCATTTATATACTCAGTGTTCTGTACTGAATTGACAACTTCGAAGAAGCTTATGAGCTGGATGTCTATTTTATGTTCCCCCACTAAGTCTTTGATGGCAGAAATCTAGGAAGACTTTAGTGACATCTCCACTCAGCAGCAACTCACCCAGGCTTAGGCTGGAAACCCTCCTTCCTTAAGGGGCAGCATTGTTATTGGCACTGTGACAGTGTGGGAGCCCCGATCGCAGACCACTGTGCTCTTGGATTTAAGCTTGGGCTTGCGTGATGTTCCTGGAGAAGCACATCCTCATGACCTAGGGCCCTCATTGAGGTGGAATTTTAAAAACGACTGCAAATAACGTTTGTGGAGTTCTTCCAAAGAATTACACTGTAGTTTCTGGGTCTTGGCTGTTAGCATATACCAGCAGACCTGTGCTGTACTCCACTGGAAAAACCACACCTGTTCAGGACAACTGCCTGGGCTCCTGAATGTAATGGTCTTGTCTGCTCTTTTCAGCTCCACAGCTGAAACCTTGTTTGCCCCCTTATACTCCAGTCAGTGGTTGGGTCTTTGAGGGTGACAAAAGCAGGAGAGACATGTACATGCCAGTGTCTGCACGTGTGTGTACGTACACATACACACATCAGAGTGCAGCGACTTCCAGCATGTACTAAAGTGTTCCCGTGTTCGCTCATAAAAGAACTTGAAGTTTCTCAGATGATAGCTTTCAACTTCCTTGCTAGATTTTGGTATCTTTTCTTCACATTACACACCATAGGGTGTGAGTTTCAAAAATCACACCTGAAAAAAACACAGATCTTGCTGATCTGGATGCCACAGAAATCTTCTTTCAAAGCAGTGCTTGCTTTTAATAACTAGTATCTGTTGACAGCTTCAACAGTTTCAACACAACTGATTTGCTATGATCTTTCTTCTGGGAGCCCAGTCCTTCAACTTCTATTCTCTCATGTATTTCCACTGAATTTTGACCTAGTATTTGGTTTTATTATCTCCAAAATTTTGTGTAAACCTGCCTTACAATAGTTCATCTCCATCAATGGTATAAGAGAGCCTTCTTAATCGTGTGTAGTTAAGTCAGTAAGCACATTTATAGAATGTTATACTTCATTCAAAAACCTCTAATTTGATACTTTTAAGTGCACATGTTAAGTCATGTGTATAACATGCTAAAGTACATTAAACTGTGATAATGAAACTAAATAAAATATTTAATAAATATTTGAAATATTTGATAAGGACCTTTAAATAGATTTCTTTATGTTCATTCTATTTTGGTTATCTAGCGTGTGCCTGTAAACAGTTTCCCGTTTAAAACTAATGATTGCAAATAAATCCTGTTCAAATGGAGCTTCTTTGATACTTCACCTGCTTTACCATCAAATGATTGTTTACTTTACCATATGGCTGAGTTAGCAGTATTTGCAGAATTTGTTTTTAGCTACAGTATGAACTTGTTGGGTTGTTTATATTTAAACAAGCTCATTTTCACCTGAAGATGGAAGATGCCATCCCCAAAATGGATCCTCAGAACTATAAGCTGTAGTTTTCTGTCAGATCATCCACTCAGCTTCTACACAATGACTGTGAAGATGTAATTTACTTTGCAAAGAACTTCTGCCCAGTTGTTCTTCCTTACATGTGTCTGTACTGGGAGCTTCCAATTTATTTTTAAAACTTCTGAGCCAGGCTCAGCACTGTTGTTTAGAAGATACACTGATTCATTTAGGTGCCCCAGAATTCTGTGGACTTATATCACATGAAGCTGGAGACTGTGGGACAGAGAGAGCCAGGATTCAATGCCGTTAGGCTTTGGAAAAAAAGTTTTCCTTCTGAGCTTTCTAGGTATCTACTTCATGTTTTTGGATTTTGTCTTCTTTGCACAGTTGGGAAGCTCGTTGATAGTCAACAAAGATAAAAGAGAAGTTGTCCACCAGAAGAAGCCCTTGCTGTGATTTAAATCTTTGGACATAAGAGGATTTACTCAGAAATGGTTTCTCTTTTAGAAATAAGTAGCAAATTGCATCGATGCTTAAACTTAAGGGTAGTAGGTTCCCACCACTTTGGAAACCTGTTTAAATCAGGAATCTGCTCTGCCCATATATTTTACCCTCTTGGGGCTTGAAAATTAGACTGTTGGGGATCTTCTCCTTTTCTGTCCTTGGATGCCTGAAACCTCCTTGACTGCAATGTATTTTTTGATCACAAAAGACCCCAGAACAGACTTCATGAAGCCAGTAGACACTGACTGTTCACATGGGAGCAGATCTCCTGTCTCTGAGTCAAAAGCGGCAGAAGGGAAACCTTTAGGTTTGTGGCTTTTTTTATCTATGTGCTATTTACTCAGGAAAGAAGAAACGTATGCAATCTTGCACTGCCTTTACTGAGTATGCGTCAGTATCTCTGCAAAGAAACACCAGGAATGGAAAAGCTTCAGCCTTAAAGGCCATGTAAAGGTCATGGGGAAGGGGAAGGAAAGTTCTGATTCATTGAGCAGAAAAAGCAGAAGAAATTTCAAGAAATATATGTTCTGTCAGTATTGGATGCCCAGTCAGGGACCTTGAAGTCACTATTCACTTCTTTTCATTACTAAATTACCTTAAAGTCATCATCTTCATTCCTTGAAGTCCTGTCTTTTCTCCTCTGCTCTCATTTGGTTCTTCCAACTAAAGACCTGCTGAATTCAGCTAATTCTCAGTGCAGTGCAGATCTGGTTTGTTACCCAGCTCTCACAAAGGTTGCTTTTTGCAACTGCATGGCATTACGCTGTCAGGTAAGGTAAATTTCCACTAATACTTCTGGAAAAACACAGGGTGGAAAGGCATCATCTAACTCAAGCCCTTTGCTAGACACTGCTATTCTCCCCTCCATACCACTTGTTGGGTCCCTTTCGCTGTTCATCCCAGAGCTTTTTAATGTACGACTAACCCTGCTTTAGGAGGGTTTAGGAGTAAAAAAAGAGAGACTTTTTTTTTTCCTACAATGTGACAACATGGAGTGAGACACACAGTATACCTGGGCATACAGTAGCCATGCTATACACCAGCTCATTCTGGGGCTGTCAATTCTCCAGTAGGACACTAGCACTTTGTAACAAAATTGAGATGCATTTCTATCTCTGCTGCAAAGTTCTGTTTTGTTTTGTTTTCTGAAATAAAACCTGTAAAATACAACGTCTGCCTTCTATCCAGTGTCAAATTCTTTTTTGTGGACTGTTCTTGGCACAGCAACAGTAAGAAATTGAGCTCTAATACAGTTGTATTTAAAATATACTTGAAGTTTCGTCAAGGCTTTATTGGTTGTTTTCTGATTGGCGTACCATTAGGTGTTCAGCAGAAATGCACTGGCCCACAGTGTCGCTGCTGCAAGCCCAGCTGAAACTCCAGTTGAAAATCCAGCCTATATGAAGCACAAAATACGAAACGTGTATTCTGTGTAGAGCAGCACTTTAGCTTATTTCTCAGCCAGTGAAACAAGAGGAGCTAATTGAAATAGGCTCAAAACTCTGGCCATTTGAGTCAGAATGACAGGCTTAGCATTGCAGCACACTAAGAGAAGGCAGGTGTTGCCATCAACAGCATCCAATTTAAGAAGACAAAAAGGGTGGAAAAGAGAAAATCTGAGGTCCTGGGAGGTGTCCTTCCAATCCAAAATAGGTTTTTGGAATACAAGTTCCATAAATGGCCCACCAAAGGTTTCCCATTTAGAGCAGGCTTCAGTCAGACCAATCTTGAGTATCAATTCCCTTCCTTCCAAGCGTGGGCTCCCTTAATATCTGGTCAGCACCTGTGGGTTATTAAAATACTCCACTGTTTTTAGGAGTTAAGGAGAACTTGGAAATCAGACATCCCAATCTGTCAGTAGTTGAGGATACTTAGTTTGGCTTTTGTAATGGCCTTGGAGTTCATGTGTTTTCAGTTTGCAAAACCGATGCCGTTGGTTCAGGCAGCCTGCAGCACGCCATTCCATCGCTCAGAGTGAGTCCTTTGAAGCAAACTCACTGCCCATCTCTCGACAGATAGACAATTCCCTGTTTCACTCAGAGGTGATTCATTTGGGTTGGGACTCCCAGCTGTGGCGTTCGTCATGAAGCCGGGCTGCGGCAAGGGAAGGTTCTTTTGCTGCAAGCCTCTCCACTTTGGGATGGCAAAAAGTCTGTCAATGCCTCGACAACTTTGTGCGGGATCTCTGCTTGCCTGCAGCTGCTGAGAGAGATTTTTGTAATACAAAGGGAAACAAACCCAGCTGGGAACTTGATGGCGAGGTCGCACCTTCGTGAGCTTCCAGGTTTCAGTAGGCGGTACAGAGATTGGCAGGTTGTGGCAACAAGGCTGTGTTTGCTTTTGTCCTGAAGAGCAGTGTTTCCTAACGGAATTAAGGTGGCAGGGAAATTACAGTCACAGCAGATGGACAGTTCATTGTCTTCAAGAGCAAGGTTTGCCAAGCGGTCTGAAAAAAAAAAAAAAGAAAAAAGAAAAAAGCAGGAATTGCAGTTCAATTCTGTGGCTTGGAATGGATGCTGTGTTTTGCTTCAGTGACTGTAGCAATAACTTTTCAGTCAGAAGTAAATGTGTGAGCTGCTTAAGGGGGGTGATGCAGTTCTAAACCATCCCATTCACTCCCAGATGACAGATGTATTTAGCACGTGGTGTAAGTGTTGCTAATGAATGCTTCCCTGCAAGTACATTCTAAGTAATATCAAGTACTCATCATTATTTGAATCAGTAATTAAGACAATTCTTCTTGCTGTCTTAAGAAAATACACTGTGCTTAGGTGGCACAAGGCATAGTTTTACACTGGAAAGTAATGGAGGGAAGCATTTGCTGTGCAACTGTTTAATCTTGGTATGTATTTTTTTCCAAACATCTTTGCTAGTAACTGTAGTGCACCACATTTAGGGGATAGTTAATTGAGCTCTGGGGTCTTTCAAAGTGACAGTAACTACTTACTTCTTGTGCAGAAATCCGTGCCAGCAAGGAAATCTCTTAGGGATGAAGGGTTGCATTTTTGAAATAAGTAATTTATGAGGATTTTGCTCATGATACTTTTCATGGGTGAGGACCTTGAAAACACCATAATACACAAGAGTCAATATAAAAGTAGCAGCTTCATATTAATGGATTCTGTTACTCTACAACTGGTTTAAAGAACCTAGACAAAAGAAATAGAAATTTTCTGTTCTACCTGGACACAGAGATTCTCTAGTTAAAGGTCAAGGGTTGCCATCAGGGATCTAAATGCATTTTAACGATGAAATAAAAATTCAATCTTAAATATAAATTTCTGGGCTTTGAGACCACTCAGAAAGTACTCGGTGTGCTTCACAAGATGAGCCATTTTTTAGTACATGTGATAAATAAAATCATAAATACAGGTATTTCAACAGTCTTAGGATAAATAGAAGTGGCAAATGGAATTTTTTAGATGCTGTGAGTTCCCTCACAGATGTAGATGGGAGTCCCTTGGCAGCACTGTCCTGTCACACCTGACAGTGCTTGTGGGGATGTGGTGATATGCCTGGAATGTGCGTCCGTATTCAGCATTAAACCACTATCCCACAAATCTCAGCTGCTGGAAATGCATTTCCATCAAGATACAATGGGCATAAACAGCATAAAAGCTGTTTAAAAAGAACAGGTTGAGTCTTTTGTCCCACTGAAAATGCTTTATATTTGGTAGAGTTAGATCTCTTCCTTGGATGGTTTTCTTTATCTTGCAGGAAGTTGGGAGCATCAAGTTTCACTTGGAAATCTTTCACCTTGCTTTTCAGTCCTCTTGCCTTTTCCTCCTCTCATTTTTTAGAATCTGAACACTTGGTAGACAACAGTAGCAAAACATACCACAGATTTTCAGTAGGATGGACAGTATCCCACACCTTCCCAAGCTACTGCTTAACTCTGAAAAGCCCACAGTGTTTTTATAATTAGTATTTTAACAACGGTTTTCCTGAGCTATGGCTGTGTGTCATACACAGCTTCTGCAAAAAGAGGCACAGGGGATGGCATCTTCCTGGGAAATGGATAGAGCAGCAAAGCAGGGCTCCCCCGGCTTTTCTGGCACCCCAGCTCTCTGCAGGAAAGCCCACTAGCACCAGAGCCCGGCACCCATCAGGTTTCTGAAACCTGATAAGTATTTCCTCCTCCTAACAGTTTATTGTGAGAATAGATTCACAATATATGGGAATTTGGCCTGGTTCATTTTTTAGTGCATGGCTTAAATTAACCTTTTTTTTTGTAAGGCCAAACGTTCTTCAGTAGTGCATATTAGACTTACAGCGTTCACATGAACTCATGCTAAGCCTTGCAAAATAAAACTTAACACATTTCTAAATTTCTTTGTTAAAGGAGGAAAATACAGTCCCCGGACAACTACACTTTTTTCTCCATAATTACTGATTAAATCTTCAAATAAACATAATACTGGCTTTTCCAGTTATCTTGCTTATACAGCCTTTCCTGAGGCAGCAGGCACACATGGGGGGCAGCCTGTGGGGTCAGACCTGCAGCATTATGGCTTTCCCTCCAGAGAAGGCACCCTGGCCATCAGGAAGCTGCATCCAAGGGGTGGGATAGGGATGCTAGCTGACGGGAGCTGCAGATAACTGCAGTTGGAGTTGCACCTGCAGGATTCACATAGCCAAGGGCTCTTGCCCTGCATGTCTTGTCAGTTCATAAAATGTTGCTTTTAATTTCTGCGTCTTTCACCTGCTTGTGTTTGAAAGCTGTTCTAGGCACTTTGCATGACAGGGGTTGTGTTGGGAGAGCACTTCCCTGCGGGTTTGAATTGTGACAGTCAGAGACTGGTGGTGGAAGCACCGGATACTTGGTGTTGTAAACTTCACCCATCTCCTTGAAATACTGTTGTGATGGTGGCTGTCTCAAGGCTCTGTGTACGTGGCATAATTGCTGATGTAAAGACTTTTTTTTATCCTCTTGTTACTGAGCACTGCTTTCATCAAGAAATGTGAATTCAGGAAGGATGCCACAGACTTTCACAGTTAAATTTGTCCTTAGATGGTCTTTTTGCACCCATGTGAAATGTAAAAATACGGGTGGGGGTATTAACTCAGGGTGCAGACAAGCCTGTAAGGAAAGACCAGCACCTCCATAAATCAAATTCTGCATTTTCTGCTTGTGTTTCTGAGTTGCTAAAGTAATTGCTTGCTGCAGAAATGATGAACAGATGGGTTCCATCACTGCTGTCCGTAGGTGAGCATGGCAGACCAGTGTGGCCACTGCTTTGTTCCCTTCCTTTCACTTTCCCTTGTTATGTTGCCACATTAACTGTGCACCATGAGCCAGCTGAGAGGAGCTGGGGGTGGGAGGTCAGCTCTGGGCAATCCTGTTACGTGAAATGCAGCGTCGCACATCGTTGTCGTAGTAGTGATGGTATTTCCTAAAGGTTTTTCATCTTGATGTTTGTGAGTGCCTGTTTTAAAATGGCCCAGGCTTCTAGCTTGACTTATTTTTCTTATTTTTTCTTCTTTTTTCTTTTTTTTTTTTTTTCAAGACAGAATTTTGTTTCATATAAGCCACATAATTATTTGGGCTACTTGTAGCAGATTTTAAAAACCAAATGCTCCTTGAATGCCCAACCTGTGCAATCCACGCACAGGAACCAGTGAAGAGTATTTAAAAGAGGCAGTGGTTCTTGTCAGTGTGGGGTTTTCTTGTTCGTTATCAACTTGTCAGCAGATCAGTCAACATTTTCCAAGATAGAAAAAGGCTGAAGAAGGGCTTTCTGTGACAGCTTTTCAATGTCAGGGTGGACATCTCTCTGTGTTCTTCTTGGTTTGCTGCTCCCCATTTTTATCTTTTTTTCAGGTTATATACTTACTATATAAGTAGACAGTGTTTTGGTAGTGTGTGAGGAAAGTGTAAGCTGACTCTTTAAAGGATGTCTGAAGTGCTTGTGTGTGTTCCTGGATAAACAGCAAGCTAAGGCAGAAAACCAAACAGCCAGACAGGATATTATGCCTGGGTTGTGGCAGGGTGAGATCTTGGCAGTATTTACTTGGTACAAAGTCACGGGGCCAAAAGGGACGTGGAGACATCAGCTAGAGAATTTCCAAGGCAGGTTAAGCTATGCTTAGCACAGACCTGATGGGTGGACAGCTGGGTGTTGAACTTAAAAGCCTCTAAGAGTGGATAATAAACTATTTCCCATGGGGTTTTTTTGGTTTCTTTTTTCCAGTGTTTGACTGTCTGTTTGAGGGTGGTTTATTCCCCCAGTGCCTAAGTACAGAGTTTTAGGGCATAGGAGAAAATTAAAGTGTCCTCAAATGACATTAAATAGAGGAGCATTTTAGCTGTTTTTATAAATGTAACCTTAGAAATAATGGTCAGATGAAATCTGAGACAAGATTTTCATGAGCGTCAGCCCAGCTTTGCTCACCACAGGTCTCCTCCATGCCTTTGAAAACCCCTTTCTTCAAATGGTGTGTCAGGTTGATGGTGAATAGCCATATCAGAAAGGTTCAAAGAAACCTTTCGCCTCATGCTGTGTTTTCTATCCAGTAGTTGCCTTCAATTTTTTTAAAATTTTTTTTTAACAGAGTTCAGACAGTGAAAAAACAGAAAGCCGAACCAAAAAATCCCCAGCCCCGAACCAACCTAGCTTGCCAGCCTTTTTCCTTGGTACCCTTTCCAGATACTACAAGGCCATCAGTAAAGCCATATTATGAGGAGGAAACCAAAGGAGAATATCTATTTATTAGGCAGTGCTTGTGCCAGCCACAGCAGGTGACTAGAGAGGCAGCAGGGGCCAGAGCCTGCCCCGTGACCTAGAGCTGTCCTCTCTCCACTGCCTCCTGCCTTGGAAACAGCCTTTTTTCCTGGTGGGATGCTGCTGGCAAGACATCAGCTGAGCTTGCAGCAAGGTCCCAGCCTGGGGTCAGATGCAGCCTCTCCCTGGAAGACGTGGGAAAAGCTGCATGCACTGGTGTTGGCAGTGCAGCGACCAGGACATCCCCAGGTCTCTGCTTTGAGACAGGGAACCATGGCTGTGCCTGCATTACTCCCTCCAGCTCCAAACTAGGACTAGTGGAATAATTTTGAAACACTTGGGAGACTAATGGAGCAGGGGTCGTGTGTTACAAGAACTGTGCACTCCCCTGTTTCCTGTGCACCAGTTTACCTGGGGCAATGCCACAGGTTATTGAGGAGTCTCTGGGTGACAGACCATGCTGAGAACCCATTACTGGGAACAGGCATCCAATGGGGAAGCAAAGGGGAAAGCACATCCCTCAAGCTGGGTAGTTGCCTTCATTTTCTGCCTGTTGTGCTTCATCAGGAGGCTCTCAGCCTGGACTCCTGGTTGCTGTGCCTGCTGCCCTGGGTAGGGCAGGGCTTTGCCACACTTACCAGAAGTTTCAGGCTTGCCAGAAATGAGTCAGCAAATCTCTTTCACTGTGCTGGTCCAAGCACCGGGCAGAGATTTCCCCGGCCACCCTGGCATGTGCTGGGACCCTGCCCCGGACCTGGCAGCCCTGCTCTTCTGCGTGGCCACCTGAAGCTCGAGGTGGGGAAGGCGATGGCAAAGCCGCTGGCCCAGGCAGCAGGCGGCACTAGTGCCTCCTGCAGGGAACAGCAGCCCCTTGTAGCCCTGCACAGCCCCAAGGCCCCGTTGAGCTGCTCCATGTGGGGCACTGAGCTGGGCACTGACGCCCAGGGAGTCACAGCAGAGCAGCACAGGGACAGTGTGCTGTGCTGGGAGCTGAAACAAGTGGTACCACTGGCAGGACGCAAAGCAGAGGCTTCCTAGAGGTGCTTGCTGCAGGTGACATCTGGCCCCAGTTATGGGCATGGAAATGGCAAGGAGCTTGGGTGGATGGGACACCCAGGTCTGTTCAGTTCCAGCAGGAGCCTTTGATGAAATCCCTGTACTGACCAAAGACTGACTTTGAAGGGCAGTATCCCTCCACAGACAGTCCCCTGCAGAAGCTGGCATTCTCCAAGCATTGAGAGAGAAAATATTTAATGGCTTAAAAGGAAAAGGGGGCAACAGAGAAGTTTAGAAAATGCAATTTCCTTAACAACTTTGTGATTGGAAGAACTGTCATTATAAAAGGGGAAACCAAGCTTGTGGGAGGGATGAAATTATTTTCCCCAAGCCAAATAATCACCCTGTTTTTAGTGCTAGGAGTTTTTGCTCCTGTCATCACACACAAACTGTGAAATATGGTGCATGCCTGTCAGGCTGCACTTCAGTTGCAAAATAACCAGTATGTTCAGTAGTCCTTGGCTTTCACCATCAATGTAGTCTTTAGGGATGCCTGGAGAAGTGTTTTCCTCCATGATTAACAGTTTTTCTCCTGCTCTCATAGACTCTTAATCGTTCGTGCTCCCCCTGATTTTCTCAGTGCTGCTCACCCCTGGGAACCCTACCTGGAGTAAGCAAAAACAAATTACAGTAGAGACAAAAGTGACAAAAAAGTTGCACTTTACAGCAGATCAGCCAGAGTATGACTTCCAAATTACACTGTTACTCAATAGTCAAAAAAACACAGAAGCAGCCAGTACTGATGAATACTCAGCTGATTTTACAGTGTAATTGCTTCTCAGTTAAAATTTGCCCTTTTTCCCCCCCTTCCTCCCAGCATAGCAAGGTGCTTCCTGCATTTTCCCTGCTCTTGAGTATCAGCATGTGCTTTGAGTCCTGTAGAGCTGGAGAGAAATGACTAACAAAACTGAAAAATAACTGTGATATTCTTACCCTTGCATGCACAAAATCTTTAGCAAAATGCAAAAAAAAAAAAAAAAAGGGCATCTCTCTTGTGTTGTGCTTGCAAGTCTCTGTCAATGGCAAAGCAAAGTCTAAGGGCATAAATAAGGTGAAATGATGCTCTGTGGTGGTGCAGGGACTGAAGTGACTGAGTTTCAAGCAGTGTCCCTACACACTGCCTTTCCTGATATGGGCAGAAGAACTTACAGGATGCGCCATAAAGCTCAGATTCCAGCTTTTGTGTGCACCCCTCTTCTTGTGTTACTTTCCTGCCTGCTCCCAGTGGGTACCTGGGTGGGACAAAGAAGGATACCTGCTGCTTGAATAGCTTGGTTTGCTTCTGAGCTCACTTGGAATACCAGTCAGGAACTCTCTATCTTTACTGTTTTGTAATCAAAGACGCAGAGGGCGTGGCTCAGCAAGGATGTGTTTGCTGGGCTGAGGGCTTATGGTAGGTATACTCTTGGGTACAGACCATCCTTCCTTCCCTAACGCTGCAAATGCATCCTGTTCCATCAGGACATCCTTCTTTCGAGTACCTATTTTAAGGTCCCCTATAGAAACGTGAGAATATTAGGGAAACTGTTTGTTTATTGCCACACTTTCCTCGTTACATGTCTTGTGCTGTGTCAGAGATGCCTCCTGTTGAGTGTGTGCTGTGTGCTTTTGGCCAGATGCTGGAGCTTGCACTGGAGATTGTTCCTGCCTGCGGGGTGTGCGTGGCTGGGGGGTCCAGGGGAGCAGAGTGGTCACTCGTGCAGGTGGGACCATGCTGAGGCACACAGGCAGGATCCTGGTTTGGCAGGAAATGCAGCAGGCTGTGGGGGGGATACCCTCAACACTGGTGTGGCACCTGAGGCAGAGCAACGGCATATCAGGGTGTGATCACTGATTTGGGAAGAGGAAACCCGCAGGCAGGGAGCGTGTAAGTGACATCTCTCTCATGAACAGAAGTGATGTGGCATCTTGTGTGAGCAGCGAGGGTTGGGCTGGGAGCAGAGTGATGCTGCTTACAAGAGGGCCTCGTCCCTTTATCCCTGTTCTTAGGAGGAAATCCATTGGAAGGGGTCCTGCCTGTTCCTGCTCCCACTTTGCCTTTATGAGTGGACCCCAAGACACAAACAGGGAGCAGGCTGGAAAAGGGTGGCACAAAAAGGCACCCTGGGCCTTGCTGGGCCTTTACTGTCTCTCTGCAGATGTCTGTTCCTTCCTCATCCCCTGCTGGCAGCTTGGGCTTGGCCCTCGAGCAGCAGCAACAGGCTGCTGTCTGCCTGCTCTGGGGAGCACGAGGCTCTGATGGCCCAGATGGAGATTTGACCAAAATGTGTTAAAAGCATTTTCTCAAATAGTCAGTTTTAATTTTAAAAAGTCATATTTAGTAGCCTTAAGGACACTGGCTGCGTGAAAGGAAAGGGTTATGTCCTGAAAACAAGGTTGGATGAATGGGCGCTGTGTGAAGGGCTGCTGAGAGTTTGGTGTGGGGTGAGAGAGAGGAGCCCTTGCCATGTGGTTGAAAAACATGGTGGGGTTGACAGGGGAAGCACTTTGACTGAGAAATGTTCTTTTAGATTAAACAACAAAATTCTGCATGCACATACAGACTAGATCTTCATAACGCGGCAGGCTTTGACAGTGTACTGCAGCATTATTGCTATTTATAATCAAAAATTACTAACACTATAATCCAGTAAACTTAGTGGTAGCAATTACAGCAACATAAATAGCAATCCAGATGACTAAAGGCATTGCTGTCAATGCAGGTGGCAGCTATAGCATTAGAAAAAGAAGTTGGAAGGAAGATATCAGGACTCGATATGTGAGCTTGGGTCTGCTAGTCTTTTATATACCATTTTTAATATACTTCCTGAAATGAAGCTTCAGAAAGGTACACTGCCTCTTTAAAATTAGTCTAGGAACTACAGGTAGTTCACATTATTTTTAAAATAATAAATCTCTATATATATCTATATTAAAATATATATGTATACATAAGTTGGCTAGCCTACCTTGTGGAAAGGCTGCAGCTAAACTAAGTCTGAGCTAATATTGTATTACCATGGTCTTCTGGTTTGTAGATAGCCCTTCCTTATTAGATGAGGTTCTGTTCTTGCTCCACAGAAGGTGCCTGTGTATATAACTCCTTTGTATTGCTTTCTGCAGAGTCCCTTATATATTTCTTACTACTAATGCTGTGTAGAAAAGGAAATCCAGAGATTTTACTACTGATAATTAACCATATAATGGCCATTAGCAAAATAAAGATTTAGTTGTTTGGGAAACAGATTATTTATATTGTGTATGGTTTATTGCCTGATAACTTGTTTGGTGACTGGATATTCTTTTCCTTCTCCTGGTCCTTTTCTGCTTTTTCCAGCTATGGTGTTTACTCCTCACTTTGATTATCTAGCAGGCAATAAAGTATATTGTATGTTTTGAAGCCAAGTGGTGTGCTCCTTTCTCGTGCACCGTGGGCAGCCGGGCAGGAGGGGCTCTCCAGGCACAGCTGGCACCTCTGCTGCTGGAGAAGCCAGGCCCAGGCGGGCACCAGGACAGCAGCCGGGCAGGAGGGGCTCTCCAGGCACAGCTGGCACCTCTGCTGCTGGAGAAGCCAGGCCCAGGCGGGCACCAGGACAGCAGCCGGGCAGTTCCCGCTCTGAAGGAGGGAGCTGCAGCCAGGAGCCATCACAGCCTCGCTGCCTCGGCCCTCCCCAAGGACCTGAGGAGACCGTGTGGACACAGCTGAGTCACTGCAGGTCTTCTGAACTCATATCCACCCTTTTTACTCCTCTGGCATGGACAGCAGTGGCAGTGGCAAGTACTGTGCCTGTCCCTGGCAGCTCCTGGCTCTCTCGATGGGCTCACGCTGTGGGTTTTCACCCCAAGGAGTGGGCACTGGCAGAGCTCCTGTAACAGCAGGGGCACTCTGTGCTTTGCTGTGCCACAGGGCAATGCATCCTCCATGCCCAGCAGCTACACAGCCAGGCAAGGTGTGCTGAGACACACACACATGTCAGATGGCCGAGACGGACCTGGTCTGCTGCTTTGGGGCTGCATTGCTTGGTTTGCCTTGCTTTGAATGGGGAGCCGAGTTCTGCACGGCAGTTCCTCCCTCCTGACATCTGGCAGACTTTTTTCAGTGGTTCAAGAATTTCACTGCCAGATGCAACTGGTGAGAGTGCACCCTTGGCTGTGTTTGCAGCAGGAGCACATCCTGCGTTCCCTTCCTCAGCTGTGGCTGCTCAGAGGCCACCTGTCACCTCCCGGGGGGACACAGAGCATTGCCCCCTGCTTTGCCCTCCCCTCAACAGCCCCAGTGCAGCACGAGTGCTGCCATCCGGCCACTCGCCCGGTGAAGCCGGCTCTTCTCCAGGAGCCAGGGTGTGGGTGCATGGCCCAGCCCCTGTGCAGCAGCTCAGGGGACAGGGGGAGCAGAGTAAACACAACCTCCCACTAAAGAGCCTAACAAACAAACAGCTTTGGCATCTGGGGAAATGAAGATGCTAAAAAACTCAGCCTTTATCAGTCAGCATCACTTCCTGGTGCTTGTTTTGCCTATTCCACCCTGAAGCAAAAGTCAAAATGGTGGCACTGCCTGTGCAGAAAACCTTCCCAAAAAAACAGTGAAAGCCTTTCATTTGTAAGACAAAACAGATTTGTTTGTTTGTTTGTTTCAGTTCTGATCTTCACATATTTTGCTGCTTTTTGCGTGGTTGTATGAATTCATGCTACATATAAGTACACCTTAGTCCATCCTTACTAGTAATTTAAAATAATAGATTTGCTCCCTGGGTCCTGATGCTCTAGATGGTGGCAGTTGTGAACACGACAGTATTTTTTCAGTTTTGCATTTGTTCAGCCCTGCTCACGGTCCTGTCTGTGCCCCTTTGGTCCCTGCACCACAAGCTGGGTTTCTTGGAGAGAGGGGACAGGCACAGGCTGCTGCACATGACCCCTTGAAAAGTACAAACCTCCAGTTTGGTCTCTTACTGTCTGCACCTCTCCTGCTGGGAAGAAGAATGTGGAGGGTTTTTTTTGTTTTGGTTTGGGGTTTTCTTGTGTTAAGTATTTAGGGGGTTGGGGTTTTTTGTTGCTTCGGGGTATTTTTGGTTTTTTTTTTAATCAACAGAGAAGATGAACCAGAGACTTGCATCCAGGAAATGCCTGGCTTCATCTTGCTGTGCTTGCTGCATGATGGAGGGAAAAGATCCCTCCCATTTCTGAGCATTAGAGCTTCTCCCCTGGACCTTGGCCCCCTCACATAATCTTCTTGTGTCCTCAGATGCCTGTGCCAGGAATTGGCCTTATTTGCACATCCCACCTGGAGAAATCAGTTGGTGAAGTAGGCAGCAGAAAAGCTGGTGGCTCTGAGTGGGTACAGCAGCCCACAACATCTATATTCAGCAGCTAATGAGCACCAGAGACGTCTCAATTATGAAGCATTTTTTATATGCATGTGTCTATATTGTATATTTTTTCCTTTTTAAAATTGCTTATTATGGCATATTTAGGATTGACAGTTTGGGTGTTGGGTTTTGGTTTTTTTTTTCTTTCCATAGGGCAGATTGGATCCTCGGAGGCTTTTTTGCCAGCACAAATGAGAAAATGAAGGGCTGCTGCAGGTACTTGGGGAGGTAAATGCCTTCCTCTCCACATTAGTCCAGCTGGAAATCACAGGGACTGTTTGTACAAACAAAATGAACCTTGTGCCTGTGCTGGGCCTGGTGCCCTCAGAGGAAGCAGCAGGTGCTCCCAGGTTTGTGGAGGAAAGGCTTGGGTGTGCTCCAGAGCTGGGGTTTGGTAAACCCCAGTCTTCAGCCACAGCCTGGAGCTCTTCTGTCAGTTGTTGCACCATTTGGTGAATGGTTTGAGCCAGCTTGCCAAAGCCGAGGTCTTGCACCCAGAGAACTAAGAAACACTTTCAAACTGATTGAAGTTTGACAAATGGTGGTGAGGAGCTTCTTGTTTTGGGTGAATCAGAGTGAGTCAGGGGATGACCATGAGGCTGTCCCAGCCAGTGGATTCAGGAAATAGCATTGATTGTCAGCTCAGTGGGCTCAGGACATGTGACTGGCAGGGTTATGGAGAGGTTCTCCAATTAAACAAACTGGTTTAGGGAAGAAAAATGGGCACTCTTTCAGCCTGCAAGTCCTCAAGGCTCAACTGTGTGAGCATCTCACAGCTCGTGGGTTTCCATCTGCACACAAGACCCTTTGAGGCAGGGGCTCATTCCTGACTGGACAGGATCTTCGAGCAGCCAGATCCTCCAGGGTGGCTGGTGCTGAAATGCTTGCACTGAAGGGAAGCTTCGAATCTGTGTCACTTTTTTAAAAAATAATTTTTAAGTAATTAAATAAATGAAGCCGGGCACCATGAACCATTTGAGGCATGAATTATCCTTCTCCTCCTCCCCCTTACTGTATATCATCAGCTTCCTCTTCACTTAGATAGATTTTAGGATACACTTGGGCCGGCGCTTAATTGCTCATCATAAGGACAATTAAATTAATTAGAAGCCTGATACTGCAAGGCACAGAGAGGAACCCTCAGTGTCAGTGAGGTCCTGATTTTCTGGTCCTAATTTCTCCCTAGCTAGCTAGAAGGGGTTTTGTCACTAATATGTGTCATTGTATTTTCTTGAGCTTTCTATGCTATAAATGGTTGATGCATAGCCTGTTCTGATAGTACATCATAAGATTTAAAATACCATGTGAGAGGAAATTTTCCTGCAAACTTTCAGCAATTCTTTTTTATCCAGATAGACTTGGGGAAAGGAAAACCAGATACAAATATTCTCAGTGATAGCCTTCCCTTGGAAGGGAAATCTGGAAGAAGACTGGGAAGAAGGTTTTCCTCCCAGGATCTCCAGCAGTTGTGCACAGCAGGAGGGATGGGGAGCTCTGCAGTGTCTTACTGTGTTTTATGTTGCTTTTAGTTCATGAGATTTAACTGTGCCTACCTCTCAGGACACGTAAGCAAGTTGTGGTGACATGACACGGTGGCAACAGCACGCTGGTGCTCATCTCTCCTGTCATCTCTCCTGGTGTCCCCGTTGCTCAGAGGCTGGTTTTGACCCACACCACATCTCCACCATCCACCCAGAGATCTGTGATTTTCACGGGAAGGCAGAGCTGCCATCAACCCAGAGCCCGTGGAACGCTTTGCCAGGGGCCTGGAGCATCCCCGTGTGAAAGCAGAGTGACAGAAATCCAGCCCTCTGTCAGGAGCCCTGGATTGATGGCCTGCACGCCTCATTGTCCAACAGTGAGCTGCTGGGGCCTTTTCCACAGACACCATGAAGGAGAAAGCAGGACTGATGGAAAAGCTGCAGCCACATGGCAGAAGGCAGCATGCCAGGCAGCCCTCAGAAGGATTTAATTCGACCAGGCATTTCTTACTCCCGTTCTTCTTGGGAGGGATGCTTTCACTGCTCTACCCTAGATGCACTTGTACTCAGTGGAGTTTCACCACGTGAGAAATTGGCCTGGCCTAGCCCCTGATTTCTTAATCTCCAGGTCATTGGTGTAAGTAAATGACGGCCAGAAAAGATCTTTTTACAAGCAGATCCTTTAAAGGCAAGCAGAAAATATTGCTATGTATTTATGTGTAATAGAATGATTCCCTTGCTTTGCATGTTACTGAAAAAAACCTGAGTATATTCATAACTCATGGACTTTTAAGGCAAATTTTAGTCGTCTGAAAAGTGTGGATTAGTGATATATTTGATTCATCCTTTGGGGGCTGGAGTATGGTTGATTCATCACTACAGCTTTAGCTGGGTGTTTAATGTCCTTTTCCTTTTCTTCTTCGCCCAGCTGGCTGCCTGTCTAGTTCCTGTTGATTTTAATAGGAGTTGGACCTGTTAATCCCTCCAAAACGTTTGAAAAATCTCGGTGTTTTCCATAGGGAAGCATGCAGAGCACAGGGACGCAAAGGCTGAAGCCAGCAGCAGCCCCACTGCCCCTCAGGGCTCACAGCCTGGGCTGCCACCCATGTCCAATGTGCTTTGCTTTCTTCTTACACAAGCACCAGGGCTGGGTACAGCAGCTCTGGGAAAACACCAGTGATGAAGAGGATTAAACTTGGACGAAGGGGAAGATCCCCTGCAGCACAGTTGGAGGTGTCTCCCCGAGTGGAAAAGAGGAATAGGAAAGCGGAAAGGGGGGGAGATCCCAGGTGGGAGTTCAGTAATCCTGATGGAAGGTTTATGCCTTCAAAGGCTAGGACTGCAAAGTTGCAAGGGGTGTGGATCCCCACCCCTGCAGGGTGCTGCCACCCCCCTCCTTCCAGCCCCTGCTCCAAGCCTTATCCCTATTTTCCAGGTGTCTGTGTGAGCTCTGGCAAGGTTTGGCATCTTATAGAACAGGGCTCATCTCCTGACCATGCTACTTAGGATGAAGGACAATGCTGCTTGCTTTTCTCTGCTCCCTGGCTCGTGCCCTTGGCCCCACAGTTTTCTCCCAGGTCAGGTCAAAAAAGGGTCTGTGAGTACTTTTCTGGAAAGCTCTCCTGCTTCTCTGTGCTGTGCAAGTTTAGTTCAATGGACGTTGGCTGTGGAACTACATCCTCTACCTGGAGCAGGGAGAATATTCATGGTCTAAGAGAATAAAACCTGACAGGTTCTATTAATTCAGTAACTGTGTTACTGAAAGGCATAATCCAGATTAACTAATTATTGCTAATTTTTTATTATTTTACCCTTCACATGCTTTTCTACTGCCTGTCTGGAGATGTATCTTATTGCAGAGGTTTAATCCAGTTTCTGGCTCTGTCCCTGCTGAGGATTCACACTCCCCAAAATTACTTTAGGAGCACCTCCAATGGCTTCCCTTTGCCAAGCAAAGCATTTTCCAGAATATACCTGATTCTGAGGCAGCTTTTTCTTTTATTTTTTCTTTTTTTGTAACTAGCCACCAAAGGTAAACCACCTCTCATTACCCAGAGCACTGGCGGGAGGGGGACCCTTCCCACCTGGCTCATCAAACTTTTATCAGAGTCAGTTTAAATTGCCATAATGCCTGGGGAGATGCTGGATATTTCTCACTAATGTTATTCCAGCTCTGAAGCGTTGTTAGACTGGCACCACTCCTATTCATGTAAATCAATTTCCTTCACCCTCATCCCTATTCCCCAGACTTGTTTCAGCCAGTGAGGTGATCCAGGCTGAGCCTGAACGTGAGAAGGCTTTGGCTGGCTGGTACAGGCAGAGTTCAGCTACAGCATTTGGTGGCAATGCAAACATTTACAGCAGCCCTATGGAGCTATGAACTAGTGGTGCAAGTGGAACTTCTCCCGAAGGAAACAATTGAAGAGTATGCACAGCATAAAGAACCAAGCTCTGAGGCTCAGCTGTAGTTTCATTACTTTTTGACACTGCAGTCAAGATTTAGGAGTCATGCTTCTGAGAGCAGCATCAAACATCAGGTGTGACACTCCTGGAGACACCCTGGTATTGCTGGGAGAGGGAAATGCTATCAAGAAACTTCCAGAAAGGCTAAAATCAGCACAGAATCATGAAAAATAATGCAGCCCAATCCAACGCTTTCTCTTAATTTTTAGTTATTTAGGAAATTCAGTGGTTCTCAACCTGTGTGCCCATAGGTTACCAGTCTGCTGCAGACCCAGGCAAGCCAGTGATGCTTTTCATGTAGCACAGTACATACTGGTGTGAGTACACTCCTGTTGTGGTGTCAGAGCTGCTTGTATCCACAGTTTACACTGACTGGGTGCTGTTGCAAGCTAAGCCCCATCAAGCTCTATCCTGATGTCCACACCAGGTATTACTCAGGTTATACCATAGACAAGCACAGTGGACCTGGCCCAAAACATCCAGTAAGGGAGGGGGGAAATCCCACTCAAACCCAAGGCACCAAATTGTGCCAGATTTGCTGCAGAACTGGTGCACTCAGTAATGATTTGGCTCATGCTGGATCCTCCTGGCAGGGGGATGGTGGTGCATGTGCAATAATTGTTTTCTGGCATGTAATGAGCTGGCAGCTCTGGGCTAGACATGCACCAAACACAAGCCAGCTCCAAGGAGGACATGCAGGATCCTCCTTTGGGCCTCTTCCAGCCTTGCATCTGTCGAGCACCTACCGTGCACATGCATGGGGGACAGACAGACAGACAGACTACAGCCAGTGCTGTGTGAAACCCCTGAAACCTCCAGACAGAGGCAGTGGCTCAGCTGCCTTGCTCTAGTCCATTGCAGAAAATTACTTGCTAATGAGTCATTTGAAAAATCAACCATGTCTAACCTTATCATGATGCTTTGCCTTGCTGGCTGAGGGGAGGGAAAGGGACCTCAGGAAGAGCCAGCCTGGCTCAGGGCCTGTCCAGGAGGGCCACTGGGCCACCAGAGCAGTGTCAGTCATCCATGGGTGCAAAGGAGCCCAAGCATAGGTGAAAGTCCAACCTTCCCACCCCTCAGCAGGTGCACACCTGCACATATCTCAGTTTTTAAGTGCAGGCTGTGCTGCAGAAAGGGGAAGCCAAAGCCCTGTGTGCAGAGCTGGCTTTTAGCAGTGATAAAACTGAGGGCAGACATCAGCCCATGAAAACAAAAGCAGCATTTTCTCTGGCCCCTTCCCAGGGCCCTCCCATCTCCATGTACTGGGGTCTGGTGGCTGGAGCAAAGCCAGCAGTGGTATCTCCAGTGGGACCATGTCACTCTGGGGTCTTCAGCTGCAGTTTGGGCCTCTTTTCCTGCTGCATCCACACAGCATTGGCATATGGAGGCTCTCCAGCACTGCTACCTCAATAAAGGCAGCAGTCTCTGGAACAGCTGCTTTTCCAGCAGCCAGTCTATTGCTGCTCAGAGGAAATGTTATTTCCAACTAACCTGATTCTATGGTTTCCTTATGCTGCCTCCATGGAAGATTTTTATCAGCTCAAATACTGATATCACACCAAGTACTTGTTGTGTGAGAATGGCAGGGCTGGTGGCAAAGACCCAGTGTCTAACACCACCACAAACCAGCACCAGCAAACATCATTTGAGAGCCAAGGGAAGGAGATAAAGCTGAAGCCACCCAAACCCCCTTGCAATGAGGGAAAGAACTTGTTGTTTCAAGGGAACACTAGTTGTCAACCTGCAATGATATCCAAGTGCTGCAAGAAGGATATACGGGTCAATGATTTGAGGAACCCCCACCCCCACACGATGTACTTACATGCTGAGCAATCTGCAGGGAACTGAAGAGAATTGTTTGCAAATTCCCAGGAAGCAAAAACCCATTTCTTTTAAAACTTTAATTCCTAGTTCAAACACAGCTTGAAAATCTGCCCACAGACATTGTAATGTTTGGTGGTGTTGAAGCTGGGAGAGGCCATGGTTTAATGCCAGCTCGTGGAGGGAGGGTGAGCGAGACAGTGAGAGACCACCCTGCCTTTGTCTTCACATAAACAGAAGAATAAAAGCAGTCTAAGTAGGAAAGAGAGATCATTCACTAAAATATTTGCCTAGACCAGATGGCTCTGGTGACTCAGACAAAATACTCCCCCTGCTACAAGCCAGCTGTAAAAGAACTATGGTTTGCCATTTAGGAAAAAACAGCACTGCGAGTTGCAGAGCCTATCTAGGAAAATGGAGGGGGAAAAAACCACTCACGTGTCCCATTTAAAAGTTAAAAAGGTTTATCTGGATCACGTCTCCAGTCTAGCACCTGCTTGGTAGTGCCTATATGCAAGGATGGTGTGTGGGACAGATCAGAGATTGATTTGTTACTCAGCATTTTTTGCTTAAAAAAGTTACAATAAATGAGGATTTTTAAGCAGGTGTTTTTAAACTGCTTGTTCTAATCATTTGAATTTAAATTTTGGCTCTATTTTTCTGCTTCCCTAAAGAAATGGCAGTATTTCAAAAGCTTGGGGCTTCTGTTCAAATTATTCACTCTGATGCAGATACCATCTGAATCAAAACAAAGCATAGACCCAACAACCACACTCACTAAAGAAGAATGAAACCACTAAAGACAGATTTTAATGGGTCTTTATGAACAATCATGACATTTTTCTCCAATTGCTCTCTTCTAGCTTCATTTTAGTAGATACAATCCTCTGCATTAAGAGAATGCATGGCAGTTTGAAGAGCATTCAAGACAAACAGCCTCTGGAGGCAAGATGGGATCTGCTCTCCCAAATGCAGGGACTGGTCATTACAGTGGAGTGCTGACCATGGCTGTCAGCCTTTTTGCCACAGGATATACACAGAATTTCAGAGCTTCCCAGGAAACAACAGCGTTTTTGTGAACTGCAGGTTGTACCTAAGAAAAGGAGTCACAAACCACTGTCCCATGATCTTTTATTACCTAGAACCCCATCTGGCCTCATGCATGGGGTCTTCTTCCAGCCAAAAGCACACTTTTCCCATCCCAGGAATCACAAGGGGTTTGGGTTTTTTTCCCTTTCCATGAAACTTCATTTCAGACTGTCACTGTATCCTTTCTCACACGCTTCCCCACCTGTAGTCGTGTCTGTCCCACCTTGACAGGAGGTTTTTCCTGCAGTCTAGCTCCCAGAACCGCAACACCCATCCTGGCAGTCTGGCTACCATTTTTACAGACATGTCTGACCTCCTGTGGGCTGAGATAAAGCCGTGGGGTTGCAGCGTGGCATTGCAAAATGGAGAGGTCCATCAGCAGCCCCGAGTCCTGTGTCACCAGGGGTGTGCAGGTGTGGGGGGCCCTTCTGCTGAGCTGATCTGTTGTGTGAGGGGTTCAGTCCATCCCAGCCCTCTGCTTCAGTCCGTCGCTGTGTGCTCCCAGCGCTGCTCATGGCAGCAGCTCCCTGTGCAGGCAGGATGTGAAGGAACCACTGTGGTGGAAAAATTGTTCCTTGGTTGCTCTTTTTGAGTTGTTAAAACATTACCACGAGCATCAGCAAAAGGAGTTTTAACAGTGTCTGGTCTGTCTCTCCATCCCTTTTTGTCTGTTCAGCTGCAGGTCTGGGGAAGTGATTCTCTTGCACCTTTCATTCCTCGTGTTGTCATGCCCAGCCACAGATTTTTTTGGTTTTTGGGGTTTTTTTTGTTTTTTTTTTTTTTTTTATTACCCTGTTAGTTCCAGTCCTTCTTCCAAGATCATGTTTTCTTGGACTTGGGGTCATTTTTATCCTGGGCTCTCCTGGATGCCCTGAAACAAAGTCACAGCTCCAAAAACTTAGCTGTGGTCTGGAGCCTTCACTGGCACATCCCTTCTTTTCTCCTTTTCCTTTATGTGACTTTTGACTGTCTCCAGTCTCCACAATTGTCTCCACAATTGTCTCCACAATTTACTTCAGACTTAAAAGCACTAACTGGTCCCAAAATCACTGGAAGAAACTACACATTCTGTATTTCTTACCTACATTTCTTTTGTCAAAGCTGCCAAACATTTTGCATTAAGAGCAGTTACAGGGCTTTTTTCTTTATTTGCCTTTACACCAAAGTGCAAGTAACCTTTTGGTTCTGTTGGCAGAAGCTATGTATTTCTGAGCAGTTTCAGTTTTCACCCCTGCAGTGGTAACCGAGGCCAGCCTGCTATTAAATCCAACCCAAATGAAATCCTGCATTTGTGCTGTCTTGAGGGAATCTGGGGTGCTTGAACCAGCGTTCCAGAGGCTGCACCTCACAGAACCCAGCCAGCTTGGCAGAGCTGCTCTGGGTGAGGGTTGGAAGCAATGGGACAAAATTCTCAGAATTCACAGAGTGACTAGGTTGGAATCTAAATCTAAACCAGGAATCTGAGCCACCAGCCACCCTTGGGAGGCTCATGATTGTGTGCAGGAGCACCCAAGGGAAGTGAGGAAAGCACCCTCCCCCCCCTTCCCACCCCCTAGCTACTTTAGGTTAGAATGCAGAGAAATCTACTAATGATTAACTCTGCAGGAACCAGGAAGAGAGACTGCCTCTTTTTGCCAGGTGTTCTCTTGGACTGAGAAGCCTGGAATGAGCACTGGCTTTGAACCACCCACATGCCCCAGTGGCAGCACCTTCAAAGCAATTGTCATCCCCACCCCTCCCACTGGTCTTGTTTATTTATTTTGGGTGACCTGATCATGCACCAGTGTTAAAAGAAGGCCACTTTGTATAATCAGACCAGGGAAGCATGAACCAGTATTTTAAAGGAGAGGTCCTTAGTGCTGTGGCATAAAGCGACTTTTTACTGCATTAGGTAGGCCATTATTGTACTTATTTAAGACCCCTGTTGTGGCAGTCTGTGAATAAGGCGAAGGACGTGGAGCTCTGCTCCCTGTCACCCTCCATGCCCCTTGTGCCACTGGACAATGTAGACTCCAAGGGCTCTGAAATGTCATCAGTTCCTCTTTGGCACTGAGGGAACTTCGGCACCTAGGGACGCTTGGAGTCCAGCGAGATATGACTGTCACCTACACGTGTGGCTTTGTAAGTCCCGCCCTTGGCTTAGCTACTCTTCACTGCTTTTCTTTTCATTACCATGTTGAGGAATGTTATGCCAAAGACATGCTTACAACAGCAAATGTATGTACATTTGCCTTACTAAAAAATGCAGTTTAGCCATGGATTGACTGGGCTGGCATAGTTATTTATAAATCCAGAAAGTAGCTCCCTTTAGGAACTATTTCAGCAAAAGGTTCACAGACCTTCAAACCTGTATGACCATCCTAGGCCAATGCTTTCAGAGCGTGCAGTCTGGATGGTCCCCTTTAGTCCTGTGGATTTAACATCTCTCCAGTTCCATGGGATTCAAGTGAAGCACAAGCTTTGCAATGGGCCCTGCCTCACTTGTGGTGTCACGCACCAGGAGGAGCAGGACACTTTCCAAATGAAGGTATTTATACTAAGAAGCAGCTCAACAAAAATCTTGGTCTCACTTCTCCTCTTCAGGAAGGTTGAAACCAACGTGAGCTGAGCTGGTGATGGCACACGACAGGGGTTAAGTATCAAAGTAAGACACAGGTTCCTCTCACCCGCCAAAGGTGTCTTGCTGGAACAGTGCCAGGGAAGTTAAAGGTGTTGGAGCTGCACCAAGGCAAGGGAGGGCCTTGCCCATAGTTGGTGAACCAACTACAGCTGCTGCTGTGACCCCTCCACAACCAGTTTGGCATGGAGAAAATATTGCTGGAGCCTCTCCCTCCTCCTCCCTTTTGCCAGTCCCTGCTCTTCCCTACAGAGCCTTGTGAGCTCCCAGCATTTTCTCCCTGCTGCTCCCCAGCCTTTGACCTGGCAGTTCCTGCTATGCACGGAGGTTGTTTTGTTCAGGTTTCCTAGCCAGAGGCTGTAATCTGGATTAAGAGCACGCTCAGGGCATGGACCAGTCCCTCACCAAGTGCACACGATAAATGGGCTGTTTTCTGTGGTGGGTAAATAAACAAGTAGTGACTTGTACCTTTCAGCACAGGGCTTTTCTCTTGTGCCATTTGTTTTGTTTTAGCATCTTTTCCCTCCTTGTCTTTGACAGGCACTGTGCTATTAATTCACCCGCAGAGCATGTCAAGAGCTCACACTGTCACCAATGAAACAGATGTAGCTCCTTTAGCTGGCCTTGGGGGACAGGAACAACCTTCTCCTCTGCCACCTTCCCTGTGACTGCCAGAGTCATGACATATTTTATCCCACGTTAATTGTACTCCCTCATTGATGCTGTAACCAGCTTCATTTCCTCTTAAGATATTTAAAGCTGTCTATGCTTTGGTGTTCTGGTGTACTGCCACTGCAAACAGCAACAGCCACCTCATGGTTCAGGATATGGTGATTTTATTCCCCAACTGCCCATTACTATCCTGTTTGCATCATTCCCAGAGAACTGGTATGAGGAAAAAAGGGCAGTGTGAAGAGCAACCTATCAGGGCTGTAGAATCAAGGCATCACCACTGTTAAATAAACAGAGCTGTAAGGGTGGTAGGGTGCCACGTGCAGTGCTCTGCTCCAAGGCCCTACTGAGCACCCATCCCCACTCGTCCTCCTTGCCCCCTGCTGCAGGCAGGAGAGGGGCTGTATGTCCCCCTGTCCCCACATCCTGGGAGCAGCGGTTCTCCAGAGGACAGGGCACGCAAGGGCTACTGTAAAGAAAAAACAATTGCCCTCCTCCCCATCACCACCTTTTGAACCCACATTTCTTCATACTGTCATATTAAATAACACCACAGTAGTTTTCAACTTGCTCAGTCTATAAACAAGTAACTTTTTTCCTACCTAGAGAGCAGGTAAGGGAGGACATTTTAGGTTCCTTAGAGTGGTACCTGTTTATCTGTGCTGGCCAAAACCTCACGAATATCCTAGAACAGTAAGTGCCTGGCTCCATCAAAGTCTGCTACAGTGTTTTCATTCTTAACTCCAGCTACAGAGGGATTATTTCTGAAAACCTGTTTTGTAATTAAAGTGCAGGATGAAAAGGAATCTATTTCCATGCTGGGGTACCTTAAAATTTATATAATTTTATTATGATCCTTAAATTCTCAGTGTTTCTTGACATGGGACCAAATCAAAGCTTCCAAGTTCTATCTAGGCTGACTCCCATACCTGCAGAGCTCTGCACACAACACACTGCCTTTACTTCCACTTCATCTTCAATACGTGAATTTTCTTCTTCACTGAGCTGAACTAGTCCGAAATGTCAGAGAACCCTGATCACCTTTTTCTTCAGTGAAACCATCTTAATTGGCTATGCTCAAACTTAGATGAAATGAATTGCAATGAATAGATCTTAAAAGATCCCTTTTCTCCTTACTGTTGTCTGAATTTCTGTTTGTCCTTGGATGAACCTTCTGGTTAAGAGCACAGTGAATTTCCACTGATTTTTTTTTGGAGTTTTTGTTGGGTTTTTTTCCTCTTTCCCCTGTATCTAGTTTATTAAAGAATACTTCTTTCTTACACAGAAAGAAAAAAAAAAAAAACCTGAACTAAAAAACCCAACTGCCCAAAATACAACCAAATGTTCTTGCTCTGAAAGCAATTCCTGCAGCACTTCTGGAAGACAAAAAGGAAAGTTAAATGAATGCAACCAAATACAAGTATCCTCAAGCCAAGTTCTGAAAAATTTTGTCTCCTTCATTTTTCTACAGGTCTGGTAACCATCCCAAGTTTAGCCTGCACCCACCTATAATACAGGTTAAAAAGTCTTTCTTAAAAGAAAGGCTGAGGGGTTGTGGGATAGGGTAGGAAAGGGGACAGACTAATTATTAGAGCAGTTTCAAAATCTTTCACTATCTGCAGGTACATAAATTGTGAATGACTGTAAAATTCAGTACTTTAATTCAAGTTGAAGGTGTGCCAGACCTTACTCTGCACCAAGCAGTTGCTGTGCCCAGGGGACATCACTGGAGTGTGGAGGTAGAGTCTGATTTCATGTGACAATTGCACATCTCCACGTGCTCAGCTGCTTGGTCACATGCAGAATTATTAAGGTCAGGAAAGCCCTCCAAAATCAAGGCCAGCTTTTAACTGAACACCACCCTGCCAACAAAACCATATCCCCGAGTGCCACATCCAATGACTCCACTGCTTCCCTGGGGAGTCTGTTCCAAAGCTTGACAACCCTTTCAGTGAAGAAACAGAAATAGTCCTGTAACTCTGGAGGGTCCAAAAGAACCAATTTTAGTAATGTTAGGAGAAACTGTTCACACTCTTCCGGCAAACTTGCAGTTCCTATGCTCTTTAATTCTCCCACCAAACTTGTATTCATGGCAGTCTCTCTTCCCTTCACAGCACCCACTCTCCAGCCCAGTAATTTCAAAAGCCTCTTTTCTGTAGTCATTAAAAACAAGCAAGGGAAAGAACAGAAGGAAACCAAAGCTTGTTTCAACACAGTTTTCCTCCCCCAAAGCAGATGATTCTTGTCTCCATGCTATTTACATCTGCGTATTAAAGTTTCTTGCCAGCTCATCATTTCATTGAAAATTAGTCTGGTTCTGCCCTTTTTTTGTACTTTATGAGTACTCCTTGCCCTTTTCCTGCAGCCCAGCTGCAGTGTGAAGGGTTTGGGGTACACCTCCCTGGCCATGCCCTAGCCCTGCTGCGCTTCTACTGCAGGCACAGTAGGGAACCAACAAGGAAACTGCAGGAAGTCCAGCTCACACTTTTTCATTGTGAAAGCTTTGCAGAATCCTCAAGAATACAGGAAGCAAGAGGTACTGAAGTCCAAGACAGTACTGGCTGCACCTATGACAAAGGCACAGAGCACTAGAGCAGAAAAGCATTATCTTCCATAAGAAAGAAACAAATTCTTCTGCGAAGTGGAAATTAACCAGAGGCTGTTCTACTCTTAGGCAGGTAACTCAGCAGCAACAGCTGAATTATGGAGCTCTCTGATCAAGAGTTTCAGAAGGCTTCTTGACTGGAAGTTCAAGTTTGGGTTGGTTTTCTTGGTTGAACTGACTGCAGCAGCCTGGGCCGCAGGTTCTGGGCATCGCTGATGGTACTGTGCTGAGATACTCTCCAGTCACATACATTTAGATTAGCATCATTTCTCTCACTCCAAAGTTCAAGCATGCAGTTTTTCTGAGCTTTAAAACTGTTTTCCTGAGCTTGCAGTTCACCCTGCAGTTAAGGCCCCTGCACAGAAAATTCTAAAACTGTTAGAATTCTGTTTAAATAGCTCAAAAATTGTGGTTCACGACTCTTTTAGGGAGGAAAGTGTATGTATAGGGAAGTCACAAAACACTTCTGAAGAGATAATGAAGTTCAACAGCCACAGTTAGTCACCTTGAACAAACTTGGGAATTTGTTCCAATTTTTGCCAATTATTTCCAACTGTTCCCATCAGCTCAACTCCACTGAAGAGGATGTGTGAGTGGGCAGCCTACGAGACAGGACTTGCAGCTTCTCTCCGCAGTCAAACGAACATTAAAGACAACTTCAGGAAATCCAGAGCTTATCCAGCAGTAACACAAGGGATCCTCTTCTCACAGAAATACCACTCCAGGGCTGTAAAAGACAGACTGGACAGAGGTGCTACTCTGCTGTTTCTGAAGCTACAGTGGCAGCAGGAGCTTGTTACTCCTCATTTCCTCCCACAGCACACTCCGGCGACAACATTTGATGGCTGATGTTGGGAGAGTGCAGCTGAAGTTATTACAAGGCAGCCTACACACTCGCTTCACCATCTGGATGGCCTTTTTAAGGAGAAACCCACCCAGAATCATCTGCAGCAGCCTTTGTAACACTGAGAACATTCCTGTAGATCCAGTAAGTAATACATAAAGACAGGGAGAAAAGCAGCTATGACTATTAATTTATGGAAGCAGCTACAGAAGTTCAATGTACTAGCAACAATGAAATCTCCCGCAAAAACAACTTAAAATGACTTTATTTTTTTAAGTATATTAGCACAATATTTACAAAATCATTTCATATTTCATAAATAAAAACAGTTTCTTGGGTAAAGACTATAGATCTATAGATATTTAAAATGTCTATATATTTATATATACACACATATGTACACACACAAATGTAAGCATACAGTTATGAACAACTTTGGTTTAAATCACTGGTGGGAAAGGGCTGGCTGGGTGTGCTTTAAAAAGCAATGACTTTTTAAACTCTCACTTTTAAATTCCCACCTACAAGAAATCCAGCCCTTAACACAATAGGATGGTGGGTTTCTCCCATTTCTGGGGCCACAGTTCTGCAGCCCATGGACAGCCACTAGCTCCTCATGTTTTGACAATTCCTAGGAGCAGCTCGGCCTGATCCTACGATGACACAGCGGGGTTCTGCTGCAGTTTGCTTTACAAAAATTAACATAAAGCTATTATATGTAATTGTTTTTATAAGGCAGAATACCTCAACAGAATTCCACTTGATTTGGTTTTTTATTCCTCTGTTGCTAAAACTTTCAACTTTTCAGAGGGCATCAATCATTAGTTATAAACAGGGAGCACTGCACAGTACTAAATTATAAAAAAATTTATACTAAATTGCAATGGAGAATCATCTCCCATCTTTAGTTAGATATCACTGATATTATGGAAAAACCTGCACCAAAAGATTCATATATAAGAGCTCAAACCTTACTTTCCTCCTCCCACTGGTAAAGTAGGACAGTAAGTGTGAGCCATACATGCTGCTCCTGTATTTTATCACATGGGTGACCCTCTTTTCCTGTGTCCAGTTCTACTGATCCCAATGAGGGCTGGTCCACGGCTTGCTTTAAATGGCTCAATCCTGCAGCCTTGGCAAGAGGGACAATTATGACAGCACCTACTGTAAAATCAGACACCTCAAATTTGCTTTGTTCAATTCTTTACGTGACTCTCGGAGTTCGACATGCAGAGACCCAACGCCCTGCAACATGCACCCACAACATGGATATGAACCTTGGTTTGCAACATTCAACTCTGAGAAGTGCCAAATTACTCAGGATCTTTAAAAACATGGATTTTATTATATGACTGTTTGGCAGCAGCTTTCCAAACCAAGTTTTAAACTGTTAGAAGGAAAAATCCGTGTGTGCCTTTGAAATACAGTACCTTAGTACAAACAGGAAACAGTGTCAAGATTTCTACAAAGCATACACAAAGTCCAAGAGCAGCCAACTATATTGGAACAACTCTCAAAACAGCTGTAAAACATAGCAGAATCTCATGGAATGTGCAAGTCCTAGTAAACTGATTTTTGACCATACCATTAGATATATACAGAAACTGAGCTTCCTCACTCCTCATCAGCTCCTCCTACTTTTTATTTTACGTATTTATGATGTAATGGCAGCAACACAAACCTGGGCCAGAAATTATATAGCTCTTTTCCATTCAAGAAAACAAGGTTTTAAACTCTGTCAAAAATATACTAAATAGGACAACTCCTATTTTTATGAAGCATCCACGACTTTCACAAATTCACTGAGTTAAGAAAGCCTGAAATTGCTTCCTATTCCACACACTGCACAACATGAACACACACAAGAACCACATTCAGCATTAAGATTACCAGCTCCTGTGCTCTGTAATTCCAGTGCTGAATTAGGCTCCAACAGCTGAGCAGCTTCTCATCAAAGGATACAGAGGAGGCATGGAGAGCCCTCTCACTGGACAAAAATATCAGCCACCAGAGCACACATGACTACTGTCCACAGAGAGGAATACTAATGTCTCAAGGAATTAAAACTCTGTTAATAATTTCAGGAGAGCTGGGAGTAAACTTTGTAGTTATGTAACTTTGTGTGTAGCTTTTCTTTTTTTAATAAAAAATTGCTGAATGTCAGAAAAGATGTATTTGTACAACCTCTACTTCCTGCTTGTATCATACACATAAACCATACTTTGTCCATGCACACAAATAAAGAAAACAATAGTCTAAATGGTATTGCAATCTCTGGGCTCAGCAGGCCCATTATCAAAGCAGTGAGATTAATGACAGTTTTTGAAAATAGTACCACTAAGGATTACTGCAGGGAGACTCTGTACTGGGCAAATAGTGCTTTTTTATATTCTCACCCTCAACCATCCCATATACACCATAAAAAAGAAAATAAAGATCACATGTGGGCAAACACACATGTTCCTTGCTACAGCTGCTGTGACTATAAAATTATGTAATTTATTTCAAAAGCACTTTTGCCACACATGCAAAACAACTAGATTCCTGAATTTCTTCTTGTTGAGTAGTGCATCTTCAAGGCCACGGTGTATCAACAACGGTGTACTTTTTATATACGCATCACATAGCTCTGCAGTTCTGGGAATTTAAAAAGAAAGAAAAAGAAATATTGTTTGGGAAGAACAGCAGTGTTTTATGCTGCCTACACAAGTCACAGTTTACAGGTCTGTTTTTTTTCTTTTTTTAAATTTAAAAATGGAAAGCACATTTAGCATTCAGATAAGTGGAAAAAGGTGTTACTAACAGCAAGTGATGTTTCAGCCTCTCCATAATAAAGAAGGTGGACTCTGTCTTGGAGCTTTCACTCATGAATTTGAATAAGCTGAAGCTGCTCACAAGCTCAGCTGTCTGACCCAGCCTGTCCATATATTCTAATCCTAGTTTACTTTCACATGCTATTTTGTAAGCTTGTCAGCTTCAGCACCTGATTCATCCCTGCCTCAGTCTGTGTGTGAATTTTCCAGGGAAGGTTAACATGGAAGCAGGTAGAGCTCAAAAGGTTGCTGCCTCCAGCATGTGAGTCAGAGCATTTGCTTTCCATCTGTAAAACCTTCTGTCACTGGTTAGGAGCCATCCTTCAGAGCACAAAAAGCAGACAGACTTCTAGTTCTACCCTAAAATTAAACGGGTAATTGACAATTTCTGTGCTTTTGGAAGCTCCACCTCAGCACTAGAAGGCAGGTTTTCATAACCTAAATGAGACCCAAAAAAATCAGACACCTTATTTCAAATTGGATCCCCAAGCAAAATTCTACCTTTGTTCTTCAGCAGGATTAGATAACTGCAGAGAGCCCATCCTGATTCTCCCTTCTGGTCTGCTCTGAATGCAATGGACTGGCAAGTATCTGTTTTCTGGTCTCAACTCTGTCAAGAACAAGCAGTAGCCAATTCTGGAGCAGGCCCTGCCTTCCACTCCATCCAGCTCAGATTACACTAACTGGTATATATTTATCAATGTATATTATATGAGATATATATAATTATATGAGATATTTGGATGAACCAAATGTAGCAGTTTGGAGCATAGATGGAACAGCACACAGTATTTGTAAGGAAGCCTGTTTTTAAAACTCATACACCTTTTTCCAATTAGAGCTAACTAGTACATAATTTATTTGCTCATTGTCAATTCATGTGTCCTAGAAATGGCATGATATAAAAGTATTTCAAGTGAGCTAACAGGTTTGGAGAGACCTTACTCTTTATCCCAAGGAGCAAAATGCTGCAATTGAATGCAGCAGTACTAGGTTAAGGATCTAGTGATACCTCATGGCAAGCTTGCTCAGTATTCAGGGAGAAACATTAAGTACCAATAGCATCAACAAGTGTTTTTTTTATCCTATTCCCATGAAAAGTACAGATGCTGAATAAAAAAGACTCAATAATACTGTTTTCATTTTCAAACCTTATGTGTCCTAAAGTTTAAGCTCTTCAAATGAGAGCCATCTGTTAATAATCAGTTGAGTGAAATCTGACTGGAATACAATCTAACAGAACCCAGAGAACTCAAGTAACACCTAAAGTGTGGGAGAGGGGGAAAAAGTTAACTTAAAGTACTTTCCTGTGAATTTCCATTGGAAATTACCAACTAAATGCAGAGAGAAAATTTGGTTATATCAACAACAACAACAAAACCCACAAATAGAACAATCCACCACCAAGGAAACATTCCATGCATCCTAAATACTACATGAGGATAAAGGAAACAAAGCTATTTGACTTTCCATGTTTGATCAGAAAAATACTATTGCACAGTTCTCTCACTGATTTATCCTCTTCACTGTTTAGGAGTACACATCCTTCCCCTGTGTTTGACATAGGATACATGTGTTCTTTCTTTTCAATTAAATATAATTTGAATGAGTGCCTGCCCTGAAAGCTGTCCTCCAAGTTTCATTGAATTAGCACTGGGCAGCTCAAAACATCAAAACCCTCAAATGCTTAGCTATTAAAACAAATATCTGTTAGACTTACCATCATTCTAACATCACTCCTTTTGCATCTTTAAAAGTCAAAAAAATGGATTAGCAATGCGTGAAACAGAAATAAATGCTTTACAGTTAATATTCAGGTTAATTCTAAAATTCAGGTTAGAACTTGCTACTAGTCAGCATGCCAATTAAAGAATATAAGAGAAAAAAATAAAAAATCTAAGTCATCCCTTTTTCACTGTAAAATTCCCTCACCTTAAACACTATCAGATTCTCCCAACACCGTGGGAAAGTTGCCCCAAGCCAAGGAAATATGAAAAGAATAGAGTGGCAAGGATAGATTTTGCTGTGTTAAGTATTTCACCTAAATAAATCTTCACGAAGAATTAAGTCAATTTTCAATACCAATCCCTCTTCTCCCCTTAAAAGCTGGACATTTTGCAAAGCAAAGGGAGTGGACATAGTATTGTCAGATACTAGATTTGTCCTAGAACAGTCAAACAGTGCCTCTGCTTAGCAAGCACAGTGGCATGAAGCAGGGAGTCTGGAGCTGCAGGCAACATTTCATCAAGAAATCAAACTCAGTTACTGACTCACAGACCCACATAGTTGCCTCACTGATCTGCCATCTTTAGAGTTGTGGTACTGGGAATTAGAACTATCTTTATCCACAATTAATCCCTTAATGAGAAGATAAACCTTGAATATCACCTACCATTTAGTGGTTCTTCTACAGCTTTCTGCAAAACATTTAAAAATATATATATGTATAAAAAGCCTTCATGTTTACTTCTGGCTGGCCACAGTTAAATTACTCTAATTGACATATACAGTAAGTAGTGATTCTACAAAAACGAAGAAAGCTTAATGTTAATCAAATTAATGACTAAAGGTCTGGAAAAAAAAAAATATCAGTCAATAGCTGCATTCTCCAAGTTGTTTTCCCTTACTGTGATGTTTACCCAGATGAAATACCCCTAGGTGGCAGCGGAAGCCATGCAGATATTACTTTTAAGCTCTAAAACCTAACTGATTATTTCTGTCATTTGATCAATGGTTAGTAACAAAGCAGCAGGACTAAAAAAGAAAAGAAAATTAGTAGCCAAGCAAATCAAGTGGAATCTCCTCAAAAAGAAATACATGACAGTTGTGCATTTAGTCTGGTAGACAATCATCAGAAACAACACATGCAACCTACAGAAATGCTAACAATAAAAAAAAATTAAAAATCAGTACTTGGTTAAGATGGCAAATTTCAAAAACACACCTTTTCGCCCTCCGACTCAGGAAAATCAAGAATAATTTTTTAATTGTTTAAGTGTGCCCCAGTGTCAAAATGATGCCCTTCACCAATATGAAATTTTCCATAGTCTTTAGATGACACAGAATCAAAGTGTATTCCTAAAATAACTTCACACCTATTTATTGCCTCAAACACAGCCATATAGGCTGAACAGCCCTTGATGGAAACCAGCAGCATAGTAACACACTCCAGTCTGCACCAGGACTTTCTCTAGCAGCCTTAAAATCACAGACACAAATTATATCACTTGAATTCGTCTGCATCTAGCACTCAACTATCTGCAGCTGCAAAGAACATATTTGTACTTGCTGAGGTTTCCAATGACCTCTAAGTTTTAAAAACCTCTTTTGATTTAATTCCTGTCCCCAGTTCAGAGAGTAAGATGTTGTTCTTTCCTGTGTTGCTATGGCTATTTATTTCTCAATTCCTTGCTGCCATGGAAGACCACCTGTTGAGGAGAGCAGCTCCTGAAGAGAACAGAGTTCTCATCAAAGGATACTATTCTGCATGCTGGTTTCTAGTTCAAAGTTTATTTACAACCAAAACTAAGATAAGGAGAAAAAAAACACCTTCCTCTTGCCCTGTTTACTTCCATTCTACAAGTAAGCAGAAGGATGTTGAAGGCAAGATTGCATTTTTAATGAAGCACATCTTCAATTAACTTCTCAGCTCATTTTTGTAACATAATTATCTCTTAACCTCTTTTCCTTTATTGTGTTTTAAACTCTGTGCACTTATATTCCTTCCATAAAGAAAGACTAATCCTCTGAAATACTCTTCCTTACAATGAAAATGGATGAGCAAAAGCAAAGGAAGTAAAAAACCCCTAAAAATCGCTTGTAGTAACTGCAGGCAGCTCTCATTGTTAGAAACCATCTTCCTTTAATGGCTGGATCTCAGGCTATAGACTGGAAACCTGAAAATGTGTCTCAAATGATGGCTGGCATCCAAGAGGTTGGATGAGTTAAGTGTTTGCCAAATCCCCCTGCTACAAGGAAGTTTTAGTGGTGTTCTACAGCTGTGCCTCTTTCCTTGCTTGTGGAAAACACCAGAAATCAGACAATGCACATTCATGGATCACTCAAAAGCATTATGTAAGTCTCTGAAAATTACTGTTCTAGAAATTATTATTCGACAATTCAAAATTACCAACTGAAAAACCTTATTTTAAAAAAAGGGTATTTTGTAATTTGTTCTGTGTTAGCTAAAGACAGGCAATTTCTTTTCAGAAGGTCTCATCAAATTAGGAGGCATTATAGGAAAATCAGAAAAAAGGTCAAGGCTATGCCATCTGTATAGCCAGGAACTGAAGAGAATACCAAAGGGTTCTGGTGTACAAGACTACAGGAAAAAACCCTTTTAAGTCTTTCTTAAAGACCACCTGAATGTTTTGCACTCACATTAATGAAAAAGCCTCTTAATACAGTGACCAAAATGGCTTCTAAATACTCAGGTGGAAGAGTGCATTGTAAAAGAACACCAAACTTCTACCACCTTTCAGAGACAGCAATGGAAACTCCATTTGGGCACAACAGTCGGAGCAGCCCCGTGTCACGGTGGCAATTACAGTACTACAGACACACTCAATAGGGACAATGGAGACCACCAACTCACTCAACATTAGACATCTGTTACACAGCCAGAACTGGTGCTTGCTACCAACCTGGTCTGAATTCGAACTAGTGAAGAAAGGTTCAGTATCTCACTACAATCCCCTGAGCCATCTAGTCACCCCAAATTTATTAATTTTAAGCTTACCCCCGGACGAGGATGATCTTTCATTCTGGAACCTAAAATAATTACAAAAAAGTGACCAAGCAGATGAAAAAATGTCATGATCAAACAAATAAAAACATACAACCACAGAATTGTTTAGGTTGGAGAAGACCTCCCAGAACATCAAGCCCAAGCAACCACCAAGCCAACCCCAGCAGCATCACCACCTTCACCACTAAGCCATGTCCCCAAGGGCCACACCTAAACATCACTCCCAGGGATCGTGATTTCACCATGTCCTGGGCAGCCTATTTCAATGCTTGACCACCTTTTCAGAGAATAACTTTTTCCTAATATCCAATCTAAGCCTCCCCCAGCATAACTTGAAGCCATTTCCTCTCATCTTGTCCCTTGTTACCACGGAAAAGGTATTGTCTACTGATAAAACTTGCAACAGAGTTGCAACACACATGCCTGAAGCTTGCCCTATCCAAAGGTACTTAATTGTATGATTTGGAAATTCCTAGAGCCTCTTAGCACTCTTCTGTTTAGAAAGCAAGTAATCTTATCCCGTAGAGTGTGTGAGTTGCCTCACTCATGCACTCAGCTCTAAAGGTGAATTAGGTTACTCACTATTCATTGTGCTTATTTTGGCATGCTAAAATCTATCCCAATAGTCACATTTGACTTCTTCAGCCAGCACAATCAAACCACAAATGCAACATTTATGCAGACCATGAACACACAGCACTGAAATCAATACAAGTATATACAAGTAAACCAAACCCAATAAAACATAAATGTACTGTTATTAAAAGGCTTGATTCATGTCTGCCATATTTTTGACTCATCTTCATTTATCTTGGATTTTAAATATTAGGTGTTCTGCCTTAATTTCTTCTCTACTTGAAATTCTCCCTGTCTCATGTGTGGCCATGACCACACATGGTGTGCACACATGAAATCTGGGAAACTGCATGGTTCAGTGCAGACTTGTGACTGCACTGACTGTAAACACTTCAGCAGCTTGAATCTAGAAGCAAAATAGCCTCAATTGCACAGCTCTGTGTCCACAGAAGGTGGACCACAGTTAGGTGTTTGGAGAGCCTTCATGCACAGCTTGAAACAAACTCTGACCCAAGCTGCAGAGTCTACGCCATGTTATGCTGTGGTGTGCCAGCATTCCAATTACGCAGCATTACTGGGTTTTGCTTATTTAGCATATCTTTAAATCTCTCATCTTTTTGAGATCTGATGGACAGATTAGTTTCTGAAACAATGCCTTGCTACTCTTTTCTCCTGGGTTTTAAAATTAAGCAGGAGGAAAACCAAAGTTCACTAAAATGAAAGGCATTAAAATCGCTCTTCTTTTAACCTATCTCTAACCAGTGCAAATCAGTAGGCAGAGTTTTCCTTCTTTAAATCCGTGTTTTGATAAGCTTTTGTCACCACCATCCCACAACCCCCTCTACAGAATACTTGACACCTCTTTGCTCTCTTCATTCTATGATTCAGCTGGCCAACTGTGTAAATGCAGAACTTGAACAGCAACATCCCTCCTACAACTGAAACACTCACTTAAGAAACCTGGCTGTGTTGATCATGAAACAGTTTATGATGGCAAACTGTGGGTTTCTTAACTCAAGATTCCACACACACTCAGTAAAACAAAGCCAATACATACAACTTTTCAGTAATTTTTAAAACCATGTAACTGTGAAATCACACCTTGTGCTCCAATAAGTTACATCTACTTGAAAAGAAAATAATGCGGAATATTAGGTGCTACTTACCCATAATAAACACGTAAGCCAGACTAAGCAAACTTGCAATAGCCATAATAGCTAAGCCAGCAATCAGAACAGACCCATGTAATGGAGGACAGGCTGGGAAAAACAAAAACACACAAAAAAAACCTGTATCAACTGACACAGAAAAAGTACAAACTCTTATTTTCAGATATAACTACTTAGTAAAAGAACTTGATAAAGACAGGCATGATTAATTTCACTTTCAAAGCCATCCCAGAACTACTCCTGCATCTCTTTTTTGTATACAGAAACTCTTTTTTGTATTCTTTAGTGATACAGAGGTATTCACTGGTTTGCCCTGCTTAGCTGAACTATTCTACTAGTTTAGGTACTCCACTGTCATTCACTGCAATTGATAATGTTCTTTCATTAACTGTATTTTAAGTTTAAACTCACATCTTCAATCCCAAGTGTTCTGGACTGTAATTGTATTAGATGACAGAATACAATACTGTTACTGTTATTACAACTATCTATCAGGTCCCCTCAGGATGAGCTGTTTCTTCTGACAGCTCAACTCCCAGAGATACAGGTAACACTGCCATGTATGACCTGGGAGAAGAACACCCTGAAAAAACTAGGGACACTTTTCATTTACAAGCATTACAAAAACATCCTCCAAAAAAATCCCTGTATTCATGCTTTACCAGAAATCTCTCATCAGTTTATTTTACTATTATAACTTATAGAACTTACAAATACTTCTGTAAATACTAAACAGTAAGCATAAAATTCAAATCACAACTCCACTGAAAAGACTATCATTTCACCCGGATTAGACAAATCTTTACAAACCACTTCAAGGAGAAATAGGTCTTAAATCCCCAACTTAATCAATGACTAAAATGAAAAGTACCTGCACAGAACAATAAATCAGGAGCATAAAGTGCCTACAAGGAACACGAACATGTATTCTCCTAAAGAAAATGCCAAGGACAACTAGTCCTACATGGACCCTTTTCTCTGCTGTGGGCTTCTCTGGGGGCACAGGGGAAAGCAGGGAGGGGAAAGGCAGCCAGGGGGAGGGATGAGGAACATCACTGAGTGTGGTGGTCAGCTGGTGCTCCTTCTCCACAGTCACAGTTCTTCAGTGATGAAACAGTGTCAGCCACAACCACATTCACAACAGCCCGAGAACACTTCCAAGTTTACTGTTTCTACATTTACCTTCTTAATGCCTTCTAATGGTATTCATTGAAATATTCATGGGCTCAGTTGCATACAAATGCAGATTAGCAAGGAATTTCTGATTTAATCACTGAACATGAGAAAATTATTATTATTCAATTTCTAAACACCCTAGGCCTCAGAAAGAATAACAATGATAGTCATCCAAAATCAACACTAACATGCAAAATTAAAAAAACCTTTTTTTTTTTTTTAAATCAGCTGCTTCTAGAATGCAATCATTCTAGAAACTGATGCAATACCTGCTTTAGGCTATTCTTCTTTCAGATAAAAAAGCATTAGCACAGTAGTCCTAAACTACCATTTACAGAAGTTACTAGCTAACATTCCATGTAGTGAAGCCATTTTTCACAGTTTTAGTGTTAGAAATAAACGAACATCAGGTGTTGGAGTAAAAAGCACACTTTCACAGAAGACTAAACTGCTTACCTGGGACACACAGTGCAAAACCCACCACAGCGATTATAAAACCAAGAAGTTTCAAACCTATCAGAGCCAATGTTGCCTGCAGTAGACTGTCAAAAACTGGGGAAAAAAGAAACAAAATTATAAAATTTAACTATAGAGACATAAAAGACAGATAACTGCAAAAAGCTAGAAATCAAATTCTCCTAAATCTAAGCTCAGCTAGTCAGCATGGTAACAAACCCACAAGTCTGTATGTATACACACATATAAAATTATGTATACATAAATAACATTATAAACAAACCACAATTAGAAAAAAAAAAAAAAGGAACCCACACTCTCAGAGCTAGTTATTCAACCCAGTCCCTAAACCCAGGAAGGGAGAACAGAAATCATTCAGATGCACTACCCTGAATCTCACTGTTCAAGGAGGAAACTCCTCCTTCTTCTGTGAAGCAACTCAGCCCAACAAACATAGGCTAAATGTTTTGTTTCAAGACACTATAAATCTGATAAACCCAGGATGCTATGGTAGCACCTGTTTATAAAATTGAGAATATTTTGCAGATTACAGGAGGAGCTCAGTTTTTTTCTACCCATGTTAGTGAGTCAAGAAATACTCACCAATTCCAAACATGACGTACTGAAGTGGTACCAAAATCACAGCAGGGATTACAATTAGGCCAAGACCAACCTGATTCTGTACAGTATAGCCATCTGCAAACATTTATGTGGGAATCAGTAAAACCAAAATTGTTAACTGGATTAAAGTACAAAGCAACAAACATAAATCACTGTCCAAATTTCTAAGGTCCAGAAAGAAATCCCACTGAAGGGCCAGAAGTCACTCTCTTGTCCCTAATACTCACCACCCAAGGCAGTAAGTAGGACAGAAAATATACATAAATCTGGAGCCTGTATGTTCCTATGATCACTGGAGGGCCTGACAATTCCAATGCTGTTTCTGCTGCAGTCTGTGTATTTTTTTTAATTTAAAAACCAGCAGATGACAATTAATAGGTGGTTCTAACTTCCATACTACTATACTAACTTCCATTCTAACTTTCATACAGAATGATAGAGATTCTTTTCCGCTCTTATTCCCTTAAAGAGCAATTTTAATCACTTACCTTGGATAAAAAGAGCAGCACCTATACCAGCTACAACTGCAAAGATGACAAGTGCTACAATAATGCACACTTTCCTCTGAGATTCAATTTCATATTTTAGTCCTTAAAGAGACAGAGAGAAAAACAATCAGATATATGGAATCCCTCACTAAAATACACAGATTAATTATTTGGACTGTTCCCAAATAAACTCAAACTCCTAAAAAATAAAATTATATACACTCCCAAGATTTCATCTATTTTCATTGTTTGTTATGGTTAATAAGACTTACTCAGAAAAATGACACCTGGCATCAGTGTTCTAGTCAAATTCTTACCTTCTCCTTCCATACAATTCAGCTGATATGTTATCAGAGTAACCTGGAACATGGTACAGGTTAGTTTGGGTAGATGCACTAGTGACATTTAAATTTTACAGGAATTTGATACTCAGGTGAGTGTCAAGAGAGGGATTCAGAAATTCCAGGTTTCATCCCCTTCCTCCTGACACTGTGAGCTCAGACACATCACATCATCTCTGTCTCTAAAGGAACTTAAATCCTAAAAGGCAATCCTGTAAACTAAAGTCCCCAAAACCCCACTTCAAACAAACAAACACAATGCACCCCAACATGCAAAACCAAGGAAACATACATTCCCAAATATTACACAGAAAAATCATGCCAAATTTAACAACTTATTTAAATGCATAAAGTATCACTGGTAGATTCCCAGATTATCTAAAACAACACAAATCTAATTTTAAAAAGATGCGCCAACACAAAAAAAAAATCCCAACGAACAGTTAAGTACACCCATATTTATTAAGTTAGAGACAGAACACCTCATTTCCCCACAGAGGCCACAACTTTGAATGAATTGTCCAGTGCAAAAACACGAAGCACGCTAAAATTACTGTTATAAAATGACAGTGCTTCTCCATGAAATGATTACTTTCCTAAAAATGGTGGCGTTCTGCTATGAATACAAGTTAATGATAGGTCCTGAACAAATCAGAGGTTCCAATATCATTATAAAATATGAAAATCAGGAATACAACAATGCAGAGATAAAATATTTTTTTAAAGTATGTACTAATTTTCAAACTTGGACCATGGATGGACCTTTGAAGAGTCATATAATACTTCCAGAGATTCATGAAAAAGTATAAAGGAAGTTATATATAGATGGCTGAACATGTATGTGATTATTACAAATCACTCTGAGTGCAATTGCTTTCCATTTATTAGGGACTTGACTCTTAGCTGAAATGTTTCCATTTTAAATTTATTTTCCAGAAGTCTACAAATTGAAGAAGGCTGAAAAACCTCAATGACTGAGGTAACAAACTGCACCATCTGAAAGACCAGGACATAAAGCACACTCTGCATTGCACAGATGTTGGACAACAGTGGATAAAGAACATCTAAGGATGTCTGACACTGGTGAATTAATGTATTGCCTCTAAAAACATTTAACAAAATCACCGATGTCAGTGTTAAATTATAATGAAGCCAGTGCTAAAAGACAAATTAAAAGTTTTACATTAAGAAGAGAGCACACCATCCTTCTCTCATATTGATTTTATGGCCATATAATGAAACATTTTTTAATTATTCAAAAATGTCATGGTGAATCAACAGCGAAGGGAAGCTTCACGCACACCACTTCTCTGTGTATTATCTGGATCAATTCCCACACATCTTTTAGATGTGGGCCATTTTGCATGGATGCCTTTATGCATGGAAGTGATTTCAAGACAAATCAGTAACTACAAAGTATTAAAAGAGTAAATACTTACCAATAACAATTAACTGAGCGGCACCCAAAATAACAAGTAAGCACACCAATGATATGATGACAGCCCTTTCCACTAGAACAAACCATGATCCTAGAGAATAAATAAAGACAAATAAAAGGAAGAGAACAAAAAAATGAGGCTATTTGCTTTATATTTATCATTCCTCTTAGGCTATGCCCTAGATTGCTAGATCCCTGTATGGAATTTAGCATTAAGAACTGTAATAAGCTAAGAAGCCTATGTCCTCTACCTACCTATTTTTCTCCCTGATCTTCTGTGCCACACCCTACTTTTTCAGTACTTCCAGTTATCCTAATATTTTCCAAACCAGAAGTATTAACTTCCACTGGAGCAGAGAACATGCTGGTGCTAATTCTTGGCACTACAAGGTACTGAACTCGTGGAACTACAAAATTCTCTGTAAATCACAAAAACAGTATTTAGGTTAAGCAGAGCAGACATGGTAAGTCCAAACTGATGCCTTCTCAGCCATTCTATTCTACTTGCAATGGTGGTAACTCCAGAAGAAATCCAGATGTATGGTAAGGAATACAGGAGCTGGCCTAAGTGAGAGGGAAACACTGCCTTGTTAATTTTAGGTCTTCTCAACATCATCCATCTAGACTTTTTTCTCTTGCATTCTGGATGCCTTAGGCTGTTCAGTCAGTCATGCTTTAAGACCCTGTAAGCCACCTCCCAACATAAAATTCTGAAAATACCTCCACTGAACTAGAAAATGCAGTTAATTCCTGCATCTCTGCTCATATATTCATTTAGGCTCACTCAGTGGAATCCAAAGTCTCCATTTCTTGCATTATACTTGCCACCATTTCTCTGCCTGCACATTTGCTTCCAAAGAAATTTCTAATGTTCATTAAGATGCATAATTGTTGCATTTTTCTTCATACATAAAAGTTGTATCTGTTGCTCCACAAACATATAATTAAACAGCAACACCTCACAATTTTTAATGCGAATTAAATACCCTGAGGGCAGCCTTTAAGCTCACAAACTTCCTTCTCTCCCTTCCCCTTCCCTCTTCCCACAAGAGATCACAGAAGTAGATACAGTGCACACAACAGAAATACAAGGCAAACACTAAGCTGAAGGCAAGATAATGGAGAAAAAGCTGCCAACTTCCAACTCACCAAAACAAGCTTAATTTATTGAATTGTTTAAAGCAAGACTTTTTGCTTCATATGCAATATTGAAAAAGCAACTAATATTGAACTGTAATTTCAATGCACAGCGGCCACTCCCCTAGATAAGCCAAATCACAGTGATGCTGTTTGTTGCAACTGAGAATTAAAGAAAGAAACTGCAAGCAAAGACTCTGAGGACCACTTCACTTCCTCTGCAGCATTTCCAGATGACAATATCTGGTATCACAAAAAAAGAAGCAGCCAAGAAGCTTGGTATTTTCTGGGGCTTCAGTGTGCAACAGCAGAGCCACGTGTGGTCTGGTCCTGGAGTCTGAAAGAACTTCCTGCACAGAAGTGCTTGCAATAGTGCAGACACATGCAACATGCAAAGAAGAGGAACTGCTGAATGCATTTGCCTGGAAATATACTTCCCTTCCTCTGGTGCTTCATAGTAATCAACTAAACTCCTGGCATAAAGTAGTGTTTTTAAGAGCCAGTATAGGGCAGTCAGTTCCAAGCTAGGAAGGGAAACTTCCAGACTGGGGGGAAAGAAGAGTGAATAGAAGAAGTAAAAGGGAAAGGAAACGGAAAGAACGAGAGAAAGAAAAGAAGAAATGAGGAGGATAAGGAAAGAAGAGAAAAAGTAGAAAGAAAAGAGATTAAGAAAAAGAAAAGAAAATAGGGAAACTTTACAGTCACTCTCCTGATCAGGACAGAGTGCCTGTGCACAAAGATGAGGGCACTTGCACAGAAATCTTGCTCACACTGCTATCCACTGCCTAGGTGAATCCAGGAATTCTCTCAAGAAAGATGGAGGATAGCTGGCTCTTGTATGACTATCTTTGTAAAAGCATAAATTTGAACATGCTAGTAGTTGACAGCATGAATTCATTGCTCAGAAATGATCAAGATTGGCACAGATTTCCATTATCCACTAATCCTTTTCAAAACTCACTTACTACACTTTCTTCTATTAGCTTATTATCTCAAGAGTTTCTCTAGAATACTGAGGAGGAGCAAGCAACAAAAAGTTGTGCAGAAGAACTGAGAGAGAGCAAGCACACCCTCAAACCTAAGTTTTAAATTTTCTAGCATATACTCTCAAACCTAATGCAACCTCAAAACTATGAATTTTTCACTAACCACATTTTTCCTCTGGTGTTTCGTCGCCGCAACTGACAACTAGAAAACGAAATTAGAAAAATTTTATCAGTTTCCTGCTCTGTTGTCTTTATACTGGTTTCATAATTATAAACACAGAGAAAATGAAATTTGCAAATAAGACTTGATTCTCCTACATTCTCAAGCCTTGTTTCCTCTTCTGGAGCATAACACTGAATTGCATGAACCGTCAAAGCTACAGCTGAGTAAGCTGTAAGAGAATGAAGGAAATGGAAACTGTGCATACCTCTTCTGCCATTTTTGCAGTGTTCTAAGAAATGAAGTATTTTCTAGCATCTTCTCTTTCAATGGCTGTGCCCTTCTCAACTTCAAGATCACGTTTTCTTTGCAGGGTATGTGGCTAACTCAACTACTAGACCCAACTGAGAAGTAAACAAATGTCTGCAGCAGGACACGAGCAACAACTGTTTGCACTTCGCAAATATTTTATTGTGAAATGCGGAAACTAAATAAAATAGATTCTAGAGTGCATGGGTGAGACTCCTTGTGCTCCACATATGCAACACATTCAGTGCTTCTGAGCAGATCTCCAGAGACAAGTCTCTTGTGCAAAGCAGAACAAGAGGGCATACTTATGTCCAGTGAAACTGTCACATCTGCATAGCACTGGACAGATAACACATGTACAGAAGAACACATTATCCAGTAGCTGAGGCACTGGAGAACGTGGGCTGGGACCAAGAAGGTAAAGTAAAATAGCTCTCTAGATGAGGAATTCATTTAGTGGATGTCATTCATTTTAACATCACTTCAAGCACCATCTTTTGAAGATGGCATTGAATGCTAGAAAACCACAACAAGCTCCCATCTAGCAAAAGCATTTTCAAGCTCGCTAGAAAACTGTCTACCTTCAAGATAGAGTTTTAGAGCTCTTAACCAACATTTCTATAGTTCTACCTGTAGTTTTCCAGCAGAGTTAAAGGTTGCAAGAAGCAATGCTTCCAAGAAAAGATCTTTGCATCCACTGTGATGGACGTATACATTTCAGTATTACGAAGATGATCAGAAATATGTCACACAATAACATGAGACTACTGAATATATCAGCACCTATATAATCATAAAGATGTGGGAAAGCATGGATTTTCCTATATGGGATCTAAATCACGCTCAGACATTATTACAGCATGAAAAAATGTGTTCAGATCTTTCCCATGAAAGCACTCCCCTCTAACTTAAACCAAAATAAGCCACATTAGCTTACAAGTTAGAAGGCCTGGCTGCTACAGTTTTTATATTTCACTTTAAAGGAATACATTGCCATGTTCATTATTTTTCTCTTTCCTTTGAGATTTTGCTTGCTTTCCCTCCCAGCAGGTTCTGAAACAATAGCAGGAAACTCACCTGAGCTGTTTCTAAGTTCCATTCTTAGTTCTCCTTCTCTGTTTGATTCTGTCACTTGACAGGTGTAATTTCCAGCAGTTGCTTGTGCACTGCTGAGCACCAGCGAGGCCACGCCCTTGACTAAATCCGCTGGGGATAAAAATCTTGCAGATGAAAAGGAGGGATCAATATTAAAGTTCTTGTTCATTCCACGGTAAGAAAAAAATGTATGTGCTTGCTTTTTCCACGTAACGAACATGACATTTTCATTGTTCTGGTTTAGATTAGTCACATTACAAGGTAAAACTACAGTTTCATTACAGTCATTTTTTTCTATAACAGTTGTCCCAACAATTGTCAACTGGGCAGAACCTATAAAGGAAAATGAAAATTGACACATTCAGAATTATTTCTTAACACTCAAGAACAAAGAAGAAATAATTACAAGTGAATTGGGAAAACAACACAAACTCTCCCATGAAACCACAAAAGGGAATCATGCTTAAAGGAAAGAAGATGAAAAAAGGCATTATTATAATTCCACTTGCTCCTCTACACAGATTCAGCCACTCTCACATTCATTTAATGCATAGATACCATAACTTATCATACATCCAAAAAAAAAAACCAAAACAAAAAGCTGGGTTGCCATTTATTTACTTGGACACTTCTCCTATTTCACACGTGGAAATACTGCCTGGTTTCTGCAAAGCATGCAGACAACATTAACCCCAGGCTGTCACACTGATGTTCAGATTTTCCTGCTGATCACACATGGATCCAGAAACTGAGATCCAGGCATCAGCTCCACACAAGCTTCCTTTACAGTCCATTAAGGACACAGGGAAGGAAGTCTCACTATTACACTTCCAAGAGAAGGCAGGCAGGGCAGCTTAGTCAAGAAAGCTTTGTCACTTGTTCCTTCTTATCTCTGAAGGTGGAGCCAAATGTCCATAGGTTTAGATCATTTCTTGCAAATTCTGTCTACCAGTGAAGAGGAAGAGAAGACACACGTACAATACCACATATCAAATATGATTACTACTTAGTATTTAACTCCATACACAACAGAACTGAAAATGGAGAATTTGTAAAAATGACCAACCTGTATTACAAATCACTGTAATGAACAAATCAACAAATCACTGTAACTAATATCTCACAATCAAACACTCAATGCAGGTAAGGAAAAATAAACACAGGATTATTATGTTACCACTGCTGGGCTTTCCCATGTCTCTCCCACACTGCACCACAGATCTAAAACAGTAGTACCGACTGACCACTTTGAAGAAAGAGCTAAACCCAATACCAAGATTTTATCAGAAATGAAGATCCATTTACCAGTCCTTAAGAATAACAAAAACTGTAACAGCAGTATATAAATCAGGAACGAGAAAAAAAAAGGTTAATTAAACCAGCTTGGCTGTAAGCTATGAAGGCTGTGAATATTTTACTTTCTCTATTTTCCCTGTTTATATGAAATCATAACAAAGTTTAATAGCCTTCTTCATAATAATTGCTCCCCAAAGTCCCAGAGACATTAATAATCCAAAATACTTTACTACATCCATCTGATAAAACCAAATATGGAAAAGGATATGACAACTCCCTAATACTATAAGCACTGAGACTTACAAACTGGAATAGCCTCAGGGACTTCAGGGGAATTACTGATACTCACATGCACAAAACCAGCTCCGAATGATAATATGTATTTAATGACTAAACTTAATTAGGGCAAGGCGAGAAAGAAAGAAAAAAGGAAAAGAGAAAAAAATTATGTCACTATTTGCAGTAGCTCTTTTTTTTCCCCCCCTCAAATCAAGCATTTCAGATCACGTTTTAAAAATACTCCCGTTTTAAATACCACTTTACTATTCTATCTGTTTCCTGGATTACTACAGAATATCAAAAGCTTAAAATAAACTGGCTCTGTATATATTATGCATGATGGCACTTCACAATGAAAGAAGAAGTATTCTCTAGTTTACTCATTGTGTTGCATTTTTAAACTAATAAAAGCAACAAAAGCAGAACAAATGGAAGCTATACACAAGCCTCACAGAATCACTGGGTTGGAAGAGCCCTTCAAGACCATCGAGTCCAACCCATCCACTAATACCTCAACTAGACCATGGCACCGAGTGCCACATCCCGTTTTTTTTTAAAACGCATCCAAGGATGGTGACTTCACCACCTCCCCGGGCAGACAATTCCTGTAGTTTATCACTGTTTCAGTGAAAAACTTTTTCCTAATATCCAACTTAAACTTCTCTTGAGGCAGCTTGAGACTGTATCCTGTTGTTCTATCAGTTGCTGCCTGGTGAAAGATACGGAGCCCCACCTGACTAGAACCACCTTTCAGGAAGTTGTAGAGAGTGATAAGGTCACCCCTGAGTTTCCTTTTCTCCAGGTTAAACATCCCCAACTCCCTCAGTTGTTCCTCGTAAGGCTTGTGTTCCAAGTCTTAACCTATGTCCTAGTAAAAAACAAACGTACACAATTAAAACCTTCAATGGTTCTTTGTGAAATAAATTTCACACCTGTTCCACAATAAATCCTGATAACAACTGTTGGGATTTTTCTTCTTCTTCAGAGCTAGCACATTTACATTTTTGAGGGCTCTGTCCTCCGCGATCCGGCTGCTTTCACAGAAGAGGCTGTGTGCCTGCTCTCCCACTAAAGGGAGCCCGACAGCTTCCTGCAGACAGTACTTCCACTACCAACTTCCCAACAATTCTGGTGGTAAGAGGAAACCAAGAGAACCCTCCCGCAACAGTTACCAAATCCTCCAGGCAAATAGATTACTGGGTGGGCTCTTAGCCACCAACTTTCTTGTAGCTTATCATCTTAGAGGTGCCACATATGAAGGTGACAATTTTACACTAAGCAGCGGGGAGGGGTTTCTGAAGAACTTGCAGTTGCGAAGCTGCCACGGAAAGATTTCTGCACACGCAGTGCAAATTCAAAACTGCCGCACACAGCGGGCAAAACTGGTTAAGTTTGGTCACTGCAGCTGATGGGAGCCGGCCCTTCTCACCGGCTCACGTAAACCACGCTGGGGCACTTGACATTTAAGCCAGCCTTGCTGCTAACCCTGGAACCCAAACTGGGATTTCGACATGAGGTTTTAAACTAGCAAGTTTCGATGTGCTGCCTGCTGACAGAACAACACTACAGCACCTGCACCTCAGTGAAATTTTGTTAGCCCTGTCCCCCCACCGAGTACCTTCTCAGAGCAGAGAAATAAGGATTCGAGACTGCACGGTATCAGCTGCGCTTCGATGGCACACAAACCTAACGCTAAAGATCAAGAAACGCCCTCAAGCCCTAGTCGCTGGGCAGCAGGGCACCAGCGTGACAGTTCCAAGAAAGCCCAGGGAGCTGAGCTGCTCCAATGCACAGGGAAGTGAGGAGCAAAGCTCTGGGCACGCCGACTCTCCTCTCCCCCGCAACTTCGGAGGGGAGCAGCCCACGGCCGGCCCCGGGACGACGGCGTGTGTTGTGTAGTGTGTGTGCCGTGCGTGCTGCGAGTGTCCCCGGCTCCTTCCCAAAGGATGGCGATCCACGGCTACGCACCCGCAACCCCACACGCGCCGGCTGCCAGCAGGAACAGCCGGGAGCTCCGGGCAGCAGCGCCGCGAGTCCCCTCGCCGAGCGGCGCAAGGACAGGCCCGGCACCGGCCCCCGCCCGCCGCCACCGCCATGCGACCCTCCCAGC
>VWZN01020370.1:318042-340876 GCA_013396955.1 Regulus satrapa | reverse complement strand
CCCCGTTGGGGTGGGCAGGGCCGCGGCCCGGCGGGGGCGGGAGGGGACGGAGGGAGCGCTTTTCGCTTTCCCGTCCCTTCCCCGAAGTCAGCTGACGCAGCCGGGGGCTGAGGGCATCCGCCTCGTCGCCAAAAGCCTGCGGAGCACCCGCCTCGCCGGGGGTGCCTTGGCTCCTGGCCGCAGTCGTATGCACTAAGTGCAAGTGAGACACAAGGTGTTCAAAAACACTGAGGAACTTGTAAGTGACCAGTTGTTGCATTTCCTTTATAAGCGAGGATAAATGCACCTTTTTTCTTATGTTTGCATTAATATATACATTTTACTATTTCTCCGAATGTTTCGAGGGTTTTTTTGTTTGTTTTTTGTTTTGGTTTTGTTTAGTTTTGTTTCTGTTTTGGTTTTGGGTTTGTTTTTTTGTTTTTTTTTTTCCAGGAGCAGTTCTTTTTAGAACTTGTAATGTAGTGTTGTCTTAAAATTTTGAATCTATGCATACTTTGTTCTCAAACATATGTGTCGGTGAGGCATTTAAAAAAGGACTGTTAAAATATATTTGGGGAGCACGCCTTTATGTAAGTTTATAGATATGTAAATATTTACAGTGTTTCTAGTCCCAAACTTAAACAGAGGATGAAAGCCAGGGCAGAATCAAAGTTCTGTGAGAAACTGGATTTCCACAGGTTTTATGTCTCACGTGGATTTACTGCATTTATGGGGTTTTGTAACATTTCTATTGGCTTTATACTGGGTGGGTCTACCCCACAAGCAACCCCCCCCCCTCCCCCCGCTTCCTGAGTCTCTATTCTCTTAAATTCTCACCCGGCCCTCCCTAAGTGATTAATGGGTACCGATGCCTTGACTGCCGTGTTTGTTTCCTCCAGATATTCATAAAGCACTCAGACATCTTCCGGCATTCAAGTTTAGTAAAAAGCCTTGAGCTGTGGGAACCATCTGACTCGAGAAACGATGGAGGAGGCTGGCACAAAGCTGCCGATCCTGCTCCTGCCAGACTGACTCAGATGATGTTCTCTGGAGGCCAGAAGAGATGAGCTGGAGCAGAGGGTAGCAGGGAAGACATATCTGCGTCAGCCGTGGCTCGTATCTATGTCTGTGCCCTGCGTGCCAGCACATTGATAGCCACTGGCACTGGGGTCCCCTTTGTGGGGAGCTGTGCAGCATTTTCTGTAAGAAAAACAGGGATGCTCTCCTGCTGCAAAAGAGGAGAAGGCTACAGCTGCAGCACGCACTTGTCCCTGTTGCTAAGGTAACATATATCACACCCACGCTGGCCTAGAAGCAAAACAGCACGCATGGGAAATTTCGTAGGGCCAGGAGCTTTGTGTGGGAGCTCTCTCAGGTGCTGCTGCCTCCTGTAGTACTGAGCCGGATCTCACAAATGCCTCAAAGATCATTCTTCACGTGCACTTTCCCTGATTGTGTTGGAGGTTGCTTTGCCATCCAGCTAGGTGTGCACCTGAAATACTTTGTAATGTCTTGTAATACTCTGCCTTCTGCTGCTGAGAAATGTCTGCAATGCCTCTGCTTGCTGATGGTTTCGGGCAGCAGGACTGTGCAGCACAAGACAGTTCAGATGCCCACAGAAACAAAGGTTGGGCAGCTCTGCTTTCTGTTCTGAACCAGGAATACAGAGCAAGGCCTGCTGTAATAACAAGAGCTGCATGCTTTTAACTACTTCCTAATATCACTCTTGTTTTGCCCAGCAGTGGATGCTGTTGAAGCTCACAGATAAACTACATCTCGGCAACTGTGAAACCCCAAACCCCAGCACTGACTGGTTTTTAAGTCCAAGTGCTCCAAAAGTGAGAGGTCATATATTTTGAAAGCTGCCTGAGTATCTCATTTATGACTTTCAAGGCACACTTCTGGTCTTTAAATTAGGCAACTTATTTTGTTACCACTACTAGGCACGGATCTGCCATTTTATACTGGTTTACAGCTCTTTGGAGTGCCATTGATCACTCTGGGGTCAGTAAGCTGTGACAGGCACGAGTCACATACAAAAGCCAATGTACAGGAGGCAGCGACTGCTGTGGCTGGCAGGAAACTGCTGAAGAGTGACATAAAAGCCTGAGTGCCTAAAGCAAAGGGTGTCAGTAGCTGTGATGTGTCAAACCGACTGTGAGGGCTGTCTCCCTTGGCAAGAAATGCAGTGGCGAGGCCTCCCTCTGTGTTCACCACAGGTACCCTACCCTAACACAGAAACCACTCACACCTAGAGCTCACAAGGCAGACACGTGATGGGTAATACCTTGTTCCCCCTCAGGCACCATGAAGGATTCACAGAGAAGCCTTTTATCCCTTTCACTTCTGATCTGGAAACGTAAGCGTGCCGAGGTTAAATGAACTGACTAAGGTTGCATAATTAGCCAGTGGCAGAGCTGAGAATAGACACCATCTCCATTTTTCCAGGCCTAACATCTAACTTTCAGGCTCTTCTTGGGGGCATAGGCAGGCTAGCAAAACTACATCACAGCTCTATAGAATATGACATTTTTAGAACAGGCTCAACCCTGAACTTACTACAGTTCTAAAAAAAAAAACCCAAAACAAAACCCAAACCAAACAAAAACACAAGAAAAAAATTAAAAAACGAAAAGCAACACTATTTTCTTTTTATGAGTGCTCCTGCCTGGGTAAGAAAGTAAAAATGGAATTCAAGTGACATTTATAAATATTAATGGTCTTCTAAGCACTAGCAGATTAAATAAGTTCCCAAGGGCCAAAGCCTGAATTAACTTTGAGTAATAGTTGCTGAAGACCTAGGCAAAAATAAAGCAATGCTGTGAAGAAATGTTAACCTTTCACAGATGTTTGGTAGGGCTAAAATGCAGTCATTTGTCCTCCATTTCAAAACAAACTATTTTAGGGAAACAGTGCTTCTTTCATGATCCCAACCCTCCCCTTCTTCGCTTACTCTCTTTCTACCCTTGTTGTGTATTTGAATGCATTTCTTTTTTCAATTTCGTTTCTTCAGCTGCTGCTGTAGCTGCTGGAATTCATCAGGCAACTTAGTGATATTAGAGAGACTTTGTAGCGGGATGTGGGAAATCCTGTTCACTCTTGCTCAACAGAAAGCACTCTGGGAAAGGTTCAGCTAATAGTGAGATAAGGGGGCTGAAACTCCAGCCTGTGAAACTCTTCTGCCATGACGGCTTTTGAACACAGATTTGTGTCCAGGTCACTGAACACCCGCTGCAGGCCACAGCTGAGACCGCCAGGTAGAGCAACCTGGGGGTTACCTGCAGCTGCCCTCCACTTACATAAGACTTGGAGAACTGGATCAGGTTATTGACAAGCCAAGAGGAATTACATGTCATGATAGCTAGGCAGTGAAGATGGTGATCTGCTCTCACCTTAGGCATTTTGCTCCTTCCAAGAACGCCCTGTACTGGTGAAACAGTATGTATAATTCCAGGAAAAGATTCAGCTAAGTTACTTGGTTCTCAAGGGTTCTAGAAATCTCTCATTTCATGCATTCACTCAGATTCACTCAGAGAGAGGGTCAATTCTTCTAAAATATTTAAGGAGAAATGTTCATAGCTTTGAAGCTGTTTAAAGACATGACTTCCTATGCAGTGCAAGTCAGGGTCCCTTTTGATGTCAGAGAGAATTAGGCTCTACCTGTCTTCAAATATCTGACTCAGTCACCTAAATGCATTTACAGAGCTGGCCTTAGCAGCTTTCATTAGTGGCTGGCAGGTCTCTGAGCACAGAGAACACACTGTCCGCCACACTACAAGTCTTTGTTAGCAGTGCACCCATTATGTTCAATTAGTCGCAGCATGGAGTGAATGCTGACCGTGCCTTGCCCTTTGCCTGTCTGTCCTGCCTGGGGGCACCTACCAGCCCAGCACAGCCCAGCCCAGCCCAGCCCAGCCCAGCCCAGCCCAGGCTCTGCAGCCTGCAAGGCCAGGGCAACGCAGTGCCACTGCCTGCATCAACACAAGGAGATACCTGTGGAACGAAGGACCGTGCATGCTCCCCCTCTGCACCGCAGCAGCCACAGCCACTGTGATGTCCTCTATTAAATCACACCCGGGGACAAGAACAGTACGTTTTGTGAGATGTCTGTAGAGACACCCATGCCCACTGACTCTCCAGTGCTGCAGACTGACTGGCTGGCTGCCTTCAGCCAGGGTGGGCTGAGGATCAGCTGAGGCCTCCCAGACTTCCTTAACATGGCACGCTCTCAGTGTGGTCTTGTGCTTTGTCCTCTCCCTCCTCCTCATCCTTAGCCCCAACCCAGTCTGCTGCTGTTTTTCACTAAATCCATAGAAATATAATTATCATGGAGATGTCTGCCTCTGGCAGTTTTTTTTTTCCTTTGGAAATAATTATAATTGGCTCTGGCAGTTAAAAACTTATCGGTGTAGACAGATGACAGACAGTACAATCACATAAGCCTCCCTCAGAGAAAATAAAGCTAAAACCCATTTATCATCCTGGATGGAAACAAAAGGTCTTCCTTTGAAGAGCCAGTCTTTGAAAACACAAAAAGAAGACTGTTATGTCCATGGATTAAATCTGAGGTAGGTGACTGAACACAAGCAGTCCATTTGCAGCATGATGGTACTGTAGTAATTATAATATCACTGCTTTCATCTGAGGAATATCTAGATGGGGACATATCAGCCCACTCAGAGGTCCCAAGAGGATAATTAAGCTACAAGGACCTGAAGAGTGACTGCACCACAAACATAGAAAAATGTAAGCATATACACATGGTGTCTATAAGGGCTACTTTGCATGGGGATCCACTGCTGGACATGGATCCCTTATTCCTGGAGTATGTCATTAACTGCCCTCTCCCAGAGAACAGAAGTTTTGATTCCTAGGTATATCTCCAAAGCACAATCTCCTGGAACCATCTTTCCTGTGGCAGCTCACATGCCATGCCCAGGAGTCCATGCCATCTTCACTCAGCTTCCCAGCAGAGCCCAAGCAAGGATTGTGTAGCCCTTAGAATCACATAAAGGTTTGGAAGGGATCTTAAAGGTCATCTCGTTCCAATTCCCACCACACCCTGCCACATGGAAGCAGGGACAGCTTCCACTAGGACCCTTGCTCAAAATCCTGTCCAACCTGGCCTTCAGTGCTTTCAGGATGGCACGTCCACAGCTTCTCTGGGGAGCCTGTTCCAGTGTCTCACCACTCTCACAGTTAATAGTTTCTTCCTAACATTTAATGTAAATCTCTCAGTTTAAAGCCATTCCTCCTTGTCCTATCACTACCTGCCCTTGTTGGTAGTCCCTCTCCCGCTCTCTCGTGGGTCCCTTTAGGTACTGGGAGGCTGCTCTAAGGGCTCCCTGGAGCCTTCTTTTCTCTAGGCTGGAGAACCCTAACTCTCAGCCTTGTCCTCCCTCTATCTTGGTTCAGCAGCTCTTTGTCTCCAACTGGGCAGGATAATCCAGCCCCCCTACACAAAGTCTCTTTTTTTAGGTAGTACTTTTTTGCAAATTATTTTTAACATCTGGCCCCTCTTTGGCCTGAATGGTTTTTAATGGCTTGCAGGCTGGCATTCATTGATTTTATTTTTAATGCATCCAAATTCAGGTTGGGTGTAATTGGAGAGGCAAGTGGGAAGGCTGCTCTCGGTGCTAATTTAGAACAATTTAACAACTCATAAGAATTCCTGAGATGTTTTTAAGCAAATGAAATCTGGGTAAGGAGAATGGTTGTCTTGTGGAAGTTGCTGACTACTCAGTACATATGAACAGATGATAGCCTCAAGTTCCATGAGACATGCTTGGATCTAACGGTATTTGCAGAGACACAAAGAAAAATATTGTAAGCCTGCAACCAGTTGTTGTTTGGGAGAGGGGCGAGAAGGGAATAGACAGAAGGGAGGATGGGAGAGATAACAAGAGAGGAATACCAGAAAAAGAACCGCACAAAATGTTTTCTCTAGGTTTAGTTCTCAGAATTACAGACAGTCCATCAAAAAATTCAGTAACTGACATGCCTCACGTGCAGCCACATTAATGTCACAACTATGTCACTTGGCCAAGTGCTTGATTTCACAGACAAACTCTACTGCCTTTGGATTAAATTGTGGATGGTTTCTGCGTGGTTTTTTTGTTTGGTTTTTTTTTTTCTTTTTTTTGTTTTTATAGTCTTCTTGGCTTCCAACAGCTTTGCCTGGTTAAATTTCCCCTTCTAGCTAAAAAAAGAAATTAGACTGATCTCTTTTGGCAGCTGTGAAATGGTTGCATATTGTGTATGCTTTCTTGATAAGCTTGCATGAAATGGAATTGGTTTTCTTTTGATGGCTACACCCCTTTCAGCACAATGTCCCCACAAGATTAGCAAGTGTTTAATTTTTTAGAGACTTTTTATGTGCATGTAATGTCATGTATGCTACTTCTGTAGAGCATTATGAGTAGCACATGAAGCTGTTTGAACAGGCGGACTGAATTGACTGAGCAATGTTTCCCCAGTGAATGCGCAACATGATTTATAGTTTGCTAGCCACAAAGCTTCAGCCGATGGGAAGAACTCCATGAGATTTGGGCCAAATTCAGGTGCTGTAGAATACATGAACTGGCTGTGCTGGGTCTGCCCTAAAAGCAGTTTGGCTCCATGTTCTGTTATGACAGCACCCAGATGTGGGTGTCCGGGGGCAAGGGCAGACATATGCAATAGTCCTTACTTTCTTGGGTCCTCAGCCTCCAGTCTATTTCAGCTCAGACATCCTGAGCTCCCATTTGCTGCATATATTAGAGCCCATAATGGAGAGAGAGAGAGAGGAAGTGCAACTTGCACTGAAGACAAAAGATATTACACTGAAAAGCACTGTGGGTGAATGTGATTGCTCTGACTTCTTGTATGGTTATGTGCATGAGCCTTTAGCCTACCCTGTGTTTCAGTGCAATGCTACTATTAAGAATAAAATCAGTGAATGACAAAGGAGGTGATCCAAGACAACAAAAAGGGAAAAGGGCAAAATTAGTATAAAAGGGTAATAATATTATACAAGGTCTTTATTATTATAGTAGTATGAGATGAAGTGGCAGACATTATTATTATTATAGTATGAGATAAAGTAGCTGGCATTCTGCCATTCTTTTCCCCAATATTTAGCCATGAAGGTCTTTCAAAATTATATTGATGAGGGCCCAGAGGGGAGTGACCAGCAAGGAATCTATTCTGTCTTGTAAGTAAAAGCTTTTGTGAGGTGGAGGTAGGATCATTTAATTGTTTCTCTGACAGAACCTCTCAAGAATAAATTCAAATGTAAGAAAAATTACTGGAATAATTAGCAGAATATTTTACTTTTAGTTATTATGTACTGTTTGCCTGTCTGCATGGTGAAACTCTTCAGTACTGCTAGGACTCAATAATAGCTAATGGAGAATCACAGACTGGTATTGCAGGTGGCAGCTAGACCACCAGTACAAGCTGGCTGTGCATTGCCAACAGAAAATTCCCCAATGCCCTCCTCTCCTCTGTTTCCCATTCTTTGTCTTCTCAAGGGGCTGCCGGGCTGACTGCATGGGGTGGGTGGGCAGAGGGGGCTCCTAGCAGATTGATTTTCAGCCTGATCTGGGAGCTGTTCCTGCTCATCACACTGCTGTGCATTGGCAGCTCCTGCAGGGAAGTGACAGAAACGTGCAGATGAGGAAACAAAACGGGCAGCTGAACACACCCACAGCAGCTTCTGGTTAGCTCAGCTTATCCCAGCAGGAAAGCTGATGTCCCAGGGCTATGTTTGCTTTTTCCTGCTGTACCTGTCCAGCAGAGTACTCCATCTCTGGACAGGCTTCATCCCAATGCCTGCCTCTGCAGCCCAGCAGCTCTAAAGAGCTGGGGCTGCTGAGGCTTCCACAGCCAGTGTAGGCAGACCACAAACAAGGCACTGCCCTCTCCAGCCTGGTGGATCCCTGTGGCCAGGAGTCTTCCCAGGCAGACTGGCCCAGGCCCAGGGCACACAGACATATGGTTGGTCTGTGGCTCTGGGGCAGGATGCCAGGGACAGGCAGCGCTCCAGCTGAACTCTAGCTGGAACTCTGCTACTGGTTTGTACAGCATTTTGGCCTCCTCATGTGGACATTTTCCCGCTTGAATTTAGTTGCACATGAGTATTTTCTACCAACTCGTCATTACAAGTCTTCAGTTTGGAGTAAGGACAAAGAAGAAACAAGGATGAAATTAATTTTCTGAGTTAAATGAAGCAACTTTAGTTTTAGCTTATGGCTCTCTCCTCAAGGAGCAGGTCTCCAACAGATGCTTTTTTCAATTCAGTTTTATTTAACTATAACTGTCTTTAACCTGCCTGAAGTGGTAATTGTGGGTTCTTCCTTTGACACCACATTTGAACTTGCACACAAGAAAAAAAGGGAAGTATTCAACAGGAACTCCACTGGAGGTACCACTAGTCAACTGAAAAAAACCCTGTAAAACAGCTTTAGTTTTATTTGAAATTTCCCTATTATTTGTGAAAATTATACCACATGTGCAACATTAAATAACTAAATCCTGTTTATCTACCAATTAGCAGCAGTCAAATGCAGCTAATCGCCATAGAGAGAAAAAAAAATAAAATAAAGAAAAAGGGAAAACAGTGTCCTGGAAAGGGTTACTTTCAGAATTTTCCCCCCTTCTCCTCAAGGCTGTAGCCAAACAAGGCTTGTAGCTGTTACAGGGAGGGCCTTGCTTGTAGTACTGCAAGAGTTTACACTGCGCTTAACTGTTTCATTGTGGCTGCAGCAAATAATGCAGTATCTTCCTGCAGAACAGTGGGAACTGCTCCAGCCATTCAGAGACCAGAACTGGAAGAGCTGCTAACAAAGGAGGTTTATGTGGAAACCAGCACTATTCCCGCATACTCAGCTCACTCGTTTCTGTCTTCCTCCTCCTCCCCCCTTTCCTCTTCTTCCGTTTAGAATTTCCTTTGCTTGTGTATCTCTTTCTGAAGTAGCTTAGACTCTTGTCCTCACCTAACCTTTTAACTCTCCCCTGATTTTTCTCCTCTCCTTATTTAATTTCTTCTTGTGGCTTTTGGACACCAAAAGTAGCTATGGTAAAGAGGTTTGTTGGTTTGTTTGTTTGGGGTGTTTGTTTGTGTGTGTACATAGGCTGGTGGGAATGTCCCGTGACTTGTGTTATCTTATGTTAAGCTTATGAAGAGAATTTACATTTTTATCAGTCTGTCCTCCTCACCCTCAATACATCTTTTTTACCTCTTTTAATGACTTGCATATTTTTCTTATTGTGTGCTTTTCTCTCATTTTTCACTCTCATAGCAAATATGCTCACTCCAATGCTATTTTCTTCCCTGTTGGCTTTTCTCTGCAAAAGCAGAAATCCCTTCTGCCCCTCTGCAAGACAGAAACATGCTCCTTCACCTACTGATGTTGCAGCTTTACCATTTCCTTTTTGGGATTCTCTGCATGGGCATATGCCCAATTGTTGTGTTTCCCAGCTTTTGTCTTCCAAGTCTGTAATCCATGGGAGTGGTCACTACTACCATGTCCTTTGCCTTCCTTCCCTCTGCATGCTGGTAGTGGTGCAGATACCTGCAGGGTCTCAGTTCCATTTTCAGCTCTCTCCAAGGCAGAGGGTGCACGGTCTGCAAGTCAGGCTGGCCAACTGAGGCAACACCCTTCTTTGCCTGCAACAACTTTTTTGCAGAAGTCCAGCCTCACTTTCTTCTGATAAGAAGACATTTTTGCCTGGGAATATGATCTCTGGGTATGAGCAAGGTGTGGCTCAGTGATATAACTGCCCTGGCAGGTCACGTGCTAGGAATCAGGAACAGCAGGAAAGCTTAAACACTGTTTTGTTTCCTGCATGTAAGTGTAATGCAAAACAGTCACTCAAAATAGCAATTGTCACTTGAAAAATATGACTCATTTTGACACTCTTGGATGTTTTAACTGTATACCATTTGTAGGGCTCTAATGACTCAATGTGAAGATTTGCCTGAACAGCTTGTGAAAGGCAGGTCACTGCTAGAATTAGCCTGAGTCCAAGTAGCAATTCTAGGGAGGTGGCCCTCAGTGAAAGCAGGCCCCTGAGCACTGGCAGCTGTATTCCAGCATAGGGTGAAAAGCACCAAGAAGAGACTTCTAGTACTAACCTGACCAGCCACCGAAAACAGATGCCTTTTTGTCTGGCTTTTGTTTTGAAATGGCCAATAAGAACAGATCAGCACTGGCACCATTGTCTGTAATAAATGTGTCTTCATGCAGTGGAAGACTGTGGTGTGTTGTAAACAATCATGGCACTGAGTAAAGCATAATTGATCACACAAGTGTCACAAAGCATACATTTCGCAAAGCATGGTTTAAAGATTGGGATCTATATAATAGAGCTGGCACACTTAAGACACGGTGAAAAGGAGCTATCAGCATTTTCTGGGATGAAATGTAGGATGGATTGTCATTAAAAGACTTAATAAAGACTTAATAACCCTCTACTGTTATTGCATTTTCTGCATCACACTAAAGCTTTATCTGCTGATTGTCAGAAAGTCCCTCATACTGATAAACTGGTATTTTGTTTGTATTTTGAGTCTCTAAAAAATAAGTGACACGTTTTATCTCATATGCAGACTTAGTTACTGTTGAGCACTGAAAGATCTTTCTGCATGCCATGGGTCTTGCTCATTGCTATATTCTTCAAAGCTTATGTTGGGGTCACTCTGCTAAAATCAGGAATGGCAAATTCAGGTGTTTAGAGACACAATGTGATGGCACGGGATAAAAATCTGGGTCCTGCAGGGAATATTAACTTTCTAGAAGATACACTGTCTGGCCATATCTTCTTCCGTTTCTTCTTTTCTTCCACCACTGAAGAGAACAACTGTTCTTTACAAATGAAAGCTTTGCTCCTCTTAGCCAAACCTTATGCTGGTTAAAGGTCAAATTAAACTGCTTTGAAACTCTGGGTATCCATACAACTCTACATGGTGCGGATAAAAAGGAAGATTTTTTTCCAAAAGCAGACGGTTTTGAAAGTTGCAACATAAAAATGTCTGTTCACCAGACAGAGATAAAGGATCCAGCTAAATTCTGAGGCTTCCAGTGTAAAGATTATTGCACATAGAAAAGAGAGGTGGTGAAAATCTGAAAAAACACAGACCAGGTTGGAAAGCCCATCCTTACTCAGAATGTTTAGCCTGACCCAAAAACTTGTCAAGAGACCAATTCAAGAATAGTTGAATTTGTGATCAGGTTCAGTGTTTATTTTCTGCTGTTTGTTTGATTCTTTCTAGGCACTAAAGTTACCACTTGGCTTCTTCACCACTTCCTCCTCCCCCTGATTAGAGCAATGGCTGGGATGGTGAGTTTCGATTAGCTACTTTTAGTAGAAGGGTGACAAGCACCGTGGTGTTCACCTTCCCTCTGACTGTAGCTGTACTAGCAAATTCAGTCTGTGCAGCCTTCTATGGTCTCCTAGAGGTGACGAGCACTGTAGAAGCTGTGGTTTCTCTGACAGGAAGTGGGAGCAGCTTCCTGCTGCTCATCTCCTGACACCTGCACTCGATCGGTGGCAGCAGTGGCTGCCTCACAGGTGGCACTCTACAGAGACACACCGAGTCATTCCACCCAGCTTAGCAGATGCTCAGATGGACTGACCACATCCGTCATATTCAGGCCATCTTGTCAAACTTCCAATAATTTGGATGGAAACATCACCATAGAGGAGTACACTGTGCACTTCAGAGAGATGAGGTCAAACTAGAAGCAACAAATGGAATATAACTAAGTGAAGCCATGTTTGGTACAGTTAAGCCAAGATAGTATGGAAGAGCTTTTTAAAGGAAGCTCTTTCATTCTATCCATATGAATTTCTTATCTGTGTATCAATCCTACTCACAACTGAGAGAAAACTGGACTGGCTTTCAGTTGTTCATCTTCTCTAACGCAGTTACCTGCAATTCCTTTTTTTGATAGGAGTTCTCACAAATCCAAACATACTAACAGGTATGTCCCTATTCAAACAAACATCAACATACTGGACTGCTTCTAGGAAAAAACCCTCCAAACCCGCCACGCCTTGCCACACCTAGAGTATACTCTTCTGTCCCAGGAAAAGTCTTTTCAGAATGGTGTCTTTTATTCTTTATTGTCAAAAATATATAGCTGAAGATGATTAAAATCTTCAGGAATGTTTTACTTGACTTTACAGGCACTCTACAGAAGGCTGTAATGAAACGGCTGCTGGACAAATTAATACAAAATGAATGAGTGACACTTTTAGGATTACAGTTCTCATTGTTTTTACTGTTGTTAGACAGCATTTGATAAACTCAGCAGAAATCCTTCCTGCCGTCATACCATGAACTTGTGCTCCTCCTGTAACAAAGGAAACTATGTTCAACAGATGCTGTCAAAGCATTTGAAACCTTCTGCCCCATTTTTTTGGCACTAGATTCCAGGAAAATTTCACAAACAGCCTCCTTTGGTTTGACTACTAGCTTGTATTCTTTCCCAGGTGGATTCTTTGAAAGGATACAAAATGCTCATGGATAAGCCATGCTGAAGAATGGTAGGGAGAATTCTCTTAAACCTTTTAAGAGCCCCCCCTACCAAGATACAAGAACCTTCTATCCTAAAACTAGAGAAGGGATGGGAAACTTTTTGTTTAGGGGATGTGTATACTCCACAGTTTAATTCTTTGTGTTACTACTGAATAACACTAAGGTGTCATTTGAAATATTGTCATCCTTTGAAAAACACAGAAACAGGAAAATATTTCTGAATGAACAATTGCAATTAGTGTGTTATTAAGAGGAAAATTATTAGAAATAATTATTCTGTCCTTCTGACCTTAAAATATTCACCTTTATTGATTTTTACAACAGGATGCACATGAGCATCTCAGCTGCTTTTGGGATGGAGTACTGAAATACAGTTGATCCTAACTAATAAGACCAGGAGTGAAAAAGAACAGAGTAAAGCTAGGCAGTTAAGTGAAAGACTAGCATTATTCAAATCATTACTTACTCTCAATACAAAGCTCTCAACCCTGCTCATTCCAGTGTTGCGTGGGAATAATTGCAAAATGGTAGGGCTGTTACTAGGAGGCTGAAAGACAGACATTTCCAGCAACACCAAGCCCTGGAGCAATAGCTAAGTATTAGCTAATACATGAGAAAGCCCTGGTAATGGCATTTGCTGAATGAAAAAAGTACACTGAAATGAGGAAATGGAAGATGAAAATAACTTTGCTATCTCCAAACCTTCTGTGGAAAGTCCCTATCTATGAGCAGTAAAGCCAGTGCTCATATCCTGTTTACTAAAATCTCCCAGGCACTGATTAACTTTTCCAGAGCTTTATTCCACGCCTTTGCCAGGTATCACCCAACCATTTCCTAGAACACAAATCTATCCACAAGCAAATGGAAAGTCGTGAGGCTTGAGGAAGTAGGGCAGGGTTTTCAGAGGCATGTTGTTCTGCTGCCGGTTCCAGCCCCGGGAGAGGCCGGCGTGCGCGCGGGCCTGTGCGCATGCACGTGCAGCTGCCTCGTGGGGGTACACTGCAGCATTGACAGCCCCGCGCGGGCACGCGGCCAGCCTGGCAGCACAGCATCAACCAACTCCTTCTTTTTCTAATTAACATTTGTCAAACTTGGAGAGAAGCCCGGGATGCAACATTTGGATGCAAAATTCAAAGAGCACAGAAGCTGGAAATGTTCACACACAGGCTCTTCATTTATGCTTAGTTTTTTTTTTTTTTTTTTAATAGGTCATACACAGAAGACTTACTTGCTTTTATTGTAACTTACAATTAGCAATACAGTGATTTTTTTTATGTCGTAGTGATTTTTGTATGTTGTAACGCACGCTAGAGCTGTACTCCGAATAACAGTGGCAAAGTTTTAATAGTAGGTGGACATAAATGTTTTCCCTTTCAAGAAAAAATTTTCTCTGAAGTTCCTCTTTTGGGTGGGTGCAGAGGGGAAGGTCTTTATTGCCATCAGCAGATAGAAGGGAGAATATTTTGACCAGATCTGGGAGTTGTTTATAACAGAGGATTTCGCACTCATGTGAACTCATTCAGCTTCCTGTGCAGCACTCAGCAATGTAAGTTCAAATGATTAACGTGACTCAGTGCTGAAACAATGAATTCTCAGTAAATGATTAAAAGCCACTTTTCAACTCTTGAGATTACAGTTTTAAGTCACCAAGTCTGTAGAATGTTCTCTGTGAGAGGAGAAATGGATTAAAAGGTAAAAAAATCAGTCCTTTACACTTTTTATCGTTACAGGAATTCATTCTATATGCTGACATTAGAAGATAATGGGGAGTGGGGTATTATATTTAATAAAGTAAAAGGGTAATGTATTTACATGCAATTAGACTCAGATATCCTAAAAGGCCTATAAACAGCACCTCTAATAGATTACCTAGCACTAAGGCTATTTCCAGTTCCCAGCAGGGCACTTACATCCTAGTCTAGAGAAAAGACAGTTGTTATGAGATTCAGAGGTGCTTCAGAGCTGAAGAAACTCTAAGAAATAATAATATGCTGCAAGTGCTCCTTTCCTGGAACTTTGAGGAGTACATGCAAGACAGCAAGCTTGCTACTGATGAGCCTTCCTCAAGAACATGTTTCCAAGAGCCAAGCGTCAGCTCATACCAGGGCCTCATGCAAGACTGAGCTAGTGCAGTCCTCATGGCAAGGACAAAACCCATGGCTTCTCTAACCAAAGTAAGCAAATGAAGCTCCTTCTTCCCCTCTCTGCATGATTTCTGGGTCTGCCTACAGGCCGTTTCTACCTGGCTTCTGGGCAAAATCTGACAGTGACCCTTTGCCTCCATGCTGATGCTCCAGAGAACTGAAAACGTTAAGAGACCTTGAAAGAGGACAGCCCTGTATACAAAAGTTAACTCTTACGAATAATCCTTCTTTCCTAAATCCTCTCCAGAAGAGGAGAGACTCTTTTACAGAGCAGCTTTATGTGCTTCTTACTAACTTAGGGATATCTTTGTTTTGTTGGTCTTCCATTCTGACACTGCATTAGCAGTGCAGGAAGTAATGTGAACCAAGTGATTTAATTTTAATGTGGCTTCTGCTTCCTTCACTGATTCAGCAGTGGAATAATTACACAGATCTTTGCTTCTCTAGAAGGGCCTTTCAGGCTGCTTGTGACAGGCCTCACTGCTCTCCCCTGCTTTTAAGGAAGGTGATGTGGCCACTTGCTGAATCAGTAAGGCTGCTTTCAAATCAGGGTCAACTGCTTTTACTGTCTCAAGGGGCAAATGCCACTCTTTGTCAGGCGATAATTAAAGGCCATGTATCACTTCTCAGATAACAACAGAAATGTCCTACTTAAATGAAGGCAGTTTCAGGAAGTGCCTTTAAAAATAATGTAGATCAATTCCAGATAATTAGGATGCTATTTTAGAATTACTTTGGCACAAAGGAGGCTTTTCTTCCGGAGATTTTTGTCACGTTTAGAGGGGGTTTGGCCATGCTTGTCTTAACAGATTCACTTCTAATAAAGTAAAATGCTCAGTTCATAAGGAAAGGTTTTTGATTAATCATGTTTGTTATATTAGCATGAAGGAGGAGTTTTTTTGAGGAAAGCATTTACATAAACAGCATTTATACAACACAACATTGCAATCCAAAAGCAACAGTGAGCTGCTTTGCAGGCAATGCAAAAGGGAGTTGCTTCATCTTAAGTTGAAGTAAAGCCACTGTTAAAGTAAATATGCAGTAGCAACAGCACCTAACAAAGGGAGCATGAATAATAACTTTTCTAATTTCAGCTGAATGTGGGAGGATATAGGTAGGCAGCAAAAGGAGCTGGAAACTGATTTCCAGTGTGATTCATAGAGATTTTCAGCACTGGCTTGCACAGGTAAATTGTAATATAGTCGACATTTACAGATAGCTTTTCACTTATTAAAATCCAATAGGTTTAGGGCTTTTTCTTTTTGGTAAATGAAATACTCTAGCACAATAAACTTACACTGGCTCATAGTACTGACCATGTCAAGTATCTCGACTTTCAGACACAGAACTGATCCACTAATTATGCAAAATACTGCTCACCTTTAAGTGAGAGAAATTATTTGTCAGATGAATGGAATAGCCTGCAGAAGTTAGGTGAGGATTTTAATGCCACTGGAATAGTACTAACATTGTTCATGGCTCATGAACAACCAGAACCAAAAGGATGTACTAGTACTTTAATAAGGTTATTTCTTTGCTCCATATTCCTTCATTAACACTAGCATCTAGAATCACTCCCTACCTACACATTTACTAAGACAAAGCGAGCTCCCTGTTGCCATTACATTCCCAGCCCCTTCCTCCTACATTTTTCTTCTCATTCTGTATTACTCAGCTAGATTTGGCAACATTTTTCCTTCAGAGAAATCAAAAGTGGGTATTCTGACACAAGAACAGAAAACAAGAATAAATCCAAATTATGTCCACAGAGCTTTTCTAAATACTATAAATGAAAGCAGCATTTAACCCAATGCTAATATAAAGTGATTCTGAAACAGTGATGGTACATGGAAAAAATTAGAAAGTTAAAAGTAATTTAAGAGTAATTTCCAAATAATACTTTTCACTTTCTTTGGTCTTATATAGATTCTGATAATGTTGCTGCTGTTAGAGGAGTCTTGCAGCTGGTATCAGATTGGACTCAGCCTGTTAGAAAAGGTAATGCTGTATTTATTTCAGTATCATCAATTAAATACTGTATCTACATGTACATAAGTGGCAAAGACAGACATTTTACCTTCAAGTCCTCTGCAAGCAATTTTCTTTCACGGCAGAGTATCAAGATTACAGGCTGTCAGCATCATTCCACAGACTTTCACACTACATAACATTCTCCAAAGAAATAGAGACATCTTCACTAACAAGAATTTATTAGTATATTTGGAAGAGATATGCAGTAAATCTTTACAGCACAAAACTAAACTTGGCTCCCTCTTGAGTCTAAAGTGTGCATGTTGCTTCTTTAAAAAGTGCATCTTTTAACAAGCATCTTATTCAAAAGGAACAGGAAGAAAGAACATCCTTCTACCCCAACAAAACTGAAACGTCTGAACTCAAATGATAGAAAACTGCAAACCAAGTCAGGTCCAACCAAGTTTAATAGACACCGACTGTAGCTTCTGGAATCACTGTTGCATGCATATCTCTGGTCATATTGGATTTCTCTTTCAGCTTTGACTGGAGCAATGTGTGTTCCATCACACCAATCTGTATGTCCATCTGAATGGTTTCTTGCCTCAATTTTGTTAAGGCCTGTTTAATCTTCACAAGAGGAGCTGTCCAAAAAAAGATAAACAGTACAACTCTGTCAGCCATGTAACACAAAAGCATTGTTTGCTGTAATTCACTCCTTAAAATTGAAGAGTTGAATGAACAAAAGGGTGTTCTACTCTAAAGACATGATTGTACTGATACATCATTTTTAATATGCAAAACACTTTAAAGACAGAAATAGGCAATGACAATTTTGCTGTCTTCTTGACATTTAAGAGCTTCATAAAAAATGTGCATCAACATTAAGACAGGTTTTTCAATGATGTGTTTTGCTCAGCTGAAAGCCTTATCCTAATACCTGACTTGAGATTTGGTAGGAGAACTGAAGACACCTTCAGCAGGGTGTGAAAATCTTACTTGTAAAAAGCTATTAAAATGTTTTGTGCAGTACATTTTGTTTCTAATCACTCCCTTCCCACTAATATGATGCTGCTGCATCATTTTGCTCCTTGTAATTGATCTTATTCTTATTTTAAAGAAGTACAAATCATAAAACTGTCACCAACAAAAAGGGTGTATTGTCTGAAGCAAAAATGTACTTACCACCATCAGTCATACTGCTTCCTTTCTCTTCTGTTTCTTGCTTTACTTTCTCTAATGCTTCTGTAACCTTAAAATAGATTTTTTCTTAATTAATCCAGATAAATATTGAATTTTTTAAAAAGTCTCTGCTGAAAGTCTGGTTTTATTAAAAAAAAATAACTCATCTGTCTTACTTGTTTTATAAAGATGAATGGTTTTTCAAACATTCAGAAATTTTTTTATTTAACTAAATTAATGTGGTAAAAAAATATAGAAAAAGGGTAACAATTTGACCAAATGTCATGGTGTTAATGAAAATCTGTGCATCCCCAATAAAAACAACAATTTAAGTGTTTCAGTGTGATGCTGGATGGAAGAACAAAGGAAGCAATAGCCCTACAGCTCAAGATTCATCAAATAGCAATGCCCTTCTGGAAGCATCAGGTCTTCAGCATGTTACACTGGAAACCTGAGAAACAGCACTGCAGCAAAAGAAGGTGCAGCAGTCCAGCCTGCTGGCACAGGTACAGGTATGTAAAATCCACGCATGAAGAACAAAAGTGCATTTCAGCACTGTCTAACAACCAGTTTGCCTTTGAAGACAATGGAAGAAAGCAAATATATGATTGTAAAGCAGAGCCAAGGTAATTGTGGACACTAACAGTGGTCAGAGAAGGAACAGAAGCTTTCCCAGGCTGGCCCTGGGGAAAGCATGATAAAGTCTGGAGGAAGAATTAAAACAAACTTAGCACCTGGTGTTTGTGCAAATGCCACAGTGTGAGAGATGTGCTGTTTATGCTAAGATGTTTACCAAAGGGTGTTGGTCCTTTCTGCACCAACAGGCTTAAAGCATTCTTTGTTAGCCAATCTGTTTCTAGAGCATGGAACAGACTCTATAAATGTGTGTGTACCCTAATAAAGGGTCACTTTGCCTTCTGACAGAGTCAGTCATGCCACCGTTCTTTGCCGCTCCTTGCTCAACGGTGACAGGCAGTAATTCAGTGTTCTTGTCTTCACATTCTGTAAGGTGAAAATAGCTCTTCATCAAGGCTGCAATAAGCCTTTTCAGCAACAAAAAGGAATCAGTGCATTGTTGCTGCATAGCTGCAGTGGTGATGGTATTGCCAGGTGGGCTGAGGTCTGACTGCATGCCTGAAAACGTATCGGTGCTGACATCCAAGGTGTCTGGGTCCCCTCTGCCGTGCACCACTGCCCCTCTGTAGCTGGAGGGATGCCAGCTAGCAACATACTCAGTTTCTCAGTCATCAGTCAATCCCTTCCAAAGCACACGGTGTAAATCTGAAGTCATCACAATGTACTTTTCAAATTTACTTCCTTGAGAGTGAAAGGAAAGCAGCTCTAATTCTGCAGAATTCATACACTCAAATCTTTCCTAGAAAACTCACATTAAACTGCTGTATAACTTATGCAGCTGCACTTGGTGAGCCACTGTAGGCCCCTTCCCACTCACCTGTTCTATTTGTTCTAAAACATCTCAAACTTGTTTTACAATTTCTAACACATTCTTATTGTGACCTATTTTATGCAACTATTCCTGAGGCTTCTGTCTAATAAATAAAGTTGGTTTCTAAAAACCAAACAGAGCCATAAAAAAAAAATTCTGAATTGCATAAAGAGTTGAAGTATTTGGAAATGGAGCTGTAATTCTAAATGAAATGCCATGAAACTCACAACATGGGGAGGCAGTTAGGGGACAGGAGATGTTTATTTAAATTTGTCAGAGCACCAATATAAAGGAAAATGAAAATCCACATCAGAAAACTAATTTAGGTAATAAGATAATTTGATGTGCGGAAAAAAATTACTATTTAGTCAAATATTCCTTTTAAGTGCCTGGAAGATAAAAGTTTCAAATTGTTAATTTTAACTAAAAATAAGAATTAAGCTTTTCTTCTAACAAAGAATTCATGGGTGCTTTATTTTTATTAATTTTTATTAATCCACCATAATTCTAGGACACCGGTTATAAAATACTGAACATTTACCTTCATTTACAAACTGAGCTCACACTTCATGAATTAAAAATGAATGACAGCCTGGATTTAAAATTTAGGGACTGGGCTAACTACCTCCCCCAAAGAAAGAATAATCTTTAACATGAGAACAAATCAGACAGAACTGGTTTCATTAAACTGCAGACACTAAATGCCAAGTCCCTGAACACTGTTTTAAAATGTGTTTTACCTCAGAAAGCACTCTAGTCCTTTCAGTTACTCCTCCACTTCCCTCCTGGTACTTCTCTTTAGCCTGGAAAGAAACATGTCTTTGCTGTAATGACAGAGTTGAAGAGATGTATGCAGATAGCTCGGCGAAAACTTCAAGACTTGCTCTGTGTTTCGTATGTTTCAATTCTAGAAACTCTCCCACAAAGCCCCAGTGAGGTTTACAAATGAGGACAGACTTGAAACATCAGCCCCTGCAATGACTATCATTCAAAAGTGTAAAGCAGCAAATAATCCAAATACACACTTGATAAGAACCACGCTTTCTAGTCATTTATATAGCAAAATAAACATGAAGAAAATCTGCCATAATGCAGAAAGGATTGAATACTGAAATCCAGAATAATACTTCATCAACAGTAAATTACTATCTCAAAGATACCTCAGCAAGGCAAACAGAAGGTGCAGAGTTCAAATTTCATTAGCATTTTTGTCAGCATGGCCACTACCAGGAGGGCTTGTCAAAAGGCAGACTATATAATAGGGGATCCTAAAGGATTTAGGCCTCCTAAATAGGGGATCAAAAAGCTTCTCAGGCAGAAGTCTACTGGCATAAAAACTAATTGAAGCAAAGAAGAAATCAGATTGCTTTGTGCACATTAGCACCAGTACTCAATCTAAGGGATGAATGTCAGATTGAGACTAGTTTTTCCACTCCTGACATATGTGTGAACTTCACAGGGAAAGCAGAATTTACTAGCAAGAAGCAATTTACTAGCTGCTCAAGACTGACAACAGCTATACATAATACTCAGGCAAAACCATCTATTTTCCCCTGCAGAACAGTTGAATAAAAATTGCTAGTTTAGCTTAGGAGGTATATAATTTGACAGCCAATCAACATTTCCCTTGCTTTATATCCAACAGCAGAATTCATAGATAGCTCACTCAGGTGTCTTTGCCTCTACCCTCACTGAACAGCAAGTTAATACTCGAGAAGGCAACAACTAAAGACCAGCAATACCTCACTCAGCAAGGCTTGTGCTGAACGGTATTCTTGAACCAAGTGCTCCAACTGATTGTTGATGTACTTTTCCCTGCTATTGATCTTTTCCAGTGTTCTGCTGATTTCATTATGGAGTTTGTCAAGGTAACCCTAGAAAAATCACATTTTGTGGGTTGGCAGTATACAGACAGTATGCAGAGAGTATCAAAACGGTGCTGTAGTTAAGAAAGGCTATGGAAACCTACAGAGAGAGAAAAATAGTACAGAAATACTATGTTTAGCCAACAAAAAATTATTCCCAATGTGTTCTGGTTTGCCCACCTCCAAAACACATATTTCAGTCTTTACTGCTTCATTACTCTCCCCTCCTCAATTAATTACAAATGTCAAGGTCAGTAAGTTACTCTAGCAACCCTATTTGAGCATATTTGGCGATTTTTGACAGCACCTTCAGACTGTGTTATTCTACTTTGTCCTCTGTAGGCAGTATGTACTTATGGTAATGCATTCATTACTGGATCCTGATAGCCCTGTTAATCCTCACACATACAAGTCTTTCCCACAAGGTATTTTGCCACTAGCACCGTTCTTAATGATCATTGTCATATCTTTCCCTTTCTAATTTTACAGCAATTAGCACAAATAAAATGAAGATAAAAAAAATCAATTTAGTTCTTAATGCATATCAGAAGATAAAATAAAAATGCTGATAGATTATTAAAATATTCTGCACATACAAGACATACCCTAGTTTCTTTCAAAGAAGAATCAATTCCATCCTTATGCTGATGCATTTGATCTACGTGAATCCTCCAATCCTAAAAAAGACATCACAAATTAAAACACAGTAAGTACAACTTTTATCCTTCTCTGGTTACTAAACAATGGTGGGTATGTAAAGCAGGGTCAGTTCTCTTTTATACTATTGCCATGTATCATCCTGCCATTGCCATGTTCATAGCCAGGGGCACTGGCTCAATGTGACACAATTTATAAATCTCCTAAATGTCACATGTGACACTCAGATCCATAAACAAACACTGACATCCTCGCTGATACCACAGTAGCTATGCTTTTTAGAGTCTGATCTTCATGGAACTATTTCTGCTAGAAACCACTCTGGGCACAAACACTAAAAATATTGATTGTAGCTGCACTAGTTCAGCTTATTCTTAGACAAAATGAGTGCTTTTGATGCCCAACACCTACCAGGTCACGACTATCTGTTCTTTCCTATCTATTTTAGTCCTTACTATTACCAGGAGAAGTATGGAAAGAAATGGAAAGAGTCAAATACCAAAACTTGGTTTTGATAATGGGATACAATTAGAAGGGCGAAAATTATTTCCAGCTTCAAGATCACATATATAGACTCAGGGCTGTTCAGAAAAGGTGCTGTGAATTGGCACTGGCAGACTGGGTCAGGAGCCACTAGAGAAAATGTGCTTACATTGTGTTTCAGGTTTGCAGGAGACTCATGAGCTCTTGTTGGTCTGATAACAATTGATCACAATTTGCCAAACTTTNACTCTGTCCAGGACTTTACAGTAAGTTCTAGTTTCTAGTGCCATTGATTAACCCATTAATATCCTCCTGGTACTATGTTTACATGCAGAGCTTCGGAAACAGAATGTGATTTTTTCTGGCAGAATGGAAAAAGGCCAACCACTTCTCTCCAATTATTTCTGAAAAAAGCTAAAAGAAGAATAATCCTCTTTCCATGTTCATTTTAACATATTCCTTAAGGCCAAGAGATAGTGCATTAAGCTGGAAGCTAGTAAACCTCAGATCCTACAGTGGCTTTAATTTTTCATGTATGTCTTCATTAAGTTTTAATTCCTCACTGTGAGATTCAAGCATCATG
>VWZN01020370.1:180177-309797 GCA_013396955.1 Regulus satrapa | reverse complement strand
GTGGGGTGGGCGGGGAAGGCGGCGGGTGGGAAAGCTCCGTCTCCCGAGAACGTGCTGGGTCCTGGTGGGGCACCTAGAGTGCTGCGTCCAGCTCCGGACACCCCTCTCTGCCAGACTTTGAGGTGCTGGAGCGTGTCCAGAGAAGGACAACGGAGCTGGTGAAGGAAAGACCTTACCATTCTTTACAACTCCCTGAAAGGAAGTTGTAACCAGGTGGGAGTCGGTCTGTTCTCCCGGTTAACTAGTAAGAGGACAAGGGAGGAGACTTTTAGATTAGATACTGGGAGGAATTTCCTCACTGACGGGCTTTTCAAGCATAGCGATAAGGTGTCCAGGGACGGCACCATACCTGAAAGTGTTCAGGAAACGACTGGACTGAATGCCGTGGTGTAGTTGAGAAATTCATCAATCAAAGGTTGGATTTTATTATCTCGGAGGTCTTTTCCAACCTAAATGATTCTGGGAACGCAAGACGCACCTCACCTGTCTACTCCTAGCACCAGCCAAGCTCTTTGAGGGGAGACGCCCATTCTTGCCACTCTTTCCTGCATCTTTGGGGTTTTTTTGTAAGCCTTCTTCCCGTAAATACTTGAGTCACTTTTCTAAAAAAAAGCATCATGATTCCTTTTATATGACATTCTTGTTCTCGTGTGCCCACAGACGCACAGGTTCCGGCGCTCTGCCCCGTAGGAGAGCAGCATCCTGGCTGCTGTAGACATTTCATTGCTCACTCATTTCCTCTGTTGCAGCTTGGGTTTGAGCTTTGGGTTTGCCAGGCAAAAGAAATGGTTAAGAGAAAAAGTTTTTTAAGTGCGAAGAAGGGAACTCGAAAGGTGTGAAATCTTCGTGTGAGTTGAATCGCAGCTCTCGCTGTAGAAACAGCTGCTTGCCTTCATGGGACGGGCACGAACTTTTATGTAAGTAAGGTGAGCTCTATGCCCTGTGGGTGCAGCTGGAGAGAGGCAAAGATCAGTGGGGAGGATGGTTAGATTGTGGAAACTTTCTTCCATTGGGAGTATTTCTCAACAGCTGAAGTGTGAAGTTAGCATTTAAGTTGTAAGGGTTTCGTTGTGGGGAGGCAGAGGATTATTTCTCTGTTTTACTGCAGGAAATCCTCTGAAGGTTCAGCGAGGAAATTCTAGGAAGCTGGTATCATTGTGGCAGGTAGGAGATTTTAGCAGTATGTGATTAACGTGTGTTTTTTGAGAACTTTAGATGTTTGTTTTTCCTTGTTTTCTTGTTGGTAAAAATTAAAATCTTGTACTATTTGCCAGTCCTCATAAATGTGTGTATGCTTGAAATAATGTGTTAAGTTGCATTGAAAAGAAATTAATCAGAATTCTTTGTCCCAATAAATAAATACATTTTATTTGAAGATATATATATATATATATATATCAGTATGTATATCTGCTCTCAAAGAGGTCACAGAGGAAAGTACACTGAGCAGCTACCAATCCTGATGGTTGCTGCAGGAGTGTTCTGATCAGATTTCAGTTTGAATGCAGAGCTCAAAGACGAGGAAATGCCTGGATACCGTTTGGTCACTGAATAACAGAAGAAAAAGAAAGCATGTGTTCTTTTCCTGTAGTGGCCAAAGCAAATGCAGCATTCACCCTACCATTGTTTGAGGTGTTCAGTATGTCTTTGGAGATGCATTTGGTCTTGCTCTCAGAAACCCTGGTTGAGCTGCTTTCCAGTTGCTGGTGATTCTGTATGACATAATTCTCCTGAAAACTAAGGCATCGGTAACTAACATGACTACAGTGGTCTTAGCTCTAGTTGAGCAGTGTCTGCAAACATAATTCCATATTGATATTTGACTACAAAGCCTTAGGGCATGATTTCTTGGTTGTGCTGTGACAAACAGGAAAAGCATGTTTGTTCAGTACTTTGCAGTGTGACTGTAATTATCAGCGTACACACACTTTATTCGTGTAAGATCCCAGAACTTGCTGCAAATACTGTCCAGAACCTACATTCCTCAGGTTTTTCTACACACCAGCATACCTTTTTTTCTAATGGGAAGATCCAAAGCTATGGTTTGTGCTGAACATGAAAGTTTTCAGCTAAGTAGTTGTAGCTGTGCATTTTGGAGCAGGGTTATGGGGCACAGCTAGAAGGTGGGAGGCAGTGTGCACTGTCCATGCAACCCCCAGAGGCATCACAGAGCTACCCCTGGAACCACGTTACTCTCAGAGCATCACTGCCAATGAAAGGTGATGGTCAATTAAATGTAAGAATTAAAGTGAGATCCCTCACAAAGGGAAATACAGCATTATTTGCAGTTTCTGAAATTCAAACATCAAGCACAGTATATTGCGTTGATCAAGTTGGAAGTGATAGGTAAATAAGCAAGAAGTCCAATAAAACATGATGTACCTCACTTGCCAATGCAAGAGGTAAAGAAGATAGATATTGGCAATTGTTGTTGACATGGAACAAAATTATATCTCATAAATGTTTATTTTACCATTGCATCTAGTTCTATCTCAGATGTAATGTTTTCGTTTCTTCCTTTGTCTTGTTCTGGCTTTTTCTCCCAAAAAATAATAGTGAGAATACATAAAGCAATCACACTAGCTTTTCAAAAGAAATAATACTTCAAAATCTTCGGGATTTAGGATTCACATCCACCACAAATACAATGTCAAACACCAGCTAAAATTATTGATAATACTAAAAGGTCTGGTTTCTTACTTGTGTCAGTTAGAAACCTATAGCTGCCTTTGGGGAGAAAAAAAGGACTAGGTAAAATCTTTTAAAGTATTTTCAAGTTTCTTGATTACTTGAGGTAATTTCTCCATTGGGGTATGCTGTATTTTAGGATTAAGACTGCATTCTTTCTGCACTCAGGTAATAGTTACAGCAAGGTTGTTCTTTTTCTGTTATGCATGAGAGGTTCGTTATTGTCTAACAAAACAGAAGATATGATGAGAGATTTTCCTCCTCCTTTGCATTCCTACCCTAGATTTCCATGTACATATTTTTGAAAGTATAAGAGGTGTGAAAACTTCTCTGTATCTGCAGTGTTTGCAAATGCAGTCAAATTTTCCATCCCAGAAAGTCAAATTTTGCAGTAATCAGAAAAATATTTTAAAAAATAAAGAAAATCAGGCTTGACAAGGAACATCTTACATATTTTGCAAATTTTACTTGACCAGTTTTTCTTAGTGTCCTGTTCAGGAATGATGAAGACCAATATTCCTTAGCCCTGCACCAACACTGAACTTACAAAACGGGTAAGTAAACACTTTCTGTTTATTAAAAATAAAGCATCAGTCTGCAGAGGGGCTACAAGATAACTATAGCTGCCCCACCATTATGTATGTAATGCACAGGATCATATCACGAATGACTTGAAGGCAAAAAATGTGGTCCAAGTCTGTTGCAAACAAAAAACATGATACAGAGGCCTATAGTCCTTAGCAAACTGTAGAAAGGAAATTATATGATATGGGTATGTCTTTGATCTGCATTTAAACAAGTTTCCTCCCCTGCTTTTGTTTTGCTAGTTTGACGTGAATTCCCAAACCCATGAGGAAATGAAAGGACAGAACATACCAGCTCTTATGATCTGTTTATTGCGCATCAGTGCTACACTTTGCGGTAGGTTTTAGCTGAAAAATAATAAGGAAGACCATTACTACTATTTTTTACTAAGCAGAATCACTGTTTATTAATGGTAAAGAATTGATTTGGGGTAATGTGAGACACTTCTGAAGCAAAAGACTGTTTGTCAGGGGGCTGCGTGGATGGCTGTGGCCATTGGGCAAGTTTACCCGCCCCAGCCTGTTACCTAATGCTAATTGGTAACCTCAGGCTAATGTTTCTGCCCCAAGGCTCAGCAGGCAGCGCTTTTCAGTTCAGACTGAAAATGGTTTGCAGCAAATTGGCTGACTTTGCATTGAGAAGACTAAGGAAAAGTCATTTGGACTATTCTGCCGGATGAGCTGGAGAGGGCATCAGAATGTCTGAGAAGGCAGCTGCCCTGGGCACTCACTACCAGCCTAACCTTGGTCAAGGAGGTCAGCGTGACAATGCTCAGTCAATGCAGTCAGTTTTTTAAAGGATTAATTCTGAATTGCTCTTGCATGCCAGCAAGGCCTAAGTAAAATGTTGATAGAAATGAGATGCTACCACTTATGTGAATTTATGGAATGCACACCTTAATTATCTCTAGGGGATGGGACAGAGCTTCCTGATGCCGTCTGTGGTGGCAAAGCTGTTTCTGTCCTTCGCGTCAGTTGCAGTGCCATGTCTTTTATCCTGGGATGGTACAACTGCCTGGCACTATGTGAGGGTGGCTGCTAGCATAGGGCATGGCAGCATGGCACTGTGAATGTTTGAACAAGTAGGAAGCTGCAGCTCCAAAGGCTTTTAAAGTCTAAGGTGGAAGAGATATGGCTCAAGGTGTGGAAAAACATTTTAAGCTCAGGTGGTAAGGTGGCAGTGTACTGATTTGAATATGTAGGTGCTTACTTGGGATTTCTACATAAACTCATTAGAAGTTCAAAGAGCAGAGCTCTGTGTTATAATCCTGATTGAACTGAATGGACACCCTTGCTGTCCCAAGACACTCATGTAATGGAAAAGCCATGAAAGAGACGCTGGTACACCTGCAAGAGCATTTTTTTGTCAGGGATAAAGAAGGGCAGAAATAAACTTGTAGACTGGATTAAAGTTATTCATTTGTTCTAATGGGCTTTAGGTTTTACAGAACAGGAAGAAGTAACAGGGCTATTTTCCAAGGATTGCGTTCTCCCTTGTCATTTCCCACCTGGGTATGATGAAGTAATTCATTGGAAGAAAGATGACATAATAGTGCACAGTTACTTCCACCAGAAGGACCAGCTGAAAGAACAAGATCTGCGTTATGGACTCAGAACACACCTTTTCCACGAGGACATCCCTAGTGGAAATGCCTCCTTGAAACTTAGTAACCTGACCATGACTGATGAAGGCTCTTATACCTGCTATGTGGGAACACTACAAAGTACAACAACAGTGAAAGTGCTGCTGCACGTAAGAGGTCAGTAAAGCATCAAAACCCCTTGGATTGCACCTCTGCAAATGGGATGGCACCAACAGACATTGTGGTGTTTCTCCCATGGAATTAAAATCCTCCAACCCAGTAGAGCACCTTTCAGGCCTGATGGTGTTATGGAGCAATTTTTTTTTCTCTGGTGAAATGTTGTAACATGGATTAGAAAATTTTAGTGCAGGACTTGTTTTCATAACCTACTGCACTCTGATTTCTAAGGGGTAATTATGTGGCCGCGCATAATGTGGCTTCTCAGAACAATAAAAAATTCGGCATTGTAAGTAGCTGTGCTTTCTTCAGAAATCAAACACAGGTTAAGTTTTGTTCTCAGCTATATTTATTCTTCCTAGTGGTATTTCAAAAGAGCAATCCAAGTTCAAAACTATTTTGTTAGTAGTAGGACTTATTTTTAATTTTTTTTTTTCATCTACAGCGCCTTCCTCTTATGCACTGGAATACCAAAAGACAAACACAGGAGGGAGACTGAAGTGCTATGCCTTTCTCACTTATCCAGCACCAAATATATCTTGGGTAGAAGGCAATATATCCATCCAAGAGACAGAGCGAGAGGAAACCAGGAATGGCGTTCTCTATTCTCTTAGAAGTGACAAGGACATTGTAAGCATGAACAATACTTACTCCTGTCATATTAATTTCCATCATGAAGTGTGGGCTTCTGAATGGAAGATGCAAGGTAGGAATGAAGTCTCTTCCTGCATTGTTACTGAATTTCAGTGCTGGCTTCAGAGTCAAACTAAAGACAGTCTATTTGCAGTGGGCCACCATGGATATGAGACAGTGCAAAAAGATGTACCTTACTCTTGAAATGCATTTGTTAGGATTACAAGTTACTTCCAAGAAGTAGGAATGAGAGGGGCTAGCTCACCCCTTCTGCAAGTTACCTTTACTCTTAACGTCTTTTCTATATCAGCTTAACGTTTTAAGAGATGCCTAATAAACAAACTTTACCCTCTATCAACAAAAGAATTTTGCCTATTGGACAAAATACATGGAAACCTTAGAGAATCTGTGGGTTCTGGGAGGGAGGTGAATGTTTGCTTGCTGGTCTAGCTGTGTATGATCTTTACTCTGTCCATTTCCCATCTTTTGCCAGACTTTTATTGGTACTGTTTGATCCTTTCATTGTATTTCTCTTCACATCTATCCTTAAGTACCAGTCTGAGTGCTGCCATGCATGGGAATGGAAAGCAGCAAACAGTTTGCATTTTAGTGAACAGCAGCTCATTTTGTTAGTTAAGAAAAAGCAGGACTATGAAATTTCAACTCTGCTTTGTCTTCCTCCTGAATTTCATTAGAAATTCAGTTCAAGTAAAAAATTGGTGCTTTTCATCCTCTCCTCTTTCTTAGGAAATATTTTCAATTAAAGGAAGAGGAGTGCAGGAGCAGTTCCCTTGTGAGATGTGCATGGATGCTTCCATCACCCTGATTACCCCCTAAATGTACCCAGACACTCTCAGTTCATAACCCACTGCATAAGCTCCAGAACAAGAGTGCAGTTTTTAATTTTCATGGAATAGCTTACAATATGGAAAGTTTCAAGTTTGGCATTATAGTAGCTAACAAGTGCACTGCAAGTGTCTGTTTTATTATCTATATGCCTCTGATCCACAAGAGAAAAAGGGACATTTCATTGCATAGGGATTTGCACTTCCCTGCATCCATCTAGCCCCTCAGTAGAATATTTTGAAAACAGACTCCTTTCCTTTTGTTTCTATAATAGCAGTGTGGGGTCCAATTGTTTGTCTTCATGATTTCTCAGCCTCACTTCTGTTCATTAAACCCCTCCACAGAAATCAAGTGTAGTTATACCTTGTCAAAATAATCTATTATCTTCCTCGCCAGCTGGCTGCTAGCCACCACTGCTGTCAAATTAATAGTTGCTCTATGATGTTAATCTGTCTTGTATTAGTATTTTTTATATTAGGTGTTAATTCCACTTACCTGCCTTCTCCTTCCCTTTTCCTTTTTTTTAAAGGTGTTCATTGATTGTTAAATATTCAACATGGATAAGTAAAGTACTTAAGTCCACCATAGCTGAAAGTTATTTCTAACTACATAAAATTTTTTAGTTAAATTTTGTTGTGTTTTGTCCTTTTGCTTCAGACATGCAGGTAACTGATCAGTTGCATTTTCTCTCTGCTCCCAGCATGTGGAATTTCCTGCTGTTCTACACAGTAACCTAGACTAGACTGAATCACTTCTATTAATGAGCCCCTCTATTAGAGAAAAAAATAGTCAATTTTTAAAATGTATTTTCATAAATATTTCCAATGCCAGTGAGTTTTTTTAGTGTAAGATAGATTTGTTTCTTAAATCTTCAGAAGCTTCTAGAAACATACTGTGATATTTGAATACAATATCCAAGTAGTGAAATATCTTTTTGTATTAGTTCGTGATAGTGTCAAACCTCAGAAAAAAATCAGAAAATATCTAAATAATCTTCCCAGTATTTTCCAAGAGAAGTGCACTGGGTTCTTTGTCTGTTTCAGGCCACCTGTACAATGTGGAAGGAGGTAGCACAGTTATTCCTTGTGAGCACAGCAATGACACTGCAAGCACCGACGGTTTCAGCGTTGTCTGGACATTACACAGAAATGCAGCCACCACAGTCCTGGCCTCCTTCAATGGCACGTTTCACTCTCACCAGCCTCGAGTCCAGGTTAACAAAAATGACTTCTCACTGATGTTGGATCGTCTTACTGCAGAGGACAGCGGAGAATATCTGTGTAATTTGTCAACACCCCTCTACACAAAGCTTACTGTGAGAACTTTGCATGTCGGTAAGTTGCTGCTCCTTCCATTTCAGAGGATGAGGACCAGTCAGGACAATGCACAGCCAAAGAGTCAATCCGAAATCTATAAAATACTGAGAAAAACCATCTTTGTATGATTGGTAGAGTTGGGTGGAAGAGATACATATGCTATTTTTGTTGGCTTGGGGGGGGAAAAAAGTTACCTAAGATTGTTTATTTAAAAGACTTGAATTTGATTTTTCAATCAGCAGCTTATTGTGGCAAAGGTTACAAAATCAGTGGCTGCCTTCACTTGCCACCAGCTGCTCTCATAGCTGAGGACACAGCAGGGTTCTCAGAATTCTGTCCTAAATGCTCTGCTGACAGCAAACATAGCTTTAAATGTAGCAGAGAGATGATGGAGAGCCCAAAGCATGTGGTATAAGTTTGGCTGCAGAAGAAAGCCTGTTGAGAACACACAGTTGTCATTTTCAAAGCTTTAATTCTACGCAGCAGGCCTTTTTTAGGCCTGGGGATATATATGTTTAAATGCATGCCTGTGTTTTTATGAGCTATAGTAAATTCCCAGCTGTGAAATCTTAGTTACAGTTATTTCATTGTCAGTAGCACATGCAACAGTAGCACCCAGACATTTCACAGAATTAAACACAATCACCTAAAGGATTGAGAACTAATATAGGTCACTTCTTCTAAACAAAGAGGAGAACTTGAAGTAAACCAGTAAGACCTGAAAAATTGAAGCAGCCTAACAGAAAATGGGAATAAGTGCTAATGAGTACAGATGAGCACCTTTGTGGCTGTCAGCACAGCCTGAAAGCAGGTAAGTGGCTGGAGACAGTAGGGAATGGGCTAGACCATATTGGATAGCAGTCATGGCACAGCAGATGCTGGGCCATCAGAAGGGTTTCTGCTTCTGCCACTGGAAAGAAGGCTTTTGAGGGGAAGAGAGATAAATTTACAATCATCTCTCCTGTGTAAGGAAGGGTTGCAGTTTAAAACTGCTCTTCCAAAGGAATTGACAAGATGTAGACATAGGTCTGCATGTGGTTACAGAATCAACACTAATTGCTAAAGGCAATGTCTAGATTAAATGCTCTGTCTTAGCAGTTATTTTTGGCTGTTTTCCAGACTTCCACAGGACTTTTTCAGAGGAATGTAGAATTTTTAAAATTCTTTGGACAAGACACAGCAGGGGAAAGACAGCCTGAGGTAGAAGAACCATAGTTCTGAGAGTTAGGTGCTGTGCAGAGGTTTCTTCTATGTGGACTTTGATCTCCTGGGAAATCCATGACTATCACCTATCTCAGGATTTCTTGTGTCCACCTGGATTTCATAGTTGCACTAAGAAGCTGGGCAACGTTTCAGATTAAAGTTGCAAAGATTTTTGCAGCAGGAGTAATGAAATTCATGATCCAGGCTGGATGACATTTACAGAGCTGCTCTACTGTAAATCAGCAGTGCTGTTAATGGCACTGAGCACCGTACCTGGAGACAGTGTTTAACACACTGGGCAGTTGATTGATTTTAATTGAGACTTGTATTAAGAAGTCGTCAAATCCTATCCCATGAGCACATGTGGAATTTGCTGTCTGCACAATTAAGTAAAATAATCTGCTTTCGTCTGTTCACACTTCAGTCAGTAAAGTATCACTTCGAAATCATACAGTATGAGTCAAGTAACTTGAACATTGTTGTCCTTGTCTCAGTTTCCTTTTTATGTTTATTTCTCCCTAAATCATACCTTTTAGGTTATAAATAAAAAAAAAATCATAGCTTTTATATATTTATTGAGGAATAGTGAATATTTGCGATATAAAGCACTTCTGTTTTGTATTTGTATTTTTAAAGAAAATTCAGGTAACGCCTGGATAATTGTACTAGGAGTGCTTTGTGCAGTGGCAGTAGTGGCAGCAGTGGTACTTCACTGTCTCAAGGTATGTACAATCATTAGAGTACTTATTTTTTAAGGTGCTGTTGATACTATGCCCCTCAAGGTTTGAATGAGGGTTTGAGCCAAACTTTTCAATTTAAAAAAATGGTAATCAGTAGCTGTAGCTAGGCAGTTATGATTAAACTGCTGCACTGTTAGCATTGTTTGCTAGTCTAATCTTTTGTTTTAAGAAAAAGAGAAGACAATCCCAATGTGAATGGGCTGTCTGGAAAAAGGGTCCCCAGGAGTGAAGTCAAAAGAACTGAGCAGTAATTGGGGAAAGGTAATTCTGGCAGTGGAAGATTGAAACCCATTGGCCACTTCCTCAAATGGACTCCCAGCTCAAATTGAAGAGAAGTACCTAAATCCAGACCTTGAATGTTTGACCAAAACATAAATTTGATTTTCATGGATTAAAGCATATCTAAAACACTGAAAATATAGGAAGGTAAGTTTCATCATAAATAAAATGTCCTCATTCTGGCTATTTTCTAAATCCGAAGGACCTCTGTGATGCATCTATGCAATAGTGTTTTGGTTGTAATAATGTCAACAAGCCCTTTCTTTTATCAGATGCTCTTCTGTGCTTCATAAAAGGATGAAAGAAGTGGTTACCCCTCACAGATATTTTCCAATAACTTGCTTAAAGAATGATTGAATTGCTGAATTTTCTCACTTGGCTTTAAGACCAAGAAGAATCCAAAACATAATGTGAAGTTTCTCAAACAATGCTCATACCTGGTCTTCATTAGGGCCCAAATTACTGTTTAATGGTATCCAATGTCAAAGTTTGTCAAAACCTCAGTTTGAAAAGTGTACTAAATTGCTTTGTGTAGGAGCTCCTTAGAACCATATGGCCCCTGATCTCGTCTCTCTGAGCCCTTCTCCTCTTTACTGGAGTAAAGCATCTTCAAGTGGATGCACTTTATTCTCATATGTTTGTAGTAGGTTGGCTGTGTCTTAGAATTCTGTCTCTTTTCTTCCTTGCAATTGAAGTGAGTATCCTTAAAAATCCAACTTTAGTTCTTAGTCCATCCTTCTGTGCCTGACACTATCCATGCAGAGATTTACCCTCAAACTCCCTGTGTCTGAAGGTTTTGTCACAGTCTGGATTTGGTAAGCTTCAGGAGACATTTTAGAATGGGTACAGCACAAACACAAGAAAAAGAAAACTGAAATGATTCTGCCTCCATCTTTTTTGTTTTTCTCTCTACATAGAGATTCACTTGAATGCTGCTCATTAAATAGTTGTAACATGCTTTAGAGATGATAATATAATTTGAGATGATGTTATCTAAACTATTTAAGCAAGATTAAGTTATTGTGGGACCTGTTGAGCCCTCAAACATAATCAGCCCGTTGAGCCCCTCTCATAATCTGAGGAAGTGGAACATTCACAGGTTAACTCTGGTTACACTGATGGAGGACTACATGGAAAAAACAGGAATGTTTCTGCACTGTTGTGTGGATGCTTATTTTACTCAGATAATGCTAAAATGGAAAATGCTGACTTACCTTTATAGTGTGTTTTGTTCTGTTCCCACTAGGGGATTAATTTTACACATCAGTAGTTCTTACAAGTATTTTTATTTTGTCTAGAAAAAAAGGGAATCAGTCATATGAACACCTTGCCATACGGGAAGAAAATACCTCTCTGCACACAGATACTACTGAGACTGGTGATGAAAAGAACAAAGAGTTCCTTCACCTTCCTCTTTGCATTACAGTAAGAACCCCATGGAACTGATTTTTCTCAGCAACAATAATGGACAAATGGGGAAGGAAAAAATCAATGGGCACTTGTATATGAAAAGTCATGTAGCAGGGCACCTCATCCCCCACATGAGCTTATCTGTTGTTTGTTAACTGGTAATTTACTCAAACCAGACAAAGTTGTCTTGTAGTGAGTTATTTTGGTGCTACGGGATTACCCTTGGTCTGGCATTTCCCAGCTGACAGAAAGCATCTTACTGTGGAAGTGAGATCTGGAAAGAGAAACTTGATTTCTGACTGACTTTTACAAACTATCTAAGCTATATCGAACTTGCACAAAGCAGAAATCTTCTGCACATTTTCCTGGAAACGTGGAATTCCTCCTCAGAGCAGCGAGGGCTGCTTTGCAATTATTTCTCTGGGAGCTAACTATTTCTTTTGCTAGCTTTAACATAGGCACCTTGATATCATGCACTGATTTTTGTAATCTGTTTGTAGATCTTTTGTTTTATACGATGTCATAATAATCAGAATCAGGACCTTTCATGTGTTACCTCCTGTCTGTTCAATAACTAACTCATTTTATAAATAGACCAAGATTCTTAGAACTTGCGGGCCAGAGTGATTTCTTAAATTTAAGCTGTTGCCAAATATCTAAGCTTATCTTAGACAAGCTAAGGCAGGGCTTGTCTGAAGCTCCCACTCGTCCTGTGACAGGTCAGCATGCAAAATTGGATTTCCTAAAGGGGCAGAGAATTTTCCAGACAGCAAGAAATCCCTAAATTTTGAGGGTTTTTTTTGTTTTTTTTTAGGGTGAGGGAAAGAGAGCTGACTGGTTTTCATTTCATTTAGTATTTTATTTTAAAGCAAAGGCCGTGTCTGCTGTCGACGGCGAGTCCAAGCCCAGCAGACTATGCTAGGCTGGCAGTGGTGGTGGGAGCAGAAAAGAGTCAGAGTGGGAACAGCTGTGGGGAACAAAACAGTGGCATACAGGTGCAAGGAGCTGACTGCTGCCAAGCACAGCAGTCTGGAAAATGGGCAGCGTGACATGGACAATCCAGCTTTTTTGGGGCTTTGTCCATCACTGTTTTCCATTGTCTCGGGCTCAGGGGTAGGAAATGTTAGCTGTGGGAGCTTCCCCTACCATTTTGCATTTGTCCTGGGGGCCATATGGTGGGTGGGAATGGTTGCCACCTTCTCTTTGACTGGAAAAACACATGGAGCCAGCAGCACTGGATCTGCTGTTGTCCTTGTCCTGGGAGCCACATGGACATGACCCAAGCGTCTGCCATTTTGGCTTGGTCCCAGCAGCCACGTGGAAGTAAGTTGAGGTGGTGAACACCTTTTTTGTGGGTAAAGCATCTCTTTTTGTATATTTTTGTTATTAACATTGGTGCTCTTTGCTGTCATTAAATTGTCTCAACCTATGGTCTCTCTTTTTGTGTCTCTCTTACCAGAAAGGGGTGGAGGGGAAGGGGAGTGATTTATTTGGAGTTTAAAATTTCTGGCTGGTGTTAAACCACCATGGACCAGTTCCCTATTTAAAGGCAAAAACGATTTAAGAGAATTCTCCATTTCTAACCCACAGGTACGTGTCCCGTGACACTATCTCCTGTGCCTGTCCTGCAGCTGGTAAAGAAAAGGCCTTTGCCTGGTGGAAGCTTATGAATTGACTGTTCATATGAAAATCTTTTCTTTCTCTTCTCCAACGCTCAAGGTCCTATGGGCAGGACAAATGGAAGCTGTGTTATCCCAGCTATCTGGGCTGTCCCCTTCCACAGGTTTAATCTGTGCTGCTGTCCTGGTTCCAGCCAGGACAGGGGTATTTTTTTGCAATAGCCATGAGAGGATGGCCAGACCCCTAATGTTATTTGATACCACCCCACTTCCTTCAGGGAGAGGTCCATGGTGAGCATTTCTGCATGTGCATCACCCTCTTTTTTGTACACTTTTAAAATTAATAGTATTGCTGTTATTATTAATTTTCTTATCTCATTCATTACTGTTTTTACTGGGAATTGTTCTTAGCCTGAGATCTTTCACCTTTCATGCTTTCAACTTTCAACTCCATTCCAGGAGTGAGAATGGGGAAGCTGAGGGAGAGCAAGGGGTGGCAGTGTGGTTTGAGAGAGTGAATTGAGAAGTACTGTTCATAAACCAGGACAGCTGCTTTAACAATCTGCATAAGAAATACGTGAGGCTCTGAAGCGTGACTGGCTTTGCCCTTAGTTTTGATTTTGTCAGAGATCTGCCAATTAAGATTTGTTCCAACATAATGAAGTCAGCTGTTGGCAAGATGTAATCTTCTATTGATCCCTGAGGCTTGGCAAAATAGAAACACAGATGAATGAAATATGCTATACAGTGTATTTGGATTTTCACTTGATATTTATTTCTGTAAGTGCTTATTTTTCCTACATCTTTCAGTTGTACCTGATTATGTCAAGTATTTTCTCATATCTGTCAGCTTGAACTTTTTTATTCCTCTTCATGAACCTGAAATGCAATTGAGATAGTATACAACTGTTAAAAATAGAAGTGTCAAAGGGTTTTAGCATAAGTTCACAAGCAAATGACAAAAGCTTCACTAATGCTTCTGCTCCCTGGTATTACCAGTTTGTATCTGAGATAGACTAGCATCAGTCTAGCCAACATTTGCCATCTTATTCCAGCTAACAATGCAGGTATCCTGTGCTTGTTCTAGATTATATAGATCCTTTTGATGGCAGAGGACTTCTACAACCCTTTTTCAATAGATGGTGGTGCTCCGAATGACACGTACTCTCCAGAGTATCTGGGAATGGGTACTGGTAGCAGTAGACAAGGTATTTCAAATGCTACAGGATTAAAGTAGTCTCTAAAGTGCCTTTCTCTCCCCAAAGGAGATGTTGTGATTTTTGGGACAGCAGTCTCCACCTGAATGTGTTTCCTGGCAGCTCCTGCACTTGCTGCCATGAGACCCTTCTTGTGGAGCTGCCACCTCTGCGTGCACCACTGAGCTCATCTTTTGGCAATGCAGCACTGCTGCATGGCCAGAGCTGCAATCTGTGTTGGCAAACAGCATCTGACTGATAAAAACAGGCATCCACTTTGCTGTGACTTCTGCGTATTTGAGGCACCAAAGATACCAGAGGGTACAGCAAGGTACAGGAAATAAACAGCAACTTTAGCATTATTTAAAAGAATAACTATTCTACACTAATAGGTGTACCTGTTTCAGTGTTTGTGTGGCATCATGGCTTTGTGAATCTTTAAATGAATCTATGGTAGTTTTGATTTTTTTTCTAGGGGTAGAATAATTTAGAAAAAAAAAGTTGAATTTTTTTATGCTTAAAAACTGCAAAGCTTTTCAGGTTCAATTGCAGTACTGCTTTCACTGTGTGTAAATATGTGAGAAACCAGATTTTCGGGTGGTTTAAATGCATCTTTGCTCTAGATGGTGGAGCAACAGTGATTTGTATTAGTCAAAGGTGACTTTGACACTAGGCCAATACAAAATCAGAAATTAAGAGTGTAAAGGGTTTTTCTCCCCTTTCTTAGCTTGGGAGCTGTCAACTCCACAAAACTTATGTGATGTTCAGCATGGAAGTTTGTTTCACTTGCAAATTAAATAGATTTAGCAATGACTCAGCTCCTCTTTCTATCATTCCTAAAAGTAACAACCCTACTTTTATTTGCCCTGTTTGCCACAAGGCAAGCATAGATAAGTTTGCTTTCAGTTCCAGACTAAGTTCTTAAGTGCCTTCTAGTTTCATCAACATTATTCTGCTACCATTTCTTTCAAGTGCAAAACACCACTAATATATTTCTAATCACTAATGACTTCCCAGCACTTAAGTGGCTAATTACCAATATTTTCTTTTCATCCAGCTCTTCAAATCAATACAAGTTCATTGAAAGAGCAATGTTAAAATATCTGCTAATGTGGTAATACCAAGGCTATACTACATACATAAAAATCTACATCATCAGGGAGAGAAAAGGTGAAGTCTTTTAATATCCCCTGCAAAAAGAAACCCCCACATCCAAAACAAATCCACCAAATCACCAATTCTGCTTCCTCTGCTGAGAGCAGAGGTTAAATGACAACAAAAATACAGGGAATACATTTTGTCTAAATGTCAGATTGTTGTCCTACAGGGTTACCTCTAAAATAAAGGGCAGAGTGAAACAAAAAAAATGTAGAAACCCATGAATTTATGCTAGTCTACACTACTTTCAGAGATGTAACAGATACAGAACATCCACTATTGTGTGTTAAACACTCACATCTACCCCATACAGTATGACCATACCTTTTTCATGCCAATATCTCTTGACTTGCTCCTCAGTTTATTAACTTGAGATTCAGCTATTTCAGCCCTTTCTTCAGCATCATCTAGATCATGTTGCTGTTTTCTGTACTTTGAGAGGTACAGATTGGCTTGAGCTTCCTGGTGAGAAAAAAGAGTGCAGCTGATTTCCTCCTGTCCACATGAAGCAAAGCTTTTAATTTCAAGTGGGATGGAAAGTGCTCAGCATGAGTGGGTAACAGCTGTGTGGGCACCACTTGCCTCCTGCAGAACTGAGATTGTTGTTGTTTTACAGAGTTGATATTTCTAATGGCATTTTCCTTGTTAAGTGAACCGAGAGGCTCTCAACATCTCCTCTGAGGGGCTAGGAAGAAAAAAGTCCTTCCTGTTCTTTTTCTTCCTCTCCTTCTCTTGCAAATTATACTTAGTCTCAGTATACTCAGTCTATGGATAAAATGGAATACTTAAATATAATCAACACATATGCTATGTATTTTACTTTATATATAATATAAATAAAATTTTATATGCAGGGTTTATATGGATTTGAAAAGAAATATTTATGGACACAAAACCTGTATTTGTACTTGAAGTTTCTTTAGATAAAGCACTATGGGTTTAGAACAATCCATTTCTCAAAAGCCCGAATAGTTACTTACAGCTTCCTCTGCTTGGTGCTTGTAACTCTTCACTTTTAATTGTAACTTGTCAATCAGATCCTGCATCCTGGCAAGATTCTTCTTATCTTCTTCTGACTGTATCAAAACACACCATTAATCGGGTTGATAGAGTAAAAAGGCTTAAAGCATCTCCCACAATACAATAATTATGGATGCCATACATATTTTAGACACTTAGAGCTCAAAGCACAAACTAGCTATGTCCTGTGTACACACAAAGAAAATTACTACCTCATCATTGAAGATGTGTGTAAGTGTGGAGGGTGAAGACTGAGAGTACCCTTCCCATGGGTATAGATGTGGAAATAGAAATGTATATAAAAAAGATGTTTATGTGCACACACTTTCAGAGGTGTGCAGGTACCCACAGGCAGAGTTCCTTGCTCAGGGGTGAGGAGTATGCTTGTCATTATAAAGCATGTCATTACACACAGAAGCAGATAGGGGTGAGCCTAGAACAACAGAATTTGCATAATTTGAAGTTTGATTCGCAGGCATTTCTGCTATAAAAAGCCTAGTTTAAGCTGTCACACTCCATAAGCAGAGGGACCAGCTAATTCTACCCACACACTGTACTCGAAGAAAACGATCTTCAGCTTCTGCATACAAAAGTCAAACTAAAACAACAGGTAGGAGGCTAAATAATCTCCTAAGGCAGATGGATGGGTTTATCTTCTTAATGCTGTTCAAAGCAGAGGATAAGTGCTCTGTGCTGCAGGCCTTTTTTGAAGGGCAAGCAGTATGAGCAGCTGTTAGCAAACCTGCAGGAGGCTCAAGACTGGACCCTGCTGCTCAATAATAGGTGACAGAGCCCTGGGATGCAGCAACCCTACACTGAGAAAGGCATTAGAGTCACCTGAGTCCCTCTGGCTCCTTTTAGCAGCAGCAGCACAGCTGAGGGAGCTGGGCTCTTTCTTCCCTTGCATTGTAAATAGTCATTGGAGCCTGTTCCATTTTAATACTGTGCTAAAATTGTCCAAATCCCAGCAACAGAGGCTTTCTAACATTAGTTACAGCAAATCAGGCAAAGAATGATGATTACTGGCACAGGATGCCCAGAGAAGCTGTGGATACTCCATCCCTGGAAGTGTTCAAGGCCAGGTTGGATGGGGCTCTGAGCAGCCTGTATGTCCTTCACATGGCAGGGGGGCTGGAATGAGATGATCTCCGAGGTCCCTTCCAACCCAAACCATTCAGTGAGGGAAGCCCTAGGGCGATGTTCCTTCTGTGCCAAAAGTTTCCTGCATTCAGAATGCTCTGACTAAGGCCATCCTTCATCCTTCCCTGTAGTGCTGAGGCTGTTTACATTTCTTCTCAGTGACCTGGTGGTTACTGCATACCTGGTAAGTCAGCTCCTTTATGCGTCTCTCAAACTTGCGGGCTCCTTTTTGAGCATCCGAATTGCGACGGAGTTCAGTCTCAAGTTCATTCTCCAGCTCACGAACCTGCAAAAAAAAGAAAAACCCTTGCCCTTATGCTACATATATGTAAAGTAGCAGATAATTTGGTTCGCAGTTGAAGAAATGCTGACTTGCTAGGTATCTCCATAGAGTCAAATTTCAGTAAGAGATCAAAATGTCACCTTTCCACTCTGTTTTTTTCATAAAAGTGTTCCAGCTGCACCCTCAGTCAGAGGTGCAGACATGTGCAAAGGCCAAAAAAGTTTAACCAAAGCAAGCATTGGGAGAGTCTTCTGTTGGTTTTAGGTGTTGGGGCTTTAAACTCTTTTTTAATCAAGGGATTTGTCCATCTGCTGGTCAGCAGCTCATAGCTGGATAGTGAAGGGGAATCATGCCTCCAAGAACTGCTCACCTGCATTTTGTGAAACAGAGGAAAAGTGTCCATGCTGGCCCTTTCCAGCCTCTGAACTTATGAGGTAGCACTAGGCTACGGCTCTGGTGCCAGTTCGGTAAGCCAGAGGCACTGATCTGAAGTTGGGTCACAAACTTACCCTGGATTCCAGTTTTTGGATTTGCTTCTTGCCACCTTTCAGAGCTATTTGTTCTGCTTCATCCAGTCGCTTCTGGAGGTCTTTAATAGTTTGTTCCATGTTCTTCTTCATTCTCTCTAAATGAGCACTGGTATCCTGCTCCTTTTTGAGCTCCTCAGCCATCATTGCTGCCTGAAAAACAATGACATTTTACACGAAATCTCGTATGTTGGATTATGTTTCCGAATAAATGGTGGAAGATCAGTCCTGAACTATTCCTTTATTTGGATAATTCACTGTACCAAAGCTCCACAGAATACCTTCTGGGTGCATATCTTGCCTGAACAGAGAAAATGGAAGGACAGAGAAACCTTGGAGGCATTTTCCCCCCTCTCTGTTCTAATTCTTTTATTTAAGATTCATTCACTCCCCTTTTCTTGTTTTCTTTTTTTTTTCTGTTTTTCTGTGCTATACCACTAGGGTTCTTATTTCCAATGTCTGCAAGTAAGCCTGTGACATTCACTATCCCAAGAAACCAGCCTACTTACATCTGTGATTGCTTTCTTAGCTTTTTCTTCTGCATTCCGGCACTCCTGGAGTGATTCTTCCACTTCATTCTGCATCTGGGAAATGTCACCTTCAAGCTTCTTCTTTTGATTGATCAGGCTTGTGTTCTTTTATTAAGTTTTCCCCAAATGAATAGTGGAAAAGGAGGAAAAGTGATGATTAGAGACAATTCCTCTAAATACCGTAGCACACCAAAGCTTCCTGATTTTTGCAACTTCTGAATTACTCAGAGCAATTTGGGAATGGAGACCCAGGTATGTAGTAAGAGCTGGCTTGACTAGCATAGGTAGCTTCAGAGTGAAGAAATATTGAAAATACTCTCAAAGCTGTAAATAGTCAGATTTTGGTTCAGATAAAATAATAAGCAACAGTATGAAATAGAAAAATGAATAAGGCTGTTCATTTCGGTAAATTAATGATCCTTAATCACCTAGTGAGGTGATTAAAACAACATCACCAGTGGGCTGGAGAAAACACTGCAAAACATTGCCAAGCCTGTAGCACATTTTCATTTCTTTGTGGCTACTATTTGGTGGAGAGCAGCTTTGGGTTTTAGTAAAAATGCTGTCAAGTCAAGACATGCCCCTCGATGGCACCCTAGAAGTGGCAGTGTCCCTCTGGACAGCACCCAAAGGCTGGAGACCTGCAGGCACAGAGAGCACTTTGCTGCATGTGGGTCCCTGTGGTTTCCTGCCTTGCATCTCCCTGTTGTACGAGCCCAGCCCTGTGGTTTTCACTGCTGAGTAACATCAGTGCCCTGCACAAAAACAGTGCTTGCATTGTTCTCCACAGAAATGCCTCACTGTCCAGGGTGGGGCTTAACTAAAGCAGGAAACTGCTTTTTCAGCAGGGAAGAATGAAAGAAAGATTTACTCTTTTTGTTTTCCATCAGTGGTTTGTGGTTTTTTTGGAAGCTATTTAAAGCAGTTGGATGAATTATCAGTTCCAGCTAGCTTGGAGTCAGGTGGCACATCTCCAGAGTGCCCCATTTGCCCTCAGGAAGGATGTCAGGGTGTGTCTGACTTGTGATGACCATGGACAGTGTCAGTGATCAACAGAGAAGGCTCAGGTTAACCAGTGAGGGAGAAGGCACAGGAAAAGCCAACCTGACTGTGAAGCAGGTTCACACGTTCAGTGGCTTCCAGCAGTTCGTGCTCTGCCAGCTTCCTTGCCCGTTCAGTCTGGTCCAGCAAAGCCCTCAGCTCATCCAGCTCCGACTGGAGAAGATTGTTCCTCCTGTCAGAGACTGCCAGCTGCTCCTTCAGATCTTCATTCACGTGTCCCGAGTCATCCAGCTGCACCTGAAGCTCCTAAAATAAAGCAACACAACTCCATTTCAAGCTTCTGTCCTTGTATCAGAGAAACCCAGACTGCAGCAGCTACTTGGGACCAACCTCAAGAATTTCAGTGCTTTTAAAACTTATTCTATTTTAATTTTGTTTCCAAACTGTAAGTTGAATAGCTGTTGTGGTATGTGGTACAGTGGAGGGGGGGAAAAAAAAGAAGTGTGCTCAAATCTCCTAGAGCTGCTGGTTCTGGGAGAAGAGACAACAGAAGAGGTGTCATGGCAAGAAACACTTCTTTTGGGTTTTTTAAAGTTATTACAAATGTTGACGTAAACAGAGCTGAATATACACACACTCCCTTTACTCAAGACAGCTCACTTGCTCTCCACTTCTTTTAAAAGCCTTGCCAGCTTACAAGAAAATCACAGGTTTTCAGTTTCTCATGCTGTAGTTTTCTGCAAGAGGCTGCAGCCAGCAAGGTTGGTTTTTTTTATTACTGGATCTTGTCCAGCTTGTATGCAAGTCTGAGAAGAAATCCACATTTCAGTATTCTCTTGTGCCAGACGTGATCACCAAGGCTTTCCCTTTACATTGTTGGGAGTAGCTTCCCTCTTAATTTGGTTTGGTCTATGTTAAGGAAACCCAGCCTGTGAGCACCACTTGAGGGTGCTTGAGGGGTACCAGTACCTTTATTTGTGTCTGCAAGCCACGGGCTGATTTGGTAGCTTCTGCAGCATGCCTGTTAGCATGGCTGAGCTGGATTTCCATCTCATTGAGGTCCCCTTCCATCTTCTTCTTGAGCCGGATGGCCTCGTTTCTGCTGCGGGCTTCAGAATCCAGGGTGGACTGCAGTGAATCTATGGCACGTTGCTGGTTTCTCCTGAAAAGGACATGAAGGATGAACTGAATGATTTTCCTCTCTGTGCAGGGACAGAGAAGTGCTTGCAGCAGTACTTCACTTTCTGAAAGTGTTTCCCTTCCAGAAATAGTGCATTTCTGAGTGACAGAGGTAGCACACGTATGTAGCGTGCATAGTTTCCAGTGCCTCACTGCTGTCTGACTGGCTGGTGTGCTTCATACTCAGCTAACTCCTGCTCTGTAAGCACCTCTAGCTTCCTTCTGTGTTTCCTTTGGCACTACTGGAGCAAGGAAGGCTCTCAGAGCTCTTGTGAACACAAGCAAGTACAGATTTGAACCTGACAAGAAGCACTTCCAGCCTAATAGTCACTTACTAAAATATTTACTGAATAGTTTCCTGGAATGATTTACATCTCAACCTTTTGCTGAAGGCATTAGTGGAGGAGATTAATCAAACTGAAGGTAGGTTGCTACATTCTAAGCTCTAGGTGCTTTGTATAGTAAATGGCACATGTAAGCTACAATTTATTGTGTCTTAAAATAGATGTTGAAAAAACTTTTCTTGTGCTAATTATAAGGAGAATGATTCATTAATACAAATCTGTGTTACAAACATCTAAATTTAGAAGTGATTAAACCCAGTTGACAGCCTGGTGCCCCTGGGAAATACAGCTTAATGTCAATTTAAAGACAAAACAGATACAAACAGCCTAATTTTCTGGTTTCTGTAACTGAGAAGTCCTGCAAAGAAAGTTTTGCAATCTTACAACCAGAAAGTAACTCAAAGCACAGAATATGACACACATGAAAACATTGATTTCACTGCTGGCCAAGTTCTACTGAAAATGTAGTTCTGGGAAATTGCCAAGTCAACAAGAAAAAAAAAATTGAGGGCTTTATTGCTTTAGCAAGATACCGAATGGCGCCCTAGACTCCCAAAAAAGACCACAAAATCTCTGCTGAACCCTCGTGAAGCTGAAGCAGAAAGCACTGATTAGCACAACTTGTCCCGAGACCTCTGCAGTCCAGACACCAGAAGATGAAAGGGCCAAAATATTCTTGATTTTAAAGCAATTAACATATAAATCTCTCTGAGTATGCAGGCCAAGGTGGACCTTGGACTTCCCCTTCCCTACCCTTTAGTCTATCAATGACACGATTCTTGAAATTTATGACATTACAACACTAATTCAAGGCCAAAGTTTTCTGAATAACTGCACAGACACATAGGCTAGCATGGCCTCCTCTTAAGGGTATAACTCTTCAGACTTGCTTTTCTGCTGGGTGGGAGGGGAGAGACAAAAGACACCATCCTCCTCTCATCTAATTGCTTTCCATTTTTTCCTATTTATCTGCCTTACCTACAAGTTCCTTTCCTATTCCATTCACACTTTCTGCATGTCTGCAATTCTCACTGCTTACCCAATTGTTGTACACGTAACAGAAGCTCCTCACATCCTCCCTTGTAGCTTCATCCTACTCATTGTAGCTGTAATTGGATAAATTAACTAAATGCCATCAAATAACATAGGTTTGAGCATCACTGAGGCAAGTACTGCTGATTTTTCCTGGGGTTCCCTTTGGGAGGCAGCCTAATTCACACAGGATTAGGAGATGGCAGCTCTCTAGACCTACTTGCCTCCGTACTGTCAACACATAGAGAGTTAGTGGCCCTGGACTAGTGTGAATTGATTATGCCAGCCAGTTTTTTTCACAGCTGCAGTGTGTTATGTATGATGGGTTTAACTGTACACTGTCAGAGACTGATCTGACAGGAGTATCTGGGCTAGTCCAAGGGAAATGTGGCAGGGCTCCCCTTGGGCAAATAGTCAGAGCTGTCTTGGTTTCTGGTACCGACAGTATCTGCCTATGCTGGTGTAACTACTTGTGGTGTGTTTAACTGGCTTGAGTCTTGAGAATATAGTTCCAGTCTTTTCAGACTTTTCTCTTAAGAAACATGCTGCTTCCTGTACAGTACCTTATATTTTCCATTTCTTCCTCCTTTTCTGTCAGTTTCCTTTCAAACTCGGCTTTAACCTGAGAAAGTTCAAGCTGAAAACGAAGGGTCTTACTTTCTTCATGCTCCAAAGCTCCCTGAAATAGAAAACACCAAGGGCTTGCAAACCAGGAATTGATTATTTTTTCCAAACTACAAACAGCTGCACAGACATGATCCCTTCACACGTCTCTTCCTGTTTCTTCCTCCTGTCTCTTTCTCTAGGCAAGGACACAAGTAGCTTACATGTCAAAACAACACACTTATTTGCCTTCTAATGCAACTTGACAGCTGGAAAACTGAGCAGCAAGCTCCTCAGAGGACAAATTATCAAACAGTCCACAGCTCACAAAAAACACCCAAACAACACACCAACACCTTCAGCCCTGCCTGCATGGTTTTGACATCAACAGATGTTCCCTGCTCCACACCTCTGTGAAGACACCCTCTGGAAATTTACAGGCTTGTAAGGGACAGGGATAAGCTAAAACAAGATTGTTGTTGGGAGAGTGAAGGGGTCCACATATCCATCCCCTCCTGCTCACAAAAATCTCTCCAAATCACAAAGTGTTGGAAACTTCCCAATTACATAATCTTATTAGGCAAGATGACTTTAAGAAAGACATAACAGACATTAGCTCTGTATGACAAAATGCAACCCTCCGTCTGTTCTTTCCAATTAACATGAAGACAAGTCTGTGAAACAGGGTTAATTTGTTCCTATGTCTTTATTACCACATTTTTCTCATATATAGAAGTTTTCTCTCATATATAAAAGTGAATAAGCATACAGCAGCTCATAAAGAAATAACAAGGCCTCTGACTTTCAGGTCTTGCATAAGCTAGGCTCAGTGTCATTCTGTCTCCCTGCTGCTCTCACTGAACAGGAACAAAAGCACAGAACTGAACAATATATTTAGGAGGTGCTCTCCGAAGGGTAGAACTACACAAGCTTAGCTCTGCTTCCCTTGAGAGAATGAGGAAACAGAATGAGGATTGCGAAAACAAAGCTGTGTAAAATCCCTGGTGATCTCCAGCCAACATGCAGCAAGTCAGTCAAATACATACATCATGACCAGGAGTCACAACATAATAATGAGAACAACATGTGGAAATTCTTTGTCATCAGCAGTGACTGCCAGAGGCCCAAATTCACAAGAAAGGGAGAAAATCTGCATTAACCTATTTCTTTCACATTTAGAGTAAAATACATCATCACTTTACTTTTGTCAGTTCCTAATAGTTTTCAAAAGCCATTTAAGAGTTTTAAAAAGCCATTCCACACAGTCCAGGAAAGCCAATTGTGCCCCTTAGATCCCTCAAAAACTGATGGATTTTTCCTAGCAAGGGAAGTTTTTTGACAGAGTACATCATCATTCTCCACATCTCAGAGCTGTGGAAGGAAGGCATGGTCTGGGAAAGTAGGGCAGATGAAAAGGATTGAAAATCCTGATGAAGACACCCGCTTCCTTTCCCCTTGTGCTTTCTTTCCTTACCTCTGCTTCTTCCAGAGCCAGCTGAACTTCCGACTTCTCTTGCTCAACCTGCTTCTTGATTTTTTCTATTTCATGGAGGCTCTTGTTTCCTTCACTAATCTGATTGGTCAGATCAGAAATCTCCTCTGAAACAAAAGAGGATGGATGGATTTAGCAAACAGTTTGGAATGTCCTGCAATTCATGGAGTGTGAATAGAGGGCCCATGCCTCAAACTGTTACCTGAAGGGCTCTTCTGTACAAGAGCCCTGCCTTACTTTCACTTAGAGCAAGATTTTTTACTTGAACAACTCGAAGGCACAGCTTTTCTTGTGAATGCCTTTTGAAGTAGCTATAGTGATTCAGTTTTTTCCTGTGGTCTGTGGGCTAGGAATACCATGCTATACTGTTTAGGCTTCATGCACTGCACCTCTACCATCTTTCTTGTTCCTCCCTTGGGATGGCCTCCTCTGCCAGTGAGTTTCATTGACAGGGGGGTAAAGGGGAACTTTCTCTGCTCTGGCCATACCAGTCTCTCTGTCCAAAACATTCACTGGCAGCATCAGTGTCTCAAATTACATCAGAAAGCTCATCTCAGGATGAAATATACTGCATCCCTCTAGCCATCTGCTGATGTGGCTCTTGCACTGGCTGCAGGACCTGAATGAAGCCTACCTTGGAGGTTCTTGTTTTCCCTTTTCAAAGTCTCCAGGTGGTCCAGTGTCTCCTCATAGGCATTCTTCAGCTTGAAGAGCTCAGTGCTGAGGCCCCGGGCCTCCTTCTGGGAAGCCTCCAGCTCTGCCTGCGACTCCTCGTACTTCTGCTTCCAGTCACTGATGATCTTGTCAAAACCACGCTGCTTCTTGTCCAGGGAGGCAGCTGCAGAGTTGGCCTTCTCCAGGTCAATCATCATGTCTTCCAGCTCATTCTGCAGCCTGTGCTTTGTCTTTTCCAGAGAAGAGCACTTGGCATTGGCCGCCTCAATTGCTTCTTCAGCTTCTTGCAGGCGAGCAGCAAGCTTCTTCCTACCGGGTGGGAAGACACAGTGAAGTGACCACGTGTCACTCATGCCATGTTATCCAGAAAAACTGACTCCAGAGCAATAACTCAGTAAATCAGTTTTGAAAGGGAAAGCAGGGAGGGGGGGAGGATGAAGATGGGACAAGGGGAAGAAGAACAGAGAGGGAAGTTGAACCTCTCTAGAGAGGGGGGGCTATGATGGAAAAAAGCAGCTTAAGTTATGAATACTGGTATGTGATAAAACATTTTTTGTGTGTCTGAGTATTTGAAATTGAGCTTCTGAACTCTCAGGCAGCAGCTACTTACTAGCTGTACTAGCTGTAACCAGTATGGGGTGGTTGTAAATTTTTCATAAGGCCTGCTCTAAACGACAGTGTCATTTTCATCCACTTAGGAGATATGAGACAACCGTCAGTTAGGAAGCCGGTCATGCCCCGAGCTTTTGTTCATAGACTATTTAGATTGGGAAAACAAGGAGTCCTGGCAAGAAGAGGTGCTGGAAAGAAAGTATGGCCTAGAAAGAAGATCATGGAGATACTAGATGAAGAAAATATGCTGGAAGTGTGGTAAGATCCTGCAAATCAGAGATGTGCAGAGGCAGAAGTTGGATATGTTCAGAGACCTTGCCCAAAAACCTGAGCCTGGTAACTGGGAGCAGCTGTACAGCATGAGCCAACATGACTTTCTGCCCTACTTTCCTAGGGCAGCCAACATCTCCCAATGGGAAAGGGAAGTGAGACCAAGGAAACACAGTACTGGGCCAGGGTAAAGTAAGAGAGCGTGATGTAACTGAGTAGGACTATCTGATTTTGTTGGTTCTCAAATAAACCCCAGTATCCAGAGCCACTGCTTCAGAGACAAGCACTCAGCAGAAGCACTGACCTGCCCAAGCAAGGCAGATATGAAGAACAATAGGACAGCCCCAACAGCTGTAACAATGACATTGAGTCAGAGGGACTTTGCAAGCAGGAAAGTTTCCAACCTTATTTCCTTAGCACATGACAAGACCTGATGAGCACAGTCCTGCCAGTCAAGGGCACGCTGAAGCCCGCGTAACTCACTTGGCATCTTCCAGCTCCTCAGTTCTCTGAATGGCATCAGTCTCATACTTTGTTCTCCACTGTGCCACTTCTGCATTTCCCTTGGAGAGAGCTCGCTGCAGCTCTGCCTTGGCTTCCTGCTCCTCCTCATACTGCTCCCGCAGGAGATCACAGTCATGCCTGGCCGCTTGCAGGGCATGAGCCAGGGCATTTTTGGACTGTGGGGATAGAAAAGTCACAGCATTGCAAGCAAAACCAAAACAAACAGCCCTTAGACATTCAAATGGAGGTTTAAGCTTCTTTTTTCCTTTTTGCCTCTGGCTTTGACAGTCCAGGTCATGTGAGGTGAAAATTGTTTGAAGTCATCCCTAACTGGTGACATGAGGAGGAAGCTATCAAGACTGAAGATAATTTAACAAGTTAGAGAAACAACCCAAACTTTCAAGATGTAAGGTCTGAGATTTTGGCTATCCTGCTGAGTAAGTTTTATTTAGCATTTTTGTATGCCAATGATTTTCCCAAACTCTTCTCTTGTGACTTGCCTCAGTCAGGGGCAGGAACTTATATATCAGTACAATTAGTAGGAATCATTGTTACTCCTATGTCTCATTTCAGCTTTTATCTAGGCTACAACCGAAAAATATTTTTCGCCATTCCATTTCAAGAAACAGGACACAGTTAAAGCATTACCTTGGTTTCCTCTTCTAACTGCCTCTTCAGTTCTTCAATCTGTTGTGTAAAGGATGTTTTTCCCCGGGACAGCTGACTTATAAGTGACTCCTTCTCTTCAAGTTGTCTGGTAAACTCACCTGCCACAAGATTAGACAAATAAACAAGATTAGACAAATAAATAAACAAACAAACAAAAGAGCAAGATGATTAAATGAAAAAGTTACAGTCAAAAATTCTAGTTTTTCTTAGATTTTCCTCTTTTTTTTTTCTTTTTCTTTTTTTTTTTTTTGGGTGGGTTTAGTGACTTGAGTTCTCTTGTTTGATTGGTTGGGGTTTTTTGTACTGCCAATAGCTTGATTCATTACTTTCAATTCGGTTGGTGGATCAGACTAGACTGATGCTCTCTTTCATGGGCAGTTGTAGCTGATTTTTTTTCTTCACTATTTTACATTGCTGTTCCACAGACTTCTTTTCTGAGGGTTGCAAAGCCCCCTGAGAACCCCACAATGACCAGCATACAGAACAGATGAATACACAAGGAAAACTTCATTGGGCACAGGTAGTGTGTCATGCAGGGTGAAAACCACGGTCTTTCAGGAGACCCAGAAGTTACAACTAACAGGAAATTAAAAATACTTCTTTGAAAATAAACAGAACAGTGATATCTCATGAGGATGCAGAAATTAATTAATTGCTCTTTGGCTAGAAAGGTAGCAAGAGGTTAGAGTATATGCGGTATTTAGAGGCTATGTGAACATCTTCTAGGGTGCAAAGCTCAAGGTCAGGCTGAGGAAGATGGGATTCACACAGGCTCAATTCCTTTTTCCCTCTAGCATTTCTAGATGCACATATCCTTGTTCCTGAAACAGCAGGTGCCCAGGCAGCCTGGCACATCCTGGGTTCCGAGCTAGCACATCCATTTTGGCTCATGAGGCAGTATCACTGTATGCTGATAAATGTGGGTCTAGGTTTGTTTTAGAAGCCAGTCCAAGGCAAGGTTTCCCCCCAAGGTTGTAAGAATACTGAAGGCAGAAATGTCGAAGACACAAAGCTACTGCTCCATTCAACAATCCCAACCCTGCCACCTTCAGAGCAGATACCATTGCAGAACATGCCTCACTGATGCAGTGCAGAGGTGCCCTGATAAATTCCTGGGAAGCAGTCTATCTGGGCCAAATGTGCACATACCATTCTCACTCTGGAGTTTAGTCTTCTGAGTAGTGAGGTCGTTCATGAGGCGAGTCATTTCCTCCAGTTTTGTTTTTGTCTCATTAAGATGGTCTTCATAAGTGCGGCAAAGCTTCTCTGCATTGGCCTAGTGGGAATCAGAAGAAAAGACAAAGAAAGTTGTAGCCTCCAGGAAAACATTTGGAATCTGTGGCCTTCAAAATATGTCCCTTTTTTGTGTGTTTGTCCTTCAGAGGAATAGCAGAAAACAAATACACAAATATCACAGTAGTAGAGCAGAGAAGAGCAGCCCCATGTCTATAATGCCAGGCCATGGGACTGCCCCATCGGAGCACCTTCCCCATTTGTTTTCCCTGAATTGTGTTCTGAATGTGAGCACCAGTGTAAAAAGGCTTCAGCAGCAGTCACTTGCCTAAGAAGTTCAGGCATAGCCGCCTCATAATTGCTAGATGGGAAAATCACCTCCAATGAAAATTGCTCTACTGATTCTGCTTTAATTGCCATTTATCATAAATTGGTTTGATGACAGCTTTCTAACTCTGAGAATACTGACATTTCTTTTCCTCACTTGCACTGAAAGAAATCTATTTCAAGTGCTTTGAAAGCTACTGAGATTATCTACTCAGGAAACAAAATCCAAAATTCAGCTGTAGGAAGTGAAAATACCCAGTGTGATCATGCAAGCCTCTGCTTTATACTCCATGCTAACATGGATCAAAACTGTGAACCAAGGGCAGGATCTGAAAGGACTTTGCTTAGGGTGGAGAGATATCCTGACTTGGATGGCATCACTCCAATTGTCAACAGTCTGGAGGAGCCTAATTTACTTGACATGTTTTTGTGCCCTGAGATACATGGGTAAACAATATGCCTGGGATTGAGGATGCACTGTGTGTTTCAGACATCTTAATGGCTGGCCCATCTCTAGGGAAGAAGGGCTGTACCAACAGCTGGGTAAGGAAGACATGGTGCAAGACACCACCCTCTAAAACATTTCAGCCACATCAGGTGCCCTGGGAAACCTCCAGACCAGCCTCAGCTACCCATGACTTTTGACCTCAGGACCCTTACTTTTCCCTTGACCATCTGCTCCATGTTGGATGACAGATCATCCACTTCCATCTTCAGCTCGCTTTTCTCCTTCTCCAGTTTCTGCTTGACCCTCTGCAGGTTGTCCAGCTGCTCCCCCATCTCGGCCACGCTGTCCGCGTGCTTCTTCCTCAGCGTGGCGGCCGTGGCCTCGTAGTGCAGCGTGGCCTCCTCCAGATCCCGCCGCAGCTTCAGGAACTCTGCCTCACGCTTCTTGTTCATCTCCAGCTGGGCAGCTGTGGCTCCCCCAGCCTCCTCGAGCCGCTCACTCAGCTCCTCCAGCTCTCGGGCCAGATCTGATCTCTGCTTTTCCACCTTGGCTCGAGCAGCTCTTTCTGCTTCCAGCTCCTCTTCTAGCTCTTCTATACGAGCCTGCCAGAGAAACATAAACACTTTTGGGTCAGTTTTATGATGGCTCCCATCAGAAGACCATGAGGCACCTTACAAACTGTTAAACCTCTGCCAGCCCACATTTTACTTCACTGGCAGAAGCTCAGCAGTTAAAGGACTTGCCCATGTGTGCCTGTAAATGAGATACTGAGCTACAGTAATGATGATGAGTCACATCTTGCTTGCAGTAGATTGCTCTGCAAGTTCTGGTTCAAGGCATATAGTTCCGCTGCATTGACCTTATGTTTATGTGTTTGACATTCAGCTGAAGTGTGTGTGAGGACTTACATGCGAGGAGAAGTAAGAGCAACAAATTCTCATTTTAAGACCTCCATGACTGGAGCAAGTTCTCTCTAGGAGTGTTAAGACAGGGTTTCAATACAGCAGTGTGTAGAACTGCCTGGATAATGAATATTTATTGGAAGCAGTCTTTTTTATTAAAAGATTATTTTCACCAATCTGCACTTTGTGTCCAAGTTGCACAAATATTCTTTATTAACAAAAAAAGGTGGAAAAGTTATTTTTGGGCCCAGACATTGGGTTTGGCCTTTGCTGAATTTCCTTGGCCTTTTAATTTCTGTTGAAAATTTCCTGTTTGTTTTAATCTTCTCTAAATTTCAGATTCATGATCATCACTGCTGGGAACTGCTGAGAAGCTATCAAGACTGAGGATAATTTAACAAGTTAGAGAAACAACCCAAACTTTTAAGATTTAAGATCTGAGATTTTGGCTATCCTGCTGAGTAAGTTTTATTTAGCATTTTCGTATGCCAATGATTTTCCCAAACTCTTCTCTTGTGACTTGCCTCAGTAAGGAGCAAGAACTTATATCAGTATGAGCTCCTCTCCAACAACTACCCTCACCTCCATGGTTTGGAACAATATAATTTGCTTAAAATAAAACACCAGAGCCTTTCTGCCTTGCCTGAAACCACTACCATTCTTGGTCATCTGTTCTGGTACTGGGAGGAAACACTGTAGAGCGACCATCCTGAGGGAAAGAAGGGATCTGTAGGATCTAGGGTTATAATTATTAGAGTGGTTAAGGCTTATGCTCTCCAGAAGGCCGTTTGGGAAAGGCACAGCTGCAGGCAGCTAGGAGTGAGGAGAGAGTCAGCTGAGTGACAGCTGGGAGCGACACTGTGATTGCATGGAGGAACGCATGGACTGTGTACAGCAGGAAGCTGATTGGGTGGTGGAATGCATGGGTATTGTAGAGCAGGAAGCTGATTGGGTGGTGGAATGCATGGGTATTGTAGAGCAGGAAGCTGATTGGGTGGTGGAATGCATGGGTATTGTAGAGCAGGAAGCTGATTGGGTGGTGGAATTCATGGGTATTGTAGAGCAGGAAGCTGACTGGGTGATAGGATGCGTGAACAGTGGCACTGCAGCTGAACCAGCCAATGAGTGCCTTCTTTCCATTAAATTCTGTTAGGTCTCAGTTTGGTTTCAGTTACGTCAGATTGAGATTAAAGGTCTAAAAAGTGTGCAGCTTTTACAATAACGTGATCTCCTCTGGATGCAAAATGTGGTCTGTGTCTCTTTGTTCTCCATTGCTACAGGATCTGTCTGGGAAGCTATGGACATGGACCACTTTGTGTCTCAAAGAGGAGCTGCAGCTAGCTGAAAAGCTCCTACAAGGTTTTTCCGTGAGGCACAAAGGGAAACTTGTCCTAAGGTATACGATAAAAAAGCAGTCTGACCTGAAGCTCCTTGATCTTCTTCTGCAGCTGCATCACTATGGCTTGTTCATCTTCTATCTTGGAATTCAGCTGGCTCATTTCAAATTCTTTCCTGGCACAGAAAAGAAAATCCTACTGTGACAATTTGCCTTGAAGCTTCAAGTTAGGATTTTGAAATTTTAAAAAAGTTGTTCAATAAAACTTCAAACTTATCTAAAAATGAAAACAATTCTCATGTATTGCAATTTGCATGAAAACACATTTTCCTCAGAGCAGCAGTTTCCAAGTCAAGCCTCTGAATGCATTTGTGCAATTATACTTCTGGTCCTTTGTGTCATACAAAAACAATGCTATTTTCAGACTCAATGCCAAAATATATTTAACAGAGTCAGGTCTCTTAACAATACTACCACAGTTAGTTAGGATGAGCAACTGTAGAGAACTGCCTCAGCTTTTTCCTCTAAGCAATGAAAAACATTAGTAAGTTTCAGGTGGTTTTTTTTGTTTGTTTGTTTGTTTGGGGGTTTGTTGGTTTTTTTTTGTTTTTTTTTTAATATAGGAAATTTTAATGAATTCTAATGTTTCAGGTATAATGTACACAAGAGTAATTTTACCTCCCTCCTTGGCTAGACATTTTCATAATGGAATTTTCTTTCAGCTACTATCACAGCAGGATAGTGACACACCTGAAGGCTCTTAAATGACACTGTAACTGTGCTGCTTTATTTGGTACAACAAAATCAACTTCTTACTTTTTCAGCTTTTCTTCCATCTGCAGCTTATCATTCTCCAAGTCCATGACACTCTCTTGGGTCAGCTTCAAATCCCCTTCCAGTTTGCGTTTTGCCCTTTCTAGATCCATCCTCACTTTCTTCTCTTGTTCAAGTGATCCCTCGAGCTTTAGGAGCAAAGTTACTTAATGAATATATTGAGCACAGATGGTTTACAGTAGTCAGGTGTAGGCTGTGCCCAATTCTCTGCTGAGTTCTAGTGAGCTGTGAAGCAGAAGCACTTAAACACAAGCATCCTAGTTTGCAGGTTTGTTTTCTAGCAGCCAGTGGGCATATGGGCTAAAGAAATAGAACAAAAGGGTTGTGCTTTACATTTTGTAAGCATTACAATTCTCTTAGCAGTAAAGTTCTGTTTGACTTCCTGCCAGTTAGACTACAAGGGCAAGCTGGGAGAACCTTTCCTTGTTATTGCAAGGGAATATGAACACAGATCAATTTTTGTGGTGTTCCTGTAATTATACCTTTTACAGACAGTACAAGGAGTACATTTCTAAAAGGAAAGGAATATATTTCAAAGTTTTGCAGCCTTTCAGTCTCATGAAAGGTCCACTGTAAATGGTGGTCAAATGAGCCTTGTGTAACAAAATGGAAGAGCCAGCTTACATCATCCACTTGCTGTTCCAGTTTCACTTTAGCTTTGCTCAGTGTGTTGACCTTGTCCTCTTCGGCTTGTAGGTCATCTAGAACTTGCTGATGAGATTCCTGCAAGGACTTTTTTTCCTTGGTAAGTTTGCTAATATTCTCATCAAGTGTTGCCATTTCTTCTGTCAGATTTTTGACCTGCATGAGAAAGGAAGATGTGTTTGTAAGACTTGGAAGGAAGGGATTATCATAGTATGTCTCAAATTACTATCTGGTCTGAACTTGTAAGCAAGAAAACAAGAGAAAGAAAGAGATCTTTCCCGTCCCAGCACCTCATGGCTTTTTGAGTTTAATTGCAATCCAAGGAGTTAATATCTGCCAGTTTTCGTTGTGGGGGTAGTACATAATTTCAAACATACTAACTTCTTTTCAGAGTCACTCCCATTGTGATGGACTCCAGCTTCTGATCCTCTCTGGGAGGAGTAGGAGTTGAGCTTTTTACATTTACAGACTTTAAGGAGGAGAACTGGAGGAATTAAGGGTTACAGCAGAAGCTTGTTTACTTAAAAATTCCCCAAATAGGTGTAATTCGTTAGCTGAAGTGCAGTAAGACTCACTTTAAAAAAGAAAAAAACCGAAACAAGAGGAAACAGGCTCAATTTTTACTTTATAAGGTCAAATTACTTTATTTACTGACCCTTCAGTGTGGCCTGTGTAATAAACTGTAAAATCATTAGAAATTCCATAGCACTTGTCATAAAAATAATCAATTCCCAGCCTCTTTTGAGTATATGGTGAAGTTCTGGATGTACCTTGTTTTCAGTAGCATGTTTCTCTTTCTCTACTTTTGCAAGTGTTATTTCAAGATCATCAATATCCTTCTTAAGCTCAGAGCACTCATCTTCCAATTTTCTCTTCTTAGAAGTCAGCTCGGAATTCATTTCTTCCTCATCCTCAACCCTCTCTGTCAGTTCTTTGACTTTGGCTTCCAGCTGAATCTTGGATTTAATCAACAAGTCGCAACGTTCCTCAGCATCTGCCAGAGTGTCTTGCTCCTGGCGTGGCACAAGGAAGAGGACAGCAATGACTGCCTGGCCTTTTTCTCCCTCACTTGTCCCCTAGTCTGTAACTGGGTAGAGAGACTGATACAAAGCAGTGTAAGGAAAAATCCCTGCTCTTGATTTCAGAAGACAGGCAATTAACAGAGCAGGATGAGATGGTGGTGAGCATGACTGCTCACATACAAGACTTCTTGGATATGTTACTGCCATGGACATTGCCTTGAACAGAATCTGTTAAGATCTGCATTGTTAGCCCACCTGGTTATATGCTAAAACATGAGAACTTCTATCCACTCTGAATTTTGGCAAGGCTCTGAAAAGATCAAGAGCTTATTTTTATTAAATTCTACTAACACTCTAGTCTATAAACCTTTGAGTTTCAAAGAATGTCTAATAAGTATATAAACCTATGATTCTACTCACAGCTTGGAGCTGAAGAAGCAAATCATTTTTTTCTTGAACTAAAGAGACTTGCTTTTCCTCAAGTTCCTTTCTCCGGGCTTCAGATTTTTCCAGGGCCTCCTTCAGTTTCAAGAATTCTTCCTTCATATTGGCCATCTCCTTTTCAGTTTCTGCAGTCTTCAGGAGAGGCTTGATCTTAAAGAAAAGCTTCATCCAAGGCCAGTTCTTGACAGCCATAAAAGCACGGATGTTCCACTGAATTACAAGAAGGGCGTCCCTGGTTTAAGAGAAAATAAACAAAATTACCATAATCTTTGCCAGAATTGAAAGAGTGAAGTTTTGGGGTTTTTTTCATTCTCAGTCAGTTTCATATCTTGTTTTTCTGAGTAATATTAGGAACCTGTAGTAATTTCCAAGAGAGACAAGAAACTTCCTCCAGATCTATTTTTGTAGACACAAAAAATTTCCAAATCTCATTTTCACCAAAGCTGCAGGCAACTAATATACAGCTGCTATTATTTTTATCATGCATACTCCTAAAGCTTTTAATTTAGGGTTATCTATAGCCTTAAGGACTGTAATTAATGGCTCTATTCAACTTATAATTAAATGGTAATTACCGTAATCTGCTAAGATTTAAGGGGATGCCCTCATACCTGCGCTCCACTATCTTCTGGTACTCAATCCGCATCAATCTGCCGCGCGCTCTTGCCTGGATCATCGTTAAGATTTTCGCCAGTCTCTCATCCCTCATTTCTTCTAGGTGGCCCAAGAGACCAGCCTTGAAGAACACCTGGTACACACACAGATGTCAGTTCACCACAGAGAAGGAGTTATATCAGAGCTACAGTGACCTTGCTGAAATGGTTCACACTGGTATTCTTATTGACACATTATAAACTAGGAGAGTATAGAGGGCTAAATACTACATGCATAAGAGACTTCACTGTACAGTTCCAGAGTTGTTTTAAAACCGGGTTTTATCTCCCCAGTTTTGAATAGGCCGATCTATTTAGCGCCACAATACCTTTCAGCTGTGGCAGGGCTCCAAGTAGGTCAGCTGAACCACAACTCCTGACTCCCAGAAATCCCTGCTAATGGGATCATGTGAGAATTGCACATGGCCTCATTTCAAAAGATGCAGCTGATCTTGTGGTCTATCTATGTTTGAATGTACCTATATTATACTAAATAAGCTATTGTTTTACCGGGGGGCATGGAGCATCAGCTGCTGCTATGTCTGCTTGTAGAGTTGCTCTAATAAAAGCTTTGTGGGAACTTGAGCCAGAGAATTAAATTTCCTCTAGCACAGCTTAGAACCTACTATCACTTTGCCTCTAGTTTGCTGGTTTCTTGTATTGTTAAATCTCCATTAAACACCACCACCAGAAATTGAAGCGTCCTATTCTGCAAATTAAATACCAGATCTATCATTTTTCTCTTTACATAAGCAATGATAGTCTCTTCTGGTTACCTTGGTGTGTCCAAAACGATATTGGGTATGGTCGACATCTAAAGATGCCATCAGTTTTTCAGCAGCTTTTCTGCTATCCACAAACTTATCCTCTGGGATTGCTCCTGGATTCAGAATGCGGTACCTGTTAATTACAAATGAAAAATGTGCAAAATCAGCTTAGATTCTGCTTTGGTTTTTCTCCCTCTTCCCCAAAACCTTTTATTAAAAATCCCAAACTAAAACACCCAGGGTAATCATCTGCTTTGTATCTACCCAGACTCAATGAAGAGCAGAATTCTGCCTTCCGTGTCAGGCAAACTGAATTGAAGATAAACTTGAATGGAACAGGAGACAACCGTAGCTCTGCATTACCTTTGTTTGAAGTCAGCATAAAGCACCCTGTTTGGGAAACCCTTCCGGCAAATGCGGATGCCTTCCAGGACACCATTACAGCGGAGCTGATGCAAGACAAGGAACGCATCCATTTCACCTGCAGGGTAAAAAGAAGGCTAAATTAAAAGGAGTTTCTCCACAGGGCTTCATCTTCATTTCTCCAAGGAAACTGGAAAACATGAGATGTCATCTCCTGAGAGAGCAATGTGATTGGATAAGGTAAAAAAAAACAAACATAGACAGTATTTAAGTATAATCCAGTGACTCAGAAGTAAGTAATAGAATGACAGAGTTATATATTCTAAAATTTTAAGACTGTTTTAAGACAATTTTAAGACTTTTTCATACCTGGAGTTTTTGATTCATTGGGGATAATGCATCGTACAAAGTGAGGGGATGTAGATTTTAGGTTAGTCATCAGCTTATTTAAATTTTCCTAGAAGAGATAAACATGATTAGCTTTAGTGGTTTAGTGGAATTTCAATCAGTATTTCTTTGGTTCACTGGTTGTTAAGTTAAGAAGCTCATTTTTCTAAAAATTCTCCAACAAAAATATAAGCTTACCAAAATTATTAGAGAGAAATGTGTTCAAATAAACCAAAGTATGATTTAATATTATTATAGGATTCCATATCAGATTTAGGAAAAAAGATATGTGTTTTACTTACAACCTCAGGAACTCAAAACCCCAGGTGAACAGCAAACAAGACTCAGCATCATCCGGTGGAGCTTTTCTGTAAAGCCAACTGCCTCTTTGCCTAGTCACTTCCCCCCTCAGTGGGGAGAGCTTACCTTTCCCACCTGTTCCTAATAAAGGCTGGGTTTTTGTCTCCTGGCCAAACACTTTCCCTTCACTTGTCTTAATCAGACATGTCCCAGGCAGACAGCAAGCTAGCTCAGAAAAAGCCAACCATTCAGTGATCCCCAAACTCTGGGGAAAGTGTTTTGTTCAGTAAGTAGAAGAGAGACCATGGGGGACCAAGTGAGGTGGAATGCAATGCAATGCAATCAGCACAACTGTGCAAACTTCAGATTTCTCGTAGGCTCGTCAGGGCAACAAACAACCTGAGCTGGGTACTAGCAACTGCTTGTGTACTGGAAAGTGGGTGGCTATCTCTGGCTTATTAATTATTGTCTGAGTGCTCCTTCAGCCACCTTCGTACCTCTTCAGCTGGTAAGAAATAGGTCTCCATTTCCTGTGATTTCCCTTCATGGGGAGTATCTCCAAACATGATAAAATGACATGACTAGTGGGTAACTTCATCCTTTCCAACCTGAGGCTTACCTACGTTACAGCTTCCTCAATGTTACCCATAGAAATGATAGTCACGGTAAAAAAATGGTAAATTGCCCCATTTATTCTCAGGCACAATCCTAGTAATAGCTTCCACCAGGAGCACATGGCAGTCCCAGAAGAAGGGAATAACTAAGGAAACAAGAGGCTTTACACCACTTCATTCAACAGCTTTTGTTTTCCCTGACTGCTCTAAACCTAGGATCCAATTACAAACAGTAATCAGATAGGGACTAGCAAATTACTTGAAATCAGTTCCTGTTCCAAAGACAAGCATGAAGCTGTAAGCAGCAAAATAACTGATATAGGTTGTTGGTACAATTTTGTGATACTTTCTTAAACACAGTAAAAAGAGCAATTTCCTGACTGCTCCAAAATTATGAAATAGAGCAGCCCCTGGCCCCATTTTAATAGCAGTGTATTTCTTTAGCCAAGGTCAATAACCTTGTCCTCAAGTCAAATTTCAATGTTGGAATTTCAGTTTTTTCTGGTCCATTACAATCTTTAACATTCTTCAATGCATTGTCTTAAACCTCCAGGTGTGGAGAGGTAACAAACCTTGTGCAATGAAGACACTGTTTGGAAAGAAGCACCTTTCTTGCGTTTCTTTTCTCCACCCTGGTCACCTAAGGAGCAAAGAAGAAGCATAAATCAATCTATATCTCAGTAAGGGGTGCAGGCAGAGTGTGGAAAACAGACCATTTTAATAGTGCTGCTCTATTTGACTAAAAGGCTCTGATTGCTCAAATTTTATACAACACATTCTGAAAATCATGTGTGATACTTCACAAATTTGCAGCCCTCTGTCCATAGTTAGGAGTTTTGTCAAAGACCACTGTAAACTTTCCAGATTGCATTTGCATTTCAGATCTATACTGCATCGCTTCTTATGCAGAAAAGCACATAAATATGAATATGGCAGAAAAATAACTTTTAACAAAGGTAATTTGTAGTTTGTTAAAAGCTCCATAGGGGAAGATTATGTAGAAAAGCAGAACTTCAAGAAAAATAATGCTTACATAAAATTTGTACAGCACATTGTACTGTATAGCAACTGATACTGATGCAGATACTGAACTTGTGCAAATAAGATTTGTCTAGAATAGAGGGGAATAGATATTTGTAATTTTAGATATAGTAATTTTGCATCCCCTGATTTTTGCTTTGGAGTCAGAATCACTCAGATCCTCCCAAGGAATGCTAGTTTCTGACAAGACCTTTACAAAGTTTCACAGGTTCGTGACATGACCCAAAAATGTACAGCAGTTGCTGCAGCTTCCTAAGCAGTGGGCCATTAAATCATTCCCAGGAGATCTGTCATCATGTCACCTGTCAACATAGAAGGAGAAGTGAAGAGTGCAGTGTGCTTGATGCAATTATCCAGAGCCTTTCCCCCTTCAGAAGGTGACACTGCTGAGAACTGGAAAAGGCTAATCTGGACAGGCTGTTCCCTTCTCCTGACACCAAAGAAAAGCAAGGTAGTATTTGGATAGACAGGAATATCCACAGGCAAGTTAGTAACTTCAGGGATTTGCTTGTGGTTTTTATTTTCATTCAGCTTCATTTCACTCCAAATATGGAGTTTTCAGCCTGCTTATTTCCTAGGAAAGTGTCATGTGATTGATGACAAGAGCATCTCTTGAAATTAGGGTTCTAATAAACAGGCTGTAAGTGATTGTGACTTCAGGACATAAGAGATGCATTTTTGTAATGAATACCTGTTATTTACTTAAGAAAATTTTTCTCAATGTTTGCTACTTGTCTTCTCACAAATAAAAGAGTTCTATGTAAAGCACAGAGATTAAATATGTCCTCAGATATCCATTACTACATTGTACATTAGTTCAACGTACATTGTCAAATTTAAAAAACCACCAGCAAGCCAAAAGAAGACATATTGGCAAAGCCTTCTACTGTGGCCAATGTGGGATGGTGTTCCAGTACCTTCAGTGTGTACTTGCTATTAATCCAATAAAATCGTCCAAAACTGTCTCTTAAACTTGGTATTTCTTATTTATTTCAGGGGGGCTAGCAAGGAGTACTACAGCATGAGAAACAAGAGCTGTTTTGTGGTGTTTTTTTTGCGTTTATGTACACAATATTTTTTGTACAACAGTTGGCTGCATATCTGAGCACTTGCATGCTCAAACTCCCACTGGGTTGTTCCCAGCACAGCTTTCCTAGTCACAGTTGCTCTGAGGTACTATACATTCAACCTAGCTGAGTTAATGGTCTCCTTCCTGTAACTGGCAAACTCCTACAGCTGCTGTGTGCACATCTAAATAATTAGTCACTGCCTCATCTAGCATTGAGGCAATTGCTGTTGAGAGAATCGCTTAGTTTCTGAAACTCATTCCTAAGCATCCATCCCAAAAACCAAAGAAAGCCCATGTGAGCTGGCTCTGCTTACCACTGTCAGCGCCAATGTAGCTTTCAAACAAGCTGGCCAGGAGTTTGTTGGATGATTTCTGGAAAATGCCTACTACAGTTTCATTAAGTGGGTCCTTGTTCTTCTCAAGCCACCCAATGATGTTGTAGGGAACCTACAGCAAGGCGTTGAAAACAAACCAGAGGTTGCAAATGTTCCCATTCAGAGCAGCCAGGAGTTCTTTGCAGTTTGGCTTGAAACCAATGACTTTCTGTGAAGAGCTGTGCTCAGAGCAGTACCAGCTGCCCTGGTTTTCATCTCTTCCCCTCCAGTTCTCCGCTTCCTAATTCCCAAACCTCTCTTCCTAATAATTAGCATGTGAATCCCACACACCCCTTCCAAACTATCTGGTCCCTACATCTTCTCATGGACTCCATGTGGTTATCTTTGGAAATACCATGTGGCACGGGTGTCCCAGGAATCCTATTAAAAACTGCTCAAGTATAAATCACACAAGTAATAATTTAACTTCAAAATAGCATGCTACACTGGAATAATTAGGGTTTTCTAATAGAATCTTAATGATTACAAACTAACTTCAGCTCTTGCCACAGCTCTGTTTAGTGGGAAAACATGTCCCATTATCAGAACCACAAGGGAACAGAAATTCTAATTTTCTTTGCTGAGTGCATTAACAACTACAGATAAGTACCAAGATCAGCATTATTTCTTTTAATAGTTACAAAATTAGCTTAATGGTCAATTATAATTTGAAATTAACAGCATCAGGTAAATTCCTGTTCTGCTATGCTGGAGCTACTTATCATTTGTAGTTTGATTAAAAAATTCCTGTGACCCTCTCAAATTCTTTCTGCCTATCTGGTCTGAAAACAGAACTTCAAAACTGGACAAGTTTTTGCTCAGGTATCACAGTACTGGATTATGTTGTTGTTGACCTCTTCCCCCCTGCATCCATCCCACCCTCCCTTGTGTGCTACAGCCAAACCCCACCTGGAAGACCTCTGATACAAAGTCTACCTGCCAGCAGAGGAACTTACTGCACCAGCATAATGAAGGAGTTCAAAGTGAGCCTCATATTTCCTTTTCTTATCAGGCCTGGGCTTCTGTAAGTTGGGTGACTTGCCAAGATGGTTGTCATAGAGTTTGGATTTGAATGTCATATCTGTAGCTTTTGGGAACATGCACTCCTCTTCAAGGATAGACAGGATTCCCAGGGGCTGTGGATTTAAGAACATCTTTGTTGAGAAATGTTTAGGCTAGCTGCTTTCAGTGGCTGTGCAGCCTGTAAGTTTTATCTGATGGAATTTTAAGTCTGCAAAATTTCTTCTCAGCCTGAGGAGGAATTCTTTGCCTATTCTGTTAAAATAGTAACCACCCCATTGACTATTCAGTATGTCACTTAGGAGGCTTTATGATGGCTTCCAGAATGAGCTTGATTTACCTTTCAGGGCAGCTGGACCAACTAGCATTTAATCATTCATATCTCAGGAAGAGATGGATGAACCTCATAGCATTTGGGCAGTTTTGAGGGATTAAGATAATGCACAGGTATCCTGCCCTTGGACAAGAGAGTGATCAAATAGAAGACCACTTATTAATCAGACTTTCTACTTCTGCTGTTAGGAATTTCCTGCTAATGCAAGGTGCAAAATTTCATGTTTCCTCACAGATCAGCAGAGTTAAATGCTGTGTCATAAAACGTGGCAGAAGGAGAGATACTTAGGGAGGTTATGCAGCAGGGGACAGCTGTCCCCATCAGGACCTCATTATACTCCCAAAGAAGGAAAAAGGAAAGCCATGTCCCATGCTGTGGAAGTGGTGAGAGGTTTCTTTCCTTTCAGGGTAGAAAGAGGACAAAGGACTTTGCACATCAGCCTGTAATGTGAGAAAGAGGAGCCTCACGGGAGATGTACAGGGCACAAGACTGTAACATTGCATTTGCCTTGAAAAGGTGCTGAGTTTGATGTTAAGCATATGTGGTACAGACTAAATGGAGGAGCAGCAGGGACAGAGAAAGTTAAAAGTGCAAGCCAGGGAAGATGATACAGCCATACAAATTGCCAGTTACAGCTTGTTGGCTGCTGTTGCCTCTGTAAGGCAGAATTCCAAAGGTAAAGCTGAGACAAATACTGATTTTCCTTTGATTCTGTATTGCAGGTAGAAAGGCAAGAAGCTTTCCATGCTGTTTATCCTACTCTGTTCCCTGGGCCATGAGGACACAACCAAAGGAGCATCATGAATAAAACCCATTCGGAAAATACTCCTTGGCACGTACATACCTTCTCAATTAGATCAATGCAGGCCTGCAGGTCCATGCCAAAGTCAATGAATACCCAGTCAATGCCTTCCTTCTTATACTCTTCTTGCTCCAGGACAAACATGTGATGATTGAAAAACTGTTGCAGTTTCTCATTAGTGTAATTGATGCACAGCTGCTCAAAGCTGTTAAACTGCAGAAAGAGATAAAAAAAGAAGCATTTGCATTGCAGTTAACTTGGTGGAACAGCAAGAAGGAAACTGTTTACAGCCCAAAGCATATGAGAGGTTGTTCCAAGGAACTATTGGCACGTCTGGCCAAGTGGTTTTTATATCTACTCATGGGAAAAAAAACCCCATGTAAAATCATTCACATTATTTACCTTTTGGCTTTCTCAGCACTTTTCCTTCTGTTCAATTTGAAAGAGAAATACCCAACCAAGAGCTATCTCTATCTTTTATGTCCTTCCACCCAGCCCTCACACATTAATACTCACATCAAAGATTTCAAACCCAGCAATATCCAGGACTCCAATGAAGAACTGTCTTGGCAGCTTAGTGTCCAAGGTCTTGTTGATACGGACCACCAGCCATTTGAACATTCGATCGTACACTGCCTTAGACAAGGCCCCAACAGCATACAGAACCTAAAATGCATGTTTTAGAATACCACAGAGTCACACAAAATTCACTGTGAAATACACCCAAAGATTTTGGTGCAGTAGACTATTTAAATGTGTGTTTACAGTATAAATTAGATTTCCCAACGGTTTGTATAATCACCGAGGCATAGTTAACACAACACACAGCTTCTCCTATTATCTCTGCTGAATTTACTTCAAATAACTGCTAAATATTTGGATGTGTACTAACATGTATGTAAAGTGCTCACAAAGTACATCTTGGGAAACAGCAGGAGAGCAAATTTCAAATGTTTTAATCTATTATACTTCTGTGGAAGTAAGGTAGCAGAAACTCACAGGCCAGATGCCAGCTGTGATATCCAGAGCTACTGCCAGAGTAGGGTGGAGGTTTATGCTCAGGTTGTTCATTGACATTTGCTTCTAATTTTTGAGGGATGCTTTGGCATGAGGTGGCAATAGGAAAAGTCTGTCTCAAGTCTCCTCTTTAGCCCATGCACATCTGCATCATTAGGATACACCTGTCTGTAGGGGTTTTCTAGTTCCTGAACCTGTGCCACAGGCCACCTTCAAGCAGCAACTTTTATTTTATCCAAATGCTGCAGCATTTTGTACAATATTCCTACAGCTGCAACATAGCAACCCAAGGACCCTTTTCCCCTTAAATTAGGAGATAACTTTAAGTGGTTATTGCCTTTAGCTGATTGAGGTCACACAGAGATTAAAATTACATGAATAATGGATGAGTGATGAGTGAATAAATAATCCATGGCACAGATCTTCTCATCCAGAGAAGGGTAACTCTCTGAGAGTTACTCAGAGAGTAACCTTCAGAGGTAACTCTTCTCATCCAGAATTAGCTGTCAATCCCCATGTGGTTTTACTGCATCTGGTTTCCTGGAGTGGCTGCTACTAACACATCAGAAAAACAATTCTATCAGAAGTAGCAGTGGCCAATACTCCTTTGTCAGTCTCTTCCTCAGTTTCCATCCATATCACCATATATTTCCCCAAGTTTGGGGATATAAAATGAAAACAGAAAACTAGAGGCTCATGTTAATATTTCTAGCAGCTGCCTGTCTCTCTGAGATGTTACAGGCAAATCCTCCAGGCTTGCAAGACATGTATCCAAATATCATGAAGGTGTCTTCTTACCTGTTCAACACTTTGACCTTTGGTCACGTACTCATTGCCAACTTTCACTCTAGGATGCAGCAAACCCTTAATCAAATCAGAGGAGTTGATTCCCATCAGGTAGGCAGCTTTGTCAGCACCTGGTCAGGAGAAACAAGGTTTCAATTGGCTTTAAATTTCTACATGGAAACATGCCCAGCTAAAAAAAAATAAATTAAGTACATTCACTTCAAAAGACAAATTGGATAAAGGCCTTGCTCTCTTAATGATTTGTGTTAACTATGCCTGTACTCTCTCTTATGGTAGGTCATTTGACTATACCCCAGTTGCTGCAAGAATCTCACTTAAGAAACTCTTCAGGTTTAGGGAAAAGAACATATCTCCACACTAGTTATAGACAGTTTCAGATGCAAGGGAAAATAAAGAAGCAGGATCTGAAGTCATGAAAGAGAAGGTTAAAGCAGCAGGATTTCACAACCATTTTGTGCAAATGGTCTCAAAAATGGAATTTGATCCTGTTAGTCTGACTGTGTCTGTTCACCTCCTGCTGAGTAAGGTTATCCAGCACTGAGTAAGCCTGTTACAAATACAGCACTCTTGGCTGATCAGGAGCTACAGTGTGCAAGAACAAAGCAAACAGGCTGCTGCTTCCTCAGCACAGTGCCTGGTACATGCCAGACTTTTGAACCTGAGGTGTAATTTTAGGTGTTATTCTTACTTTCAGTGCCATCAGCCTCTGCCTGCTCTTCTCGGGGTCTTTGCTTGAATTTCATATTCCCAAAGTGCATGATGGCACCTGTGAGCTTGTAGGAACCAGCCTTCTCATCAGGCACAAATCCCAAGATGTCCATGGCTTGCTGTGAGAAGGAAACACAGATATGTTGTCACTTGCCTGCTCCAAAGCAGTAGTGTTTGCAGCCCCACAATCTACCTTTGCATGGCAGATATTGCTATCCTGCCAAGGAGTGTTATCCCCCAAAGCGGCCACTGGAACACCCTGAAGACCCAGCAGTGGCAGGGAGCCAAGGGAGAGCTCTATTCATCTAGCATTTTATAGATATAAATTATAAAATGTGGACATTACATGGAGCAAGTCCAGATTCAAAAGCATAACAGTTTACTGGGCCTGGTGCTTGGCAGTCTGAATGCAGTTAAGACCCAATGCTGCTTTTGCTTTAGTCCAGTAGTTTCAGGGGCAGAAGTTAGACTCCTCCCAGCAGTCTTCCTCCCCTGATCTAGGAAACCCAAAGTCAAATCCATACAGACTTACATCTGTTGCCAACAATTCCTCTCCATCGTCCAAGTTGTCCACTGTAACTACGCCTTGTGAGCAGAAGTGGTAGTCATATGGGTTGGTAGAGATCAGCAGCATGTCTGTAAAAGAATTGCCAAGGTCAAAACCACCATGCATTCAGGTAACCCTCAAAAATGGAGATGGAAAAATCATCTGTAACCTACATTTTTCTCTGCACTACTGAGTTGTTTTGTTGTTTTTGTTTTAATAACTGCAGGGCAGAAACCAGCTCTCTTACTCTACTATGTTAGTCTGAAGATGGAGAAAAATGTGCATAAAAAGAATATGGAAATACTGCATTCTAACGTTGACTGTGCATACGCATCTATTGAGCACATATTGCAGTATATTGAGTTCATAATTTCCTGTATAGTCCTACTGTCTGCCTCACATGCTTTTAGGGGTAAAAATCCTATCTAAATAGAGAGGTGAAAAAGATTTTAGTATGATCCAAAACAGGGGGTATGGGCATGGCTCCCCTTTTTTATAACAGACTCAGAGAATAGTAACTTCCAGCACCCTTTGCAGAAGACACTTGGCTTTTGATAAACAAAAGTCAGAATGTGGCTTGCTTCATTTTCATTCCTTCACATTAAACCCCGAAAACACAGAGTTGTTTTCTACAAAGCTAGCTGGCTCTGAAAGTACAGGCAGAGTTCTGTTTCCATGAATCAACTGAAAGTTTCACCCACATTCACCAGACCGAGGTTTGGTCTAGACTTCAATCTTTTAAATGCAGACACACGTCCCTACATATCTAAATATGTATATATGTAAATAGATGGTTATCAATAAATGTTTATATGAAATATAAATATATGAAATAAGCCTGTCTTACTTTGCTATTTAGTCACTCTGATATATATTATCTATAGTTATGTTCATCCATACTTATTGATATTTACACTTTTCCATATTTAGATATGGATGTGTTTATATACAAGCATACATTTCTTGTCTACAAAACACAAACCCCTGCTGGTTTCAGCCTCTTCAAGAGCCTCAGACATGTTCCTGCTGGCCAGAAAGGTGTGTGCTGTTGAGGAGCACACTGAGAGTTTATGAGAAACAGAGCATTTTCCCAGCACAGGGATTCTCACTGGAATCTCAGTGCAAAGCTTTCTTGAAATCTTTCCTGTAATTGTCATTAATTAGGCCACGTAAAGCTTAGAGTGTTAGGGACTTGACCACGCACTGTCAGGATAATAAGACTTCAAAAGAGATTATGATTGCTATGGCTTAGTGGGAGTTTAGAAGAGCAATAAAGTGACTCTCCAACATATTTTACAAAATGTGTTCCTTCAGAGCAAAAATTGAAGTCAGCAAAGCACATCGCTGAAATAACCAATGAGGATTTTATTCAAAGCAACTCGGCCCCTCTCTGCCCTTCTCCAGAGGGTCTCTGGGACCACACTGAGCCAGGGGAAGCTTGGAAAGGGCAATCACCACATAATCAGCAGCAGGCAGCTTTGAATATTCTCTCCTGCTACACAACATGCTGGGATGCCAGTTCTGTCACTTGGGGCAGAAAGAGGAAACTAGCTTTTTTCGTGGACCTATAAGCAAATCTTCTCACATGTGAAAATCTGGATAATTAAATGCTTTGGAGGCATAGTATTTTCCAGATGTTTTGAGACCTTGGATTACACAAATTCATTGTGACACTTTTTGCCTTTATAGTGCTATGTTTTAAAAGTCCTGCCTGAGTCTTTACTCCCATTAGATTAATCTGTAATGTGAGAAAAATGATCTCTGCTGCAGCTACTGGAACAACATCTCTAAAAGGTTGTGTTTGACAGTGGAAGCCCAATTTCATCAAGTGGAAGCATAAGGGCCATTCTGCAGAGGGGTTTGTCTCCTAACCCCTTATCCACTTATATCTTCTATTCAGTTTTATGTTCTTAAAAGCTGTGGATCCACACAATGCTTACCTAGTAACTCTGGTTTCTTTCCTGACAGGATTTGGTAGAAGATGTGATAGTCTCTTTCACCAGGTTGCTGGAAAATCACTCGGGATTTCTCCAGCAAATCTAGTCACACAAAAGAAAGTTCAGTGAGAAAGGGTCTCACAGCTTTCAGATGAGCAATTGTATTTTTTAAAAGGAGAAAGTTTTCTGCTTACAAATCTCAATATCAGCAGATGACAGCTTGCCTGTAGTTCCAAAATGGATTCGGATGAATTTACCCTAATTCACACAGAAGAATATTCTAATTAGTGCATATAGTATACACACAGGGAAACAAAGAATGCAGCTTGAAGGCAATCATTTGGTCCAAAAAATCAATTTATGAGAACTTCTTGGCTTTGCACAGGCATATTTTCAATGAAAAGTAGCAAACAATGATATTACTGTCTCCCAAGCCTAAATCTGTACATAGAGCTATGTAATCTGCTTGTGGAGGAAGGATAACGGTGTACTTATCTGCCAGGCTAAGATATGGAAGCACATGGCTTCCAGTTGCATGATGCAGGTTTACTGTAATGCAGGACTCAGAGCGTTAAGCCTGGGCTTAAGAAACACAGGCTCCTTTTTCGGCTTCTCCTCATTTGCAGTCCTAACTTACATGCACCTACTTATGTCAGAAGGGTGCTGTGATTTTAGACAGCTTTTCCCATTAAATTTACATATCCATCTCTCCCAATTCATAAAAAATTAGTAGTTTTCATTTACTTTGTCATGTTCAAACACACGAACTTTTAAAAATAATTAATTGCTCTTCCAGCTGACAAGCTCCTTATAAACTGTGTAGCTTTACAGACTACAGACGGTAAGCTTTACATCTTACAGACTCTGGTCCTCCCCACCCCTTCCAATTTAATTTTTAACAGGATTTGTTAGGGAAGCATGGGCTCCAAACTCAGGCTTGTCATCCTCATGCCATTCCTTTCGGACCTCTCAGGCAATGTCAACCAAGTGGCAAAGTACAGCTACTTGTACTTTGGAAGGGGGAAAGACAGACTAGTGGGAAAAGGGGTAGGAAAATAATGCAGAGGTAATTCCGAGGAAGATCTACCACTGCTGTTCTAAGGGCTTCCTAAAACTGGGCTTTCCTTGTTTTCTGTTAATTTTAAACAATTTAAACAGTTTAAACAATTATTCAAGCTTGATCTTCTTTTCTCTTCAGGTTTTTGTTAGCTCCTACTATGTTATTTTTCCACTCTGTGGAAATTCAATAGTTTTAGTGGGCAAAATTCAATCCATGAAGGGATTATGACGCAGGTGTTATTAACTGGTCATTGTTGAACAAAACATCACTAGATTATGCTGCAGACTTACGAAACGTGAGGAATTGTCATTTCTCAGAGTTTTGGCATTTCCAAAAGCTTCTAAGGCTGGGTTTGCTTGAATGATTTGATCCTCCAAGGTTCCCTAGAAATCAAGGTTGAAATACTATTGAGAAACCTACAGGCCACAGACTCAGCTGTCAGCTCTAGCTCAGCCATGCGTTCACTTACAGAGTGGAGCCTCTGCAGCAAAGTGATTTATTTAGCTTCACCCCAGGGGCGGCACAGTGTGAATGGCAGAACAGCGAGACTGTGAGTCAATTATGAGCGCTTAAAAGGCCTCGAACATTCTGCTGCTCCCTACTGTTTGCCTTTGTAGATTTATATCTTGTGCCATCTGCATGAGAAAGAAATCATGGAGTGCACAGAGGAACATGTGGGGGACATCCAAGGAATGAGGAGTGTGTGTAGGAGAGGGGCTACTGAAGACAGAGACAAGCACTTGAATGTATTTGATTTATACCTACTCAGAGCTTGTGACATTTGGGATTTTTGGAGATGAGAAAAGCTTTAACTGTTGCTCGCACAGGGATCATTCAGCAATCACCTGGGGACCACACCAAGTGAAATGCTGAGGCTTGTGGCACATCTGATAGAGCCCAACACCAATTCTGCGAGGCAAAAATAAAATAGCAAAGCTGATTACTTACCCCAGATTTTGTAGGTGGTTGCTGACAAAAAAGGAACACAATGGAGAGAAAAGAGAGAATGTTAGAATTCTAACACAGAGAACAATACAAAATGCAACAATTAGTAATGTTAGCTGTTTCGTGGTCACCAACACAGCAGCAGTGCTTTTTGAAGCCTTCAAAAAGCACGTGTGGCTGTTACTTTGCATTCACCACATATCACAAAAACAGATATTGCAGCTGGAATTTGTTTCATGTAGTTTATCAGGTCAGGTTGCATTTAATTTTCATTATCATCACTCTTTTTTCCCCCTCAGAATTATCCAAAAGTTCAAGTATGACAAAATCTTATTGCCAAGAACTTGTCTGTTTGCATTCACGCTCTTTTATTCTCACCACCTAGCAGCAGCCTCTTTTCTCTGTTCACTTAGTTGGTGTTCTGGTCTGTCAGAGGACATCTCCAGAGCAAAATCAGGTAGATTTCTGCCGCAGGAGTTCAGACAACGAGCTCGGGGTAAGAGCACCGTTGTTGCATGAGCACAGCAGGTTTTAGACACGATGAGCACCAACCTCATTGCATGCAAGAAGCTGGCTTTGGACAATTCAAGCATTTATTAAGAAAGCCTTGCAGGCCTCAGGAGAACATATATTAGAGTTTGATGACGTGAGTTCTGTGCACAGACTCAAAGCATGGCTGAAATGTTGGACTTATAAATACAGTTCATAGGAATCAGTTAATTCATCACAAAAGAGCACTGAACCCTTCAAGTGCAATGAAGCTCATAGCAAATAAGCTTATAGCAACACAAGATAAAAACCAGCATGAATACAGTATTCTCAGTAACCTTAGAGAGCACTTAAAAGCAGAACAGCACTTATCCGAACCAAAATACATAAAAGCTGATTGAAAAAATATCTTTTGTCAAAACAATCCTTTTTCTGTGGACAAAAAACCTTTCAATGAAACAGATATTTTGATGAGAAGTTATAATCCTAGTCTCTTTGAAGATTTTTTCCATTAAAAAAAAAATAACATCTCTTACTCTTTGCAGTCTCTCCATCTTTTGACCAGTATTAACACAACAAGAAGGATATTTAGCATACAAAAATGGAAACTCTTGGGGGAAAAAAAAAAGAAGCATCTGTCCAGAACCAGCAGTGTTGTTTCTGCTCCGTCTGGAGCATGGTAAGTTCATGTGTGAACTCCTCCCTTCCGAACAGCACGCTCTCAGTACTGCAGACTTGTGAGGTGAGCTGTACACAAGAAAGGAACCTTGAGAGTCTGAAATTAGTCAGCCATGAGCAGACTTACATTCTTTTTACCAGTTTCACCCAGGGCTGCCACTGTGGCAAAGTACTGGATGACTCGTTTTGTGTTGACAGTCTTGCCAGCACCGGATTCTCCGCTAGAGGAAAGGGGGAAGAAAGCAAAAACATTGCTCAAATGGGTGCAACTCGTCCTTTTAAACCCTGTCCGGCCAGCTCCTCCCCTCAAGGCTGTCAGACATCTCTGTCTCTGGTGTCTGCCACCTGTTGCTCAGCCATTTCTGTGGAAATACATCAAACTGACTGAATGAAGAGGTGCAGTCCTATGACAGCACTAACTCGTTCTTCATTCTACTGAGCTCACAAGTGCCATACAAACCCATGCTACACTGAGATTCTTTTAGGGCCATGAAGTTTAATTACAAACATTCAGAATAACTCTCTGGGGTATATATATATATACACACAGTTAAAGAGCTAGAAAAAGTAGGGGAAAGCCACAGTCATTTGCCAGCATTACCCAAGAGCACATGCAACTTTGTAGAGACACCCAAGTCTTCATCCTTTCATGCTTTCCAGTAAACATCACACCTCCTCTTTTCTACCTTGGTCATCTCCCACTCTTTTGATTCATCTACCCAACATTATGAATATAACTTTCAGCAGGAGTAACCACACTGAACAGAAGGAGTCCTCTAAATCCAAAGAGGGCAGCCACAGAAAGGGCAATTGTTCAAGGAGCAGTTTTAATTGCTGCTGAGTTTTTTTCATGCTTATGCAGAATGTTCACCAGATGGGGATCAGAAATGGGCCAGGCTCCATCAAACCTTTAGCTATTCCTTTCTCATGGAGGTCAAATTAACCATCTCATGGACAAATTGAGTTACTCAGTTCCAGGCAATTTAGAAAATGGAAACTCTTGGGGGATTTAAGTTAAGAGTTAACTTATTTAATCAGGTTTATTATTATTATTTTACTTAGTTAATGCATTTTATCAGGGTTTTTTTCTTCAAAGTTTTTCACAGCAACAGAGTCGCAAATCAGTCAAAAAAGAACTTACGTGATCAGCATAGACTGATTCTCCCGATCTGTGGAGGGCAAAAAAAAAAAAAGAAAAAAAGATAGAGAAACTTAGTAGGGTGTACAAATCACTTATTATAATTGCAAATGAGTCCCAGAATCAGTCATGCAAGGACAGGAGAGAATCACATGAAGCAAAGACAGAAAGATAAAAACTAGTATCAATTAGAATGATTTCCAGAAGTTCAAGTCTCATCCCTGCCCTGAATCCTTCTCTTGTGTTTTGCTCAAATTGGTATTAAATAGCTGTCAGTTGTACACATTCATCTGTGTCTAGGAAACTATAATTAAGAAAGCAATTTCCTGTTCTCAAAACATTTATTCTCTTACTCCTGAGCATGTCTTTGCCCATGTCTGCTCTTTCTGCTCCAGCAATACTAGACCAACCCAAGTAATTTTGCTCTTTTTTCACAGGCTGCTCTTTCAAATGCATGCGTACTCCTCTTCAGCTGGCTACACTGCTGGAACTAAGCAGCCTATTGTCCACGCCTAATTGCCTGATCAGAAACAGCCATTTATTAGAACACTCTGCAACTCTAATATATTATTAATCAAGTTCAGCAAACAGTACATCATGGCAGCTTCCCAAGTCATTGAGCCTAAATTCCTCTTTTCTTTTTATAATTCCAGTCATCATGACAGGCTACATATTGAGCAGCCTAATCTGATAAAAGAGTATCTCTGCAGCCCCACACACATCCCCTCTGCCCGGTGCTTTTTTGTCCCCTCACAGCTAAGGTGCTTTTCCATTTTATTAGAACCAAGTGTCAGCAGGATGTGTTCTGGTCAAGTCTCTTTTGGATTTATCCTGCTGCCTCAGAGGACCTGGTGTGTGCACATCGCTGCTGCCATCTGCTGAGAAACTCTTCTTTTTTTTTTTTCCCAGTAACGTGAGGAAATTTCCCAGGGAAATCTGGAGCTCGCTGCCACAGGATTGAGTGCCTGGAGCCACGGCACTCCCACAGGCCAGGGTCACACCTGCTCACGGGGTTTGCTTTCCCGGCCTTTGAAGGCACACATCTCATCAGCGTCATGGAAACAGAGCCTGCACTGACTGGATGTTTGTTTTTGAGTTTGGGAAAGCACTAACAGACCTTTGGGATCTGGCCCCATTTCTGTTGTGAACTGATGGCTTGGCTCAGGTCAGACAGCTGAATCTGTGCACCTGACAGGCCGTCACCAGCAGGGCCACAGGAACAGGCCGGGCAGTTTAGAAACAAAACAAGTATCCGGATACACACACACATCTATAAAATCATCACAGACTGCCAAGACCCTGATGCTTGTGGGCTATTTTCACGTTTGTTCCACACTGTGAAATCTCTCTCCCACTTCCCTCCAGCACAGTCGCGCCGGCGCGGCGAGGGGAGAGCGGGTGTGCAGGCCGGCGGTGGCACTTACTGCGCAGCATGTCGTGGTACGCGTTGTCAGCGATGGAGAAGATGTGGGGAGGAGCCTCCGAGCGCCGCTTGCCTTTGTACGCAGCAACAACCTCCGATTTGTACACCGGCAACCACTTGTAGGGGTTTATGGTCACGCAGAATAAACCGGAATATGTCTGGAGAGTAACACAAAACCGGAGTGAAAAAAAATTCCCTCAAGCGATAAGGCAAAAAGTCTCGGTTAACCAAGAAGGATGTGGCATTGCCAGATGCTGATTTAGGTTTGAATTCTGACTTGGTTTCAGACTTTCTGAATTTTGGAAGCTACTGATCTGCTGTGACCTCCTAATTGCAATTTGTGCCAAAACTACAGATACTGAACAGTTTTCAAAAGGGAAAAAGTGGTTTTGAGGTGTCATCCTGAAATGAAAACATCCCCTTCAGTAAAACAAAGGAACAGCAAATAGGCTTGTGTCTCATTTTGTGCCTTGCTTCTCCATGGGAGTTGTTTCCTCTTGAAAACAGACATTGCAAAGGAAAGTTACAGCTTCCCTGTTTGAACTGCATCTTTAGGAGGAGAAACAGCCTCCCATTATTAATTTTGTGCAAAAACCTCAAGACAATTTCTGGTGGATGTTCAAAGAGAAAAAAAACTTCATAGGTTGTACCCCAAAGCTGTGGAACCTTTTTCAGCTTTTGGAAGTGCCAGGTTGGTAAAAATCGCTTTATAGTTGCTCTTTGGATGATATACATCAGAACTCTGGGGCCTGGTCATTCTAAGGAAGAATGAACTTTGAGTTGTAACCCCAGGCAACTTGTGTCAGCTGGTAACTTTTCAAGTGCTTAGCCCAGCTTGGGGCAATATCTTCAAAGAAACTGAGTTATCATATGGGCACAGTCACTATATGCACATAGATTAATAAGCTCTATTAAGTTCTAAAAGTTTCAGGTGAAATCCAGGTCCCTTCCCCTAAAAATAGCATTAGGACATGCTCCAGAATGGCCTTGGCATGAATCCTCAGTTTCTGTTTTCTAGAAAGAAAAAGAATAAAGCCCTACCAGTAAACAGATTAGGCCAAGATGCCAATTAAATTTTCTACCTATACTGCTCTGCAAATAAAGCTATGCTTTAAGCTCTATATGTCCTTACAGGGCTTATTGGAGAAACACAGAAAATATTCCACAATCAGAATTTAATTCGGTAATGTTGCATTTGCTCTTCTGATGAATACCAAAAACAGAGCAAGGATTGGCTGGAAAATCAATGGATTCCTTTAACTGATTTAAAACAAATCAAAGCAGATAACTGAGAGCAAAAGAAGTCCCCATGGCTGGCGTTGACATGGATTAATATTAGACAATGAAAGATAAACTGGCTCTCCCCAACACCTTGACTTAATTAAAATGTTCCCCACCGTCCCTTTCCTAGGTAAGTAAGCAAAACTAAGGAGCCAGGCACCATCTTCCTCATTCGGCTTGGTGTCTTTTTTCAGCCAGCTCCAAGCAGCATTTCTTGAGGTGATGAGCAAGACCCTCACTTCTGTGACTTATCAGAGTTGTAAAATGAACACGAAGAACACAACACATTCACACACAACGCCAGCACTTGAAATGCAGGTTGCTAAAGCTACCCCTGCAGCGGCCCTTACATAGATCATCCAGTTGCTGTAGCGCTTCCTCAGGTTGTACAACACTGACGCCTCGTTCAGGTGGGTCAGCATAGACATGTCCTCGATCATGTCGAATTTGGGAGGGTTCATGGTCTGCACGTCATCTTCTTTTATAGTCATGGTCTGCAAAGACAAACAAATACAGTGATGCTGGAAGACACTGGGGTTATTTTGTTGCTTCATACACCTTATGGTGTATACAGATTTCCCCCCCTCACCCCAGCAGAGGGAAGTTCTCCAGGTCAATTCCTGCCTATGTGCGCAATACCATGTGTTTCCATGAGTATCAGGAGAAGGGGGAAGGCTGACATTATAAAAGTAAGAAGCATGATGCTATGGCTGCAAAAGAAGCCATGAAATTTAGCTAGAGCCTGGGATTTCATCTCTGGGCACAAAACCAGAACTGGCTGGTTGCAAACCTCCAGTCACAGCCCGCCCCCGGCTGTGCGGTGGCTGGTGCTCACCCACCCATCACTGCATTGCTAGTTTTCCCTCGGTGGCTTTTCATGTGTTATCCCATCCTGAGCTGGCACCAGTTACTGAGGCCTCCCATTCACAGCCCACTTCATGAAACAGGCAACCGAGCTGGAACCAGGACAATTCTGTAGCTTGCAGCTCTGGCCTTGTTAGTCGCAGATCAGACAAAACCAGTTTTGTACCCTTCCATCCGATGTCTGCACGGTCACTTTGCCTTCGCTGGTTTCTGTAATTTCAGCTTCGACGTAAGCCTTCTTCTCATCAGGAACCCAACATTTCTTCTTCCCTGTGAAATTAAGACAGAGTTCACAGCCTTGCATCAAACAGCAACACCATGCCTAGCTAAGTGAGATTGCTGGATTAATTTTTCTGCAGAAGCGACACAAAACCTCTGGGATTGCAGCAGATTGGCAGTACTGGGAAGCTGCGTGATAAAGCAGAAGGCATAGGGCTCCCAAATGTTGTCTTCCTTTGAAACTACTGCTCGGCTTCCTCTAGATCCTTCTAGCACAAGGTGTCAAAATATTTCACAAATGCTGGCTAAGCCTCAGCCTCCATGGGAAATCCATAATCATTATCACCAGTGTGCAGATGGAGGAGCTGAGATCCAAGCCCAAATTAAGGCGTTTGCGAAAAAGTCACACAGAGAATTTCAAACTGCTCAAGGAATCCAGCCCACATTATTTGACTGCCAGCTATCAGATTTAACCTTATTCCTTCACATTTTTCTGTGATTTGTGTTGAAAATCAGCAATATTAATAACTCACAATGAGTTATGTATGTGCCTTTTTAGAGTTTGGAGCAGCTGCAGAAGACTTTAGGTCTTTAGTTACAGCAACTGTTGTGAATAGTGAAAGGCCACAGTTATTGATGCATTCACAGTTACTACTAAACCTCAGGGCTCATAGAAACTGAATGAAAAGAAATTTATTTAATGAATGAGAAAATAAATTATGAAATTTAATGAAAAATAAACTATGGGAAACTAAATGCTAACATCACATTGTTTTACAGGCTGAAAAGCAAATAAGACATCTAGTCAGGCCACAGAAACATCAATGTCTGTTGTTTTTCTCTAAAACTGAATGAGGGATGATTCCCCTTTCAGCAGAGCAGTACCAATACCCTTTGCTTCTAAATCTAGATAAACACTTACTTGTCATAGACTATTTTTATTATTTTTTTTTTTAATATCTGGGAATTTTTAATAGCTTTGCAGAATAAAGGAACCCAAACTTGGTTGAACCAGCTACGTCCAACAGCAGTAGAGCAGTGACAGCGGAGTCTATGCTCTGCATTCTTCTACTTTTGCATGTAACCCTTACCCCTCTGTAAGCTGGTTACCCCATGTAACCAGCTCCTGGCAGCACAAAGGGTTGTGAGTCTGCAACTCACCATCGAAGGCAACAGTCTGAGCCTTCATCAGCTCCTTCTCGCTCTTCCGGAGGTAGGGAGCAGCCTCCCCAAACTCTGACATATCGACCATCATCTTGGCAAAGGTTCAAGGGGGCACAGCTCACAGAGGAAAAAGAAAGGCACACAGTCTACCAAACAAAGAGGGAGAAAAACCAAAGCAATTTTCTATTTTGTGAACAATATCAGGCAATATAAAATGCTCAGCGTAACATGGTAGGTGGCTAATCAAAAGGATGATTAATGTTAAATGCCTAACAGATTTGGGACTGTACTGCACTTTTAGTTAAACCCTTCCTTGGCTCAGTTTATTAGAAATCAGATGGGTCTTGAAGGGTTCTAAACCTCAACATTGGTCACAGTTATCTCCACAGGAGGATCTTGCTGCTTTTTTTTTTTTTTTTTTTGTTTTTTTGGTTTTTTTTTGTTTGTTTGTTTTTTGTTTTTTGTTTTTTGTTTTTGTTTTTGTTTTTTTTTTGTGGCACAAATGGTGCTTAAGAGCAGGAGGGACCACTTGAAACTGTGATTTTAGCAACGGCTCAGCAGGAGCTTCTTCTGGCCCCTTTCAAAATCGCCTGGAGCAAGGCTCTGCTCTCCCGCAGGTCTCCCTGGGGCTGTGCCACTCAGCCGATCCAAGCACCATCTCAGGCAGGCGTTTTCTGGGAAACCAGGAGCAAGACTTCGCTGCTTCAGAGCTGCAGGGATGTGTGCCCACACTGGAGCTGCAACCAGCCCTGCTCCTTGCACTTCTCTGATTCAGGAACTGGCATGCCAATACACACAGGATTGACACGGCTCCGGGAGGTGCTGGTGCAGCTCCCCAGGCTGATGCTCCCTCTGAATTCACCAGGCTGGGCATCCCCCTGCAGTAGGGCATGGCTGAGGAGGGCAAGTGTATCTGCAGAACTGGTGCAAGGCCTTCATATGTTTTCAGATTGCTTCATCAGTCCAGCTTAATACCTACACTTGTTTTCTTAAATAACAAGGGCACAGTGTTTAGGAGTCTTTTTTGCATGAAAGAGAGGGCAGGAGACATAGGTCTCACTGAGACTAATTTGCTGCGTTTGTACTGCCAAGCAATTAATTTGTTTTGTACTTTCTAAAATGATCAAACAGATATGTTGGGTTTTTTGTTTTGTTTAGTTTTGGGGTTTTTTTTTACAGATACAGACGTAAATAATTACACACACATAAATTACTCAGCATGTTGTCCAGAGAATGTTTAAAAGATGTTCTACTGCTAGAAGGTATACAACAAAATTTTAAAATTTATGGGTTTTTTCTTATTATATTTTAAGTCAGGACACCATCTGACTACTATTTAAAGCTGTACAAGTGACCCTCAGGTTAATCTCTTCCCTTATTGTATTTACTGTGAAATATCCAGGGCAGCTGGATAGATTTTTCAAGACCTGTGTCAAGACAGACACTGTAGTCTTTCAAAACTTAATTCAATTTATTTCTAACAAAATCCCAGGAGAGATAAAAACTCCTTGTCAACCAAGGCAGGTTTTTTTAAAAAACATATTCCTCCTAGGGAATGTAAAGCCCTAAGACAGCAGAGTTGCCAAAGCGTTACATCCAGCCCTCTCCCACTGCTGCAGTAAAAGCTTGATACCTTCTGTCTTGCTGCTGTAGAGCAAAAATTCTCTTTCTCAGAACTAGTCTTAATTTTTTTCTAGATTTGAAAGTATTTTTTTAAACCTTAATCTTTTAAAAGATTTAGCACCTACATAAGCACAATTATTTTAATATCATCTGAACTGACCAAAATTCCCAGCTGGAGACACAGCTCAATGGCAGAGCCTCTCTCTCTCTGTGTCCCAGCTCTAGTGGAATGATGGAATTACATCAGTTCAGACATTTAAACAGAACAGCTTTAGAGCACATAAGTGTCATTTCACAATAAACGTGCCAATGCCAGGAGGGCCACTCCAGTGTTAATCTCTAGGACAGAGAGCAGGCTCCCACAGGTCCTAGAATACAAAAGTGCTCTGAATCACTTTTGTGCAATCTGGCTCCATTTGCAGACCTCCTAGGGACAGTTCCTTAGCTATCACCTTCTTATCTCTTCCTTTTCCCCCTCCTCATGCTCAGGGTGAAGCACTACAGAGAGTACGGTACGGTGTAAAGCAGCATTTTGGCAGCTGGGAGAGAATCCCTTTTCCTTCAGCAGAGGCTGGAGCCCAGGCAGCACACACCCTGGGGTGCAGAGAACTCACTGGGGCAAACCCATCGGCAGATACAAGTGGGAGATTTTGTTTTGTTATGGATGCAAGATTATTTTTAAAATGCAGAATAGTCGGGAAAGACAAGGTTAAAGCTAAAGGGGTTTCCTTTCCACCTGTTGTAGCTAACAACAAAAAGAGCCAGCCCTCGTATAACAGCTGTGGGAGATCCTTGAAAACTGCCTGCTCCCTGTGGAATGCTGTGGCATTCCCAGGACCAACAGTTTGATGGTGCATCCAGACTTGGGAAAAAGGGACCTTGTCTGTGTTTACTGGGGCTGTTGGAAGTGACTGTAGCACTAAGGGCAGGCAGGGATAATGCAATAGCAACTGTGGTGGCACAGCCTGCCGGGAAAGGGAGCCCAGTAATGCCCCAAGCATTGTAACTCAGGCTGGATAAAAGAATGCCGCAGACCAAAAACCTGCTTAAAATTGCAAATTGCATAAACCATCATCTCTTGCAGACAACAGAGAAGGCAAAAAGATGACTTGCAGGCACTGGCTAATCATTTCACTCTGATGCATAATTACAAGGGACCTGACACTTCCCTAAGTGGTTATTCCAGCTGGTAAAATGAATGCACTGATGTTAGAGAAGAAACATGTATTTGCTATTCTACCATTCGAGCAGCATCCTACAGTGACTAACCACAGACTAGATGTTTACTGATACTACTGCTAAAACTTTGAGCCACATGAAAACCTTAATAATATCAAACCCACAGTACAGTGTTAGAGCACAGCACCCACACTTAAAAGTGAGAGAGGTTGGTACTCACCCTGAAGAGCACACAGAAAGTGTCACGACCCTGCCTGGTCCAGACTTTATATACCCCTATCTCAAGGTCACTGCTGATAGCTGTTTAAAGGCATCAGCAGTTTTCCCCCATGCCTATATTTGTCTGCTGGGTCCCAGCTGAGCAGACAATGCCTGAGGAGGGGACACATGTGGCTGTGCCCTGACGAAGGGGGGCAGGAATCTCAGTGGGGAGTGGCACTCTTGGTCCCGGCCACCCTTGCCACATCATTCTTGCTCCATGACTTCATGGAAGGAGCCTTTCCTGCCTCTGTGTTTTCACTAGGGCAAGTATTGCTTTTCCAAGCACTTCAGAACTTGATGGCCGTGGGCTTGTGGGTATGTGTATGTGTGTTTGTGTGTGTGTGTGTGTGTGTGTATGTGTAAATTAAGAGTATTCAGATGTAACTCCTCTGGAATATGAAAATCAAAGCTTTTTGCACCAGGAATATGTGATTATTAAAGGAATTTTGTTATGTGAACCAAATTCCCTTCAAGCAACAAGGCTCGGATGTGGGTTCTCACATCCATGCCAAGGGCTTTAAATCCCTTTTTGGGCCCCAGGAGTTTTAAACCCAAGACTATAGGCTTAGGTTTGGAATACACTGGTGTTTCCCAGTTTATGAACAAGGTAAGACAACGAAAAAAAAAAAATCTCAGAATGTATTGGTTCTGCCCGGAAAGTGTATCAGAGATAAAAAAAAATAAAGTAAGCATCAATTTTAGCGAGTCCTTTGCGTCAGGAAACAAATTTATTAATCCAAATTTGGGCAATGTCTGGCCTTTTTATTGTAAACTCATTTTTCCTGTGAAACAAGCACCATGAGTAACTCAGGTCTCATTTCATTGCAACCCATAAATAACAAAACAACTGACATTGCCAGATTGATTTGCTTTTACCAGCACAGGTAGATATATAGGTTTCCTTTGGTTCTAGCATAAGCTGAATATAAAAGCAGAAAGGAAAATAAATACCGCAGATAATGCTTGTTGGCCACAAGGGAAGACAATATATTTGTGCTCTACAAGACTCAATTCCATGGAAGCAAGGAGGGAGCTTATCCACAACTTCATTGAATGCCTAGATACCCACAAGAACAAGTGACTTGGTTTGTGACCAGGCAAGAAGGAAAATGTCTGCATAGTGAGTCTGCTATTTTTAAAGCTGTTATGCTGATGACTGGACAGGGACAGGTTGTACAGACAAAGTTGGTTTGGAAGAAACAGGAATTTCTGGAAGTGATAGGCTCAAAGACAGGAGACTGATGTGTCAGCTCTGAGGATTTCAGCACTTTAATAACTTGGTATTTTTAGCATTTGGGGAATGCAACCAAGAGAAAGAGAATCACTACTGCTGTGCTAGAGACACACTCACCTCCAGACAGACTGGAGAAGAGAGTGCTGTGCTAGGGAGCAGAGATAGGGACAAGAGCTAGGGATGAAGCTTTCCATCCTCATCTAGAATCATCCCTGAAAGGAACATGCACTCCAGCTGAGCACAGGCAGCTTGTGTCATGTTCCAGAGTCTGACTGGCTGTCACACTCACACTGGAATTGCTGCCTAGCCTGCTGCTTTAGAGGTGTTTGGTGCCCTGCAGCACAGATGTGTGTTGGTGTCCAATCTAAATCCATCTTTTTGCTTTATATCTGGCAAAAAAGAAAAGAGAGGTGGTGATTTTGGCTGCTGAGGTGAACAGTGAGTGGTTGAGCAAACTCAAGCAGATGCTCCTGATCACATAACTGGAAACAAGGTAGATCACAAGCATTACAAGGTAAATCACCAAGATGCGTGGACATGGTTAATCTGCTGAGAAGACTGAGAATATGAGTATTTCAAGCCATGAGGATATAAAATGCTGAGACTGTCTCCTTCTCACTCCTCTATCCCATAGCCAGGAGCTTTACTTCTAAGGACAATATTCCCATTTACCACCTACATTGCTTAGAAGAAGCCATCTTCTTACAAATACACTGTTATCACTTACATCTTTTCTGTTCTGCAAATATTCAGGCTTCATCAGTCCTGCATGAACACTACAATCTTGCTCCCACGCCTCCCTTTTCTTTTTTGGGGTTGCAAACAACTGTTTCCATAGCTATTTCTAAAGCAATTTCAATGCTTGTGTCACTTAGAAAGGGACACGGCTAACTGATTCAAAGACAATAAATTTATTTTCTTTCCTAGCCTGATGTGAATGGATACTGCACATTAATCCTGCCTTTCTGGAGTTTATTTGCTTTCTCTTAATACGAAACAGAAATTGCAGCACATTTTCCCTAGATTAAATTTGTAACAGGGACAACCAAAGACATTTGTCTTTTGCAGGGGCTACTTTTAGAAAGGTTAATGCTGGTCACTGTTTCTAGGGAAACAAGGGTCTTTGATAAGGAGCTCTTGTGACTAAACTATTTTTAATAACATTACATATTGGAAAGGAATGCAATAACATTTATCAGCTCTAGACAGAAGATAGTGTCAATATTGTGGTCTAATATAGAAAAGCTGTAAAAGCTCAGTTATGAACCCTCTCTATTTTCTTAGACAAAAAATATCAACCAGCCAGCTGGGTTTTGACAAAAGCTGGCCTTTAGGCTGCTCCTAATAAAATGTTTACTGTAATAACCTGGCATTCATGGAAAAAAAGATCAGTGAGAGAGAAGGACACCAGTTCAAGATACAGATGCTTGGAGAACACATCTTTGGAGTCAGGATCCTCTGGGTTGCCCTATAAAAAACCAGAAAGACTATCTCTCCACAGGATGCATCTAAAGAGACCGAGAACCTATTGCTTACCTCAGGGGCTTTTTTTGGTCACTGGTCCCTGCTGCTGTTGCAGTCTCTATTTAAAAAAACAAACTGGAAAGAACCGAAATTACTTAGTTGGATGAGAAAGTTCATCCATCTGGGAATAGTTTCAGGAGAAGAAAGGTGCTAACATCGTATCCTGGAGCAAAACCAGGCCCATTCTGTACAAGTATGTACAGAATGTACAAAATACAGATGTATTTTGTCTTGTAAAGAATTATGGTTTAATTCCTCAAGCTGTTGATGGTCCAAAGAGAAATTGGAGGGGGAGAGAAACCTAGATTTAAAAATAGTTGCACTCTGCTACATCTCTTAAGGATGAGAAAATTGGCACCGAACAGTACATTAAAAGTGTGTTTATGACAGCTAGGTTCCCATTATTAGACTGGAGATTTTCAGGTCTCTGCCAGCCTTTGTGCTCCCCCTGCTGCAGTGCCTGTGCTTGGCCATGGACACACGTACCTGCGGCCTGAAGAGCTGTCGGGAGCACCTCTTTCCCTTCCTTTCAGCATCGTCATTTTAAATACTTTCCCTCAGTTAGTTCTTTGCTGACAGCTACTGTGTGTGTGGCAGTAGAACGGAAATTGAAATCTCTCTATGCAAAGCATCTGCTTTCATACGTCTGGAGAAATAATTCCTAAGCCACCAAAAATGCTTTAAGTGCCTTTTAAGCCACTGTAATCCGTGATCTACTGCTATCAACATGCAAACCCCCTGACACCTCTTCCCGTTTTGAGCAGCGTGGGGTCAGCAGGGAGCGCAGAGCATCCAACCCTCTGAGCCTCCAGGGTGTGCCGATCTTCCCCGCTCGGCAGCGCCTGTCCCTCAGCCTCTCATCCCCTGCCAAGCCTCTCATCCCCGGGCTGCAGCTCCCCTCCTAGCTCGGCCAGGGACAATAAACATTTCAGAGCTGTCACTGCTGCCTCTCCCCTGCTGACATTCAATCATTACGGTATCTTAAGAACGTTTAAATAGGTCAGGTTTTTAATGGGAGAGCTTGGCTTCTGGGAGTGAGACTGACAGCCTTTTGAGAGCAGATTAACAGCGTTGATAAATCAATCTCGGACTGACTCACAGCCATAAGAAAAATAAGAAGATGAAAAGGGAGCCTAGTTAAATAAATGGTCTCAGTTCTTCGGCTCCGGAGATGTGCTGGGGAAGGAGGGAGGGAAAGAAGGCTTTTGTCGTGTGCCGCGTCATTCTTCTTTCTCCAAATTTGACCGCATCCCCCTCTCCACCAATGCCCTCTGTGGGAAGTTTTCTGTCTCCAATGATCTTGAGCATCCCGCCCTGCCCATCAGGTCAGAGATTAATGGCATGTTTTCCGAAATGCTGTGCATCCTTTTCCCAACTATCACATAGCCTAATTGCCATTAGTGAATTTGGGGTTTCCCCCCCTCCACCACCACCTTAAACTACTCTGCATTATCCATAACCACTGGGGGAAGGCAGGGGGTTAAAAGCACTAATAATGCATGTAGGCAGTTCAGTTTAATCTTTTGAGTATTCATTAACGAAGCATTTGTTTGCATAGCACGTCATTGGAATTACCGTAGTCCCAACACCAATTCCATTAAACGCTTCTGAAGCTAATAGAAAAAGTATTTTAGTCTTGATCAATGCAAGGAAAAAAAGAAATCTTCTAAGCGTCTCTCTAGGGTTTGTATTACGCAATCTGACTTCAAAGACAGGGTACTTCATTAGCCTACTTCAGCCTCTGACTATGATGCACTCTGTCTGCTCAAGCAGCCTGAAAACCACATTTCCATTTCAATAGGCAGTCCTAAAATACTCCTAGGTCTTCAGACACAACATATTCTAGCTCCTGGTGCCAAGCTCCTGCAAGACAACCTGCCTTTTTTTGCCTTTTTTATATGTCAGCTTCCAGGACTCCGAGCCTGCCCTTCAGGTATGGGTAGGGATAGGCACAGCCCTTGCTGAACGCCTGGCTTTGCTGCTGTGGAAGCTTATTTTTCAGAGGAGCTGAGGGGGAAAGAAGTAAAATATTCATGCCCTTTTAGACACGGGAGGTTTTGTGATTTTTCAATTTTTCACTGCTGTAACTCTATGAGTCATAACTCGGCTTTCAGTCAAAGATTGTTTTCTACCTTTTGTTTACCTTATTACCTTACTGCAAACTACATTAAAACATGCAGAGACAGTTTAAACTAAGTGGCGAACCAATTGTCATGGGGATATTTTATTAACTTTGCAAGTGCTGGTGGAATAAATCCAGTGTAATTGGCATGATGCTAAATAGCATGAAAACAGTAGCAGGAAGGAGACTGTGTGAGCTTTCCAGCATTTACGTTCTGTAAGCAACAACAAAACATTATCTCTTTCCAAATTCAGATACACTGGGCTGGTCACCTCTGCTGAAAATTCAGTCAGCCAAGCTTCTTGAAATATTAAGGCCAGTTTTAAAAGAAAATCTATTTTCAGGAGTATTACGTTCTGCCTGAAAAAGCACAAGTCTTTGCTTCTCACATGGCCTAATGATTTGACGCTTTTTGTCAGTTGAATTTAAACACCTCCAAAAATGGACAAGACATCCTTCTCTCCAACAGCAATATTCTGGAGTGACTGTCTGGTGTGTGCATGTACGTGTATATATAGGAGAGGCACACACATATATATACGTCTGTGTATATATCTAAACATGTCTATACATAAATATAGCCTTAAAAATGTGAAAACAAGTTTCTTTTCTAACCTCTCCCCTCCCAGCTGTGATGCTCCACACTTAGAGCTCAGTACTAGAGTAAACAGCCTTTTCCTTTGGAGACTTGCAGAACTGACCCTGCAGTGCTGCTGTAACACAGCTGAGCCGTGGCAGACTCCACGCTGCTGTGCTCCCCTGATGCTGGAGCTGAAATCCTGCCCCCAGCAAACCCCCCTGAAGCCCTTGGGGCTCAGCCTCTCTTCTGCACAGAGCTCTCCTATTTTGTGCGACGGGCACGTCGTGTCTAACCCCAGGGTAATTTCTGGAGAGGCGCAGCAGGGTGAAGAAAGGGGTGAGCTGTCAGGGGAGGGCAGAGCCAGGAGCGAGGAGATGGCAGGAGTTACAGGAGAGAGGGCTGGTGACAAGACGCTGTGCTGGACCACCAAAAGGAACCTTTCACCACTGGAGAAAGGTGGCACTACCTACCTAGACCAAAACACATCACCGAGACCAGACAGGTATTGTCTTTGAGGAGAAAAACCAATTTTATCACAACAGTGAGCAGCAGCTGAGAACTCCAGTGAGGCTACAGGCACAACTCTCTTCAGAGCCACACCAGATCCCCAGCAGCAGCCAATCCTGCTGTAACATAATTGATTTGAGTTGATTTTAAATATATTTTGATTTATCTTTTTTTTTTTTTTTTTTTTTTGAACTGAAATACTCACTTTTTTTTTTCTGGGAAAAAAAAATTAAGGAGATGGAACAAAAAAAATAACAGATCATGTACTTGAGGCTTCTTGCAAAAGCCAAAGTATCTGCTACATATGTAGTTTTAGGCACTTTGGTCTCAGTGGTGTAGAAAAGGGAAATAAAATTTTAACATATCCTGTACAAGGATGCAAAGCTAGATTGCTGTAAAAATCCAGAACAGGAATGGAACACATGTCTGGCCTCAGTGGGCCCCTCTGAAGCTTCACTTTAATTACCAGTAGCTCAGCAGCATGAAAACACTAAAGAACTCATTTGACAAGACCACCAGCCCAGTTGGATGACTCATTTTCATAAAAATTCACTCAACAAATAACCTTGGATTTGGATCTATGCAGTCTGTCCCACAGCAACTTCTCACCAGCAGGTTCATCTGTTCAAATCTTTTCACCAACAGGGCATTTGGGAACAGTCTTGCTTGAAGGTCTATTTACTACCCTGTGGGTTGTTCATCTCACATTTTCAGATGCCATTCAAGAAGTCTGGTGGCTGTGTCTTGCTTCTGCTAGAGGAGAGAATGAGATCCTAACAAAAACTCTTGCAGGACAACAAATTAACATTTTTGTTTATAAAGGTATAGAAAAATGTATATCATGTTTTAAAAATCAACTTGATGTTTTTTCTGAGGATCCAAATTTACAGCAGGAGACTAACTGCAAAATTTAACACAGAACTTTGAGAAAAATATGGCCTATTTTTGGGTATGAAAATATGCTATATTAAAAAAAAGAAAAAGGAAGTTGAATTTTTTGTGTTGGATTATGCTGCCTCTTGCCTGTCAAGCAACAAGGTCCTGGTAGAATCTCTGGTTCTTCTTGTACTGCAGGGATTTTCCAGAGTAGAAAAATCTCCCCTGTTGTCATCATCCAAAAGTGCAGCGGAACCACAGAGCAGGAACTGCAGATCTGAAGTCCAGGTGATTTCCACTGGATTTCCAGCACGGCCTGGATGCTTATATTTATCCATTACTGACACACCTTCATCTTTCAAGATATGCAAGGCATCCCTGATCAGAAAGAAAATCAAATTAAATAAATAGTGTGATGCAGGAATTACTGACCCCTTTCTAGGAAAGGGAAACTGAGGCAAAGGTAGGGGCTACATCCACATAAATAAAGAGGCATTTGATTGCCACTGCATTCTCTGCGTGGAGTTAGAAGCTGATTACCTTCAAAGAAGAAGGACTAGGCAGTGTGATCATGGTCATGCTGTTGGACCAGGAGAAGTGTCCAGGCAAGAGGGCTGTAAGAATTTGACAGTGCCTTTGGAGCAGTCCCACCCTTCTCCATGGGGAGACAGGCTTCTCACCACAAGGGTCATTTGTCACAGTTCTCGGGTTTAAAAGTAGGAATCTTACCTGTAAAAACTAATGACAAGTTGCTTCTTACCCAAGCCATTTATTCTGAATCAAGAATGTTGTTCACAACAGAACAGGTAGATGCATTCCAGTTACATTGAAGGAAGATTTGTCTCACTCTTCACTGGACACACAGCCTTGAGTTTTAGCTATTTGCAGTGACTGGAAAACTATCCTGGATAGACCTGCCCTGCTTACAGTTTTCTAGTGCCACACAGGATGTCTGTACCTAGTCAGGTAAAAAGCATGACCATTAAAGTACTACACCAATTGGCAGAATTTATTTCAATGAGAGAACTAATCTGAAAACAGATGTATATATCCGTTCCCCAGAAATTATAAACCAAATGACATTTAAGACCAAGTCCAACAGTAGGCAATGTTCTTGACACATACCCATGCAATGCAGACGGGTCTTACTGATTTTTTTCATAGCATATACATGAAGTTCAAAGTTCAAACCCAAATACTTCCTTAACCAGAAAGGACACAGTCTTTTAGACTACAGATTCAAGGTGTGTTTTAATGAGAGTTTAAAAAAAAAGCTTACGGGAGAAGGTTACAAAAGGAAAGGACAAATGAAACAGAACCTTCCACACTCTTCCTATTCCCGTTACCACAGCCTGTTTGTTAGCACTAACAGTGTATGGCACGTCACATGGGGCTCTGCTGAGATGAGCTCCACACCCCTGGCCCCAAATCACTGATAAAGCCATGGCATGGAAAAAAGGGCAGCCTGAGTGCCTTCACAACAGCCAAGCTCTGGGGCTCAGCAACACCTGCCACAATCCTGTTATCTCCTTTAAGTGTCTCCTACCACTGTTATCAGAACCAGAAGTGAAGAGGCAGCAGCAATAGAAAGGTATTTTTGCACTGTGCTCCCTCGGTGCAGAGGGCTCCTGTCTGTCCCACTGTCCAGCAGCCATCAACTGAGCACAGGGAGCATGTGTGGGTGGGGGCAAGGGGGGCACCACGGCTGCTTGGGATGGGGGCATTCCAGGAGAATCCAAGTCAGTCCTTCAGCCGTACCTGAGCAAATTCAGAGCATTTGGTTTTCCCCAGTGTCACCTCCTTTCTCTCACCTCAGGACAAGATGGTCTAGGAGGTGACCCGTGATCTCCCTTCACAATTCTCTTTTCTTGGACTCGGGGAAAGCACAGGGCAGAAGGAGAGCACCAACTGACCTCACTGCTGGTGACTCCACTTTTGCAAACCAAGACAACCAGATATGGGCAAAAAAATATAGCTAGCAGAGATTTGTTTCAATCTTATTCCTTCTTTATTCCTTAGAGTCTTCAAAGATATCCCCTTGCTCCCCAAAATAAACCCCTCACTGAAACAACAGTTCACCTTGACACTTCACCTTGGTTGCTACTGCAACCTGACAAAAGATATTAAGCACTGACCGAATTCACAAGATTCAGCACTTGCCACGTTTATCCGAGTTTCTTTGGAGATCTCAAATAAAAAAAAAAAGGAATCCAGTACTTGCTAAGAGAATATCTTCCTAGTCATAAAGGATTAGAGTCCCTAAATAAAAGGAAAGCTGAAAATGCTGTGTGAACTGATGATAAGACCAGATCATTAATATTAAAAATGCAAATACAGTGGGCATATATACCATCCTCCCACAGCAATGGTATTTCTGATCAGCCAGTCTAAGTAAATCCAGTCCAGCACTTATGTACTCAGCTTGAAGTAAAATATTAAGGACAGAATAACAGTTAGGAATATGACAATGATGTTTCCAATAGCCTCCAACCAAGCATCACTAATCCAGGAAATTAAGAGATGAGATAAAAAAAACCCCATGAGTGAATTGAAATAAGAAACATGCAGCTACAGTCTTCAAAAAGTCTTCATGCTGCGGCACAGCGAGGACAAATTGTGACTAAGGCATCTGTTTGTATTCCTATGAGCCTTTTTAGAGCTGGTTCCACCTTTCTGGATCCATTGAATGAGTAATCACTCGCATTCATTCATTTTATCAGGCTTTTTTTTTTTTTTTTTTTTTTTTTTTTTTTTTTTTCCCCTTCAGGAAGTTCCTATTTCAAGATGTCTGTGTGGGGACTGAACGAGAGGCAACAGCTGGGGCTCCTGTACAAGATTTCTGTCCTTCTGGAGGAGCACAGCGCTATTTTAAGGGCAGAGCCACTGGAGAAGCATAAGACAACCAGCAGTCACCAACCCCTAAAGAGGCTGGCACCTGGTTTGCCTCACACAAAGCAGCCCATTCCACAGGGGTTTGGCTTTTAATGTGCTTTAGGGTATTTTTTTCTCTAAAGGGAGAACACATACAAAGAAATGCTAGAGGGATCCTGCCAACACTAAATGTTCTCTGTGGTTCTCCCTTGTTCCCAGCAGCACATTTCAAGCAGAAACATGCAAGCCATTCAACCATTAAGCTATTTAACCTTTAAAGACTAAAGCTAAGTGACACAGCTAATCCACAGTGAAAGTCTGTGTGTTCTCTGTCTCCCCCATAAGAGTGACATCCCAGCTACTGCAGAAGACTGATGCTAAGTTGCATTATTTCCAATTTCATGGTGGAACTAGTTAAATTTTTTTAGGCTATAGTCTAGATGTAACATTAAATACAGCCACAGCTAATAACTTAGCTTAATTATTAGCTCATTTATTCATATACATACAGGCATAAGATTTCAATTATTTTTAATTACATGGAGAGTTCCAAGTGTCTTTTTTATTACATTAAGATCATTCAAAGCTCTTAAAACCTGCAAGCGCTTAATTCTTTAAATGACAGTTTTTAATTAATTTGAACTCGGGCTAATTAAAATATTTGTAGACTGCAACAACCTAATTCATTTTTAAAAGGCAAGCTTTTACATCTGCAGCAAATATGCTCTATTTTCCATTGGGATTAAAGATCTAGCCTCTATTTGAAGTGCAAAACCCTCTTCAGCCTCAACAGTGGAATTACAAGTGACAGCAGGTAAAAGAAGTGCTCCACTGGCTTGGGCTGTATGCTACAAACCACCTCCTGAGCCTATCCAGGATCACTGCTCCCACTTGCATGAAAATCTGGGCACTGGAGACACTGGAGACAGGAACAAGAGCTTCAGCAAGCCTTTGGTGGTAACAGCCTTGGCTTGACCCTTCACCTGTCAAATACTTACTTGTCTGTGCAGCATTGATAAAGGGGAACCCAGTAGCCTCCTCTGGTAGCCACCGACAGACACCCTGCAACAAAATTTGCTAAGTACCCCACAGAACCTCTAGCTTCAGTGGGTAGATTCAAAAATGAAAGGCAAAGGACTTTAGGTTTTTAAGCAACAAAAATAAGGCTGTGGTGGTGCGTTGTGTGTGTGGCTGTGTGTATGTCTCACCACCCACAGCTACTTGTCTTCACTGATGATTTCTAACGTCATTTGACAAAGGGGAAGTGGCTCTGATGGCAGCCCAACAAGTCAGTAGCCAGCTGCAGGCTGGACGATGAAGCCAACACAGTTAGGAGCTGTTTTGGTCATATTCTATACCCCAGAGCCCAGGCTTACTAGCACCTCCATAATTTCCAAGCCAGCATCGTGACATACCATTTCCACCCCAGAGGAACAGCCTCCCCGGGAAGAGAGGAGAGACCCCATTTCTGGAAAGTTGTAGGATGTGATTGGACCAGGTGCTACACAATCCCACCTGGGCTCCCTTTCCCATGAAAGGTTCCCATTGACCTCTCCAGGTGCCTTCCTGCCTGAGCTGTTCTATGATCACTAGGGGCACAGAAAAGAAGAAACTTTTCTATAGAGCAAAACAAAGGCTTAAGGAGGACAAGGGACCTGATCCCATGGTGTGTAGATTTTGCTGCTTTCAGTCTGCACTGTTTTAAACGTGTGAAAGTCACCAAGTCCTTGACTGCCATGAGCCAAGTTGGATTTTCATCCCGACACCTTCACACAGCTGCTGGCAGTGAGCTTCCTTCATATACAAATATAGCTAATGTATACAGTGATTGTTGGCTTGATTCCCCCATTTAGAACGAGCAATGCATATAGCCATAGTAACCAGCTCCTGCCACTGAGTCCTCCTCTTCGAAGGCAATCCATTTATGCATGGTTCAGTGAAGAGGAGTTCACATTTCTCCTGTCTGGAAGAGCAGGAGAGGGAGTTTCGGCTCAGCAGTTCTGCCACACGCTGCAGACATGACAAGGAGTGACCTTGGCTATTGTTCTGTAAGTGGTTTTCCAACATGTCACATGCATCTGTTACCCACTTATCGACCCACTTGAGTCCGTATAAACCAGCCAATATTCTCTCTCCTAGGCAGGGTTATTAAAAATGCAACATCAATGTGTAGTAATATCTCCAAACAAATTTCTTAGTCAAGGTATTAATAGTTTTAAGGTGTTGGAAAAACATTTTCAAGGAGTTTATGGAGCTTCATAGCAAAATAGGCTTGTAGCTAACATTCACATTAGCATTTCTCCTGCCTAAAGGATATTGAATCTGAGGACATTTAGCTTTTAATGCTTTAAAGATATGAGCATGCCAGAGCCTTTAACACAAGATAACAAAATCCAATTTCACTTGTCTCGATCAGCTTTTGTAAGTGTTGCTACTCAAGTGCTGAACTCAAGTCCCAGATCTGATCTAAACTTTATCCCTTTCTAAATGAGTAAAAATAAACACATCACTTCTTGCCCTTTATGGACACAAAAACATTGCAAAGAAGGAAGAACACGTGTACTCTGAAGAACTGAGCCAAGCAGCAGATTACCTCAAAAGGGCATGAAGAAAGTATTACTTTAATTGTTGAACTCTTTATGGTAAATAGTGATGTTTATATATTAAATAAAAGATTCATATGGCAGCTTAGACTACAGACCTGTAAAAAAAAATCTCAGCTCTTTCCCCAGAATTTCCTGAAGAGGTTATAGAGACCTTTGCATAGAGGAATAATATGCAAAGACCAAGAAAAAGCCTAAAGCTACTGTGATATTTTTAATTGCTACACAGTACTTTAGTAAATAAAAAGGAAGCTGGCCATATGCATGAACTGTGGAAAGCAACTATTTTAGACAGCAGTAAAACAGGTTTGACCTAAATGCCTGAGTCCAGAACGTACCAAAGCCCAGCTGGCATCAGTAGCCCATGGAATCCCTGAGCTGTGAGGCATGAGTGAAACTACCCAACAAAAAATTACCAGTTTCTATCAGTGCTATGAATGGTCATCTTTTAATATTTCAGTCCAGCGGGGTTCTTATCCAAGCACACGTCCTTGTTAGATTTTCCTGGGACTGAAGAGGTTTGATGAGCCTGGGAGAAACCCAGGGAAATGTTATCACTGAACAACAGACAGAGATTAATGCCAGACTTCAGCTACCTGATCTAAAATTGTTATCACACTTCAATGAATGGAAAATAGTTCCCTAAGATAAGGACTATTTCTTCTATCTCTGCTCTAATTACTTTCAACCTTTAAGTTTTGAGACATGGAAGAACTCTGGGGAGGTGATGGCATACGGGACATTCTGGTTTGTGCCAGCCCCATGCCTCTTAGGTTGTGGGGCACCCCCCACTTTTACATCCTTCTATCCCTGGCCATAGTCATAGTAATAGTAATAATAATAATAATATTAATTAATAGTAATAATTTTAATTAGCAATAGTAATTAATAGTAATAGTTTAAAAAATTACATGCATCACATACAGTATGAATATTTTAACTCTAAATCTTACAGATTTCAACACTAATACTTTACTTTTAAACTTTTCCTCTTATTCTATTTACATAAAACATCAGCTTTATCTCAACAGGACAATAAGGAAAGATAGAGGGGATTTAACATGTATTATCCTCCAACAAACAGCAAAGTTATCACCTGGAGAACTGCAGTTCAGGACTTGCACTCGACACTTGCAGCACAGGATTTTGGGCTTGGCCAAAAGGCTTTTCACCTTCTAGCAATGGTCACTTGCAATACTCCCTTGTAAGCATAGTTGGAAAGCTAATAAAAAAAAATCCTGACTGCAGCTTAGGTCTAGCTTCTATCCTTTCTTCTCACCAAGTTATGAATAAACATGACGGAATCATCAGGCCTTGAGTAGTTAGATATATAACAAACAAGGTTTGGGAGCAGGAGGGAAAGAGGGAAGGAAAAATGTCATTTGAGTACTCCAGGCTTCAGGAATAGAACACAAATTTGAGGCTGTGTGACCTCGCTCCAGCACCTGCGTGCATAAGCGCTCTGCTTCCAGTGCTGTGATTAGATGCTATTTTTCCCCTGGGGGCTCTGCCTCATTCTGCATATGAGATAGGTCTGCGTGGGGAGAAGGCAGAGTCAGGTGGTGAAGGAAACTCTGCTGTCTGCTTGTCCCTTTCCACTCTGTTGCAGAAGCTGCCTCCTGTATGAGTCAGAAGTGGGGAAAAAAAGGATGATTTTAAGATTCAAGTAATTGCTTGCTGCATTAGTATTCCAGGAGGCTTCACTACAAAGTACCCGTGTGATGGCAAGCAAGGCATTTCCACCAACTTTTAGACAGACAACTACCATAGCTGGCTGTATTTCCTATGTAGCTAGAGGTTGAAAGCCCTGATTTGCAGGGAAGGGCTGAGTGGAAGCACGTGAAGTTATGGCATGCCAGGGCTGCAGCCAAAGCCACCAGGACCAGCTCTGGAGTGATGGAAAGCACACTTGTGCATGCAGGTGTGAAGTGCTATGGACTAACAAATGGAGGTTTTCAACTTTTCACATAAGGAGCCCCAAATCAGCAGTTTACCCCCATGCACCTTGGTACCATGACGGCAATTGTATGTGGATACTGTAACAGAAAGTACCCCACAGAAATGAGTGACTGGGAAAGGCTACACATTACCTGTTCTATCTTAGGGTTTAATAGCTATGGGGCATATCTTCGCACGTACATAACCACAGAATATGCTCAGTTGGAAGGGACCCTCAAGGATCACTGAGTCCAACTCCTGGGCCCGCAAGGACACGCCAGGAGTCCCACCATGTGCCCAACAGCATAGTCCAAATGCTTCTTGAGCTCTGTCAGGCTGCTGCTGTGACCACTGCCCTGGGGAGCCTGTTCAGTGCCCAGCTACCCTCTGGGGGAAGAATATTTTTCTAGTATCCAGCCTAAACCTCCCCCGACACAGCCTCATGCCATTCTTTCGGGAGTGTTTGAGCAGCTACGTGCTGCAGCCCCATTGTGCAGCCTCAGCACTCCAGAGCAGAGCAGCCTGTTAACCTCTCTGGGGGAGAGCAGCCATCTGGGAGGGCAGCATGCATCAGCCAGCCCAGAGAGACTGTGCAATCTAAGCACACCTTGCCTAAGAACACAGAGGACTTTGGCCAGACACTAACCAGGGAGGATGCTGATTCCCAGCATATTCACACAAACTCCTCCCGGACAAAAACAACTTCTGCAGTGGATATTGAAAGGCATGAAGGCATTTACTGGGTCTTTGCAGAACACAGCTAAAGCAATAGCACAGTGCCTCAAAGCATATTCCGAACTGTATGGTGTTGAAGTAAACCACTCAACCGATACTGAAATGAACACAATAACTCTGAGATTTCCCACTGCTTTAGAAAGCCACAACAATGAACTTATATTGTTTCACTCATCCTGAATATAAGCAAGAAAGTAAAATGCTTCTTTCAAAACTAGCTTCACTTCCAGTTACAAGATACATCACAAAAATAGAACAAAATATTTTCCTCAGCTTTAACCTCAAAGGATAAAAAGAGGAACAATTAAGGCACTCACCATGACACACGAGCAAGCAGAGATCATCCCCACACTCCAACTAAGATTAAACAAAATATATTGTAACTGATCACCACTGGATTTTCTTTTTTTTTCCCTTTAGTATCAGGTTTATCAGTAGCCTCTGGCTTTTAAAATTACAATACCCTTATATTTCCTTAGAGGACATCCTGGCTGTGCTGTAAAACAGCTGAAATTCAATATTTGAATATCATTATAAGCAAATGATACACACCCAGATAGATTATTCTGAAGTAAAACTGAGTCAGAACAAGAGCTGCTTGCTTACAAAATCAAATGTTTCATAATCAAAAAGTTAATAACTTAATTCAGTGTAAAAAACCTAAACCAGATTCTTAGCTCAGTTACTCTGAAGAACCATTTAAGCAATACAGTATTTGTTCTCTCATGTATAGGCTTAGCTACATATGGGTAAATCAAGGGCTGGACATCCCAGCTATGAGGGGGATTCCAAGAACATGAGGTGCTTGTTCTGCATGCAGAGATAACCTTTTCAAACATGTACAAGATCCTTTGGAATTTTATCACTGCCTATTCAGTGACAACTCACAGGCTGGACTAGGGTCTCTGTAACATGAGCCAGCCGCTTTCAAAGAAAACTGCAGTCAGCTGTGATGCTACAGTAGCTTAGCCAAAGAAATCTGGGAGTTTTTCACTCCTGTCTTAGGATCTGCTGACACAATCTCCCCTTTCCATGTACTCTCTTCTTTCCTTATCCCAGAGTACAAGCAATGCTGGAAATGTCTCAAAAAAACAAACAAACAAAACTGCCGTCTGTCTCCCTAGGCTTGCCATGTCGCAGCGAGGAATGTGCAAGCCACCTCCATCACATTTCTCAAACACTGATCATTTCTGATGCAGAGCTTTAGAAGGAAAATATGTTTTAACACCCTGCAAGCAACAGTGCTTTCAAAGTCCACCTAAGCAACACAAGTACAATGCCCACTCCCGAGTAACACACTGTCCTTGGCTTGTCACTTTCTTTCTTTAAAGAGAAAGCCTGAAGCTTGGTATCACACATGTGCACAGCATGCTGTGTTCAGGACTGAGATTGGTACTGTTGGAAAACTCCCAAATATATGACTCATATATCCCAAATGACTCCCAAATATACCTCATGATCCTCTAAACTTTCTTCCTTCCTGCCTCCAAACACCAAATAAATTGTTTCACTTATCTGCTTTCTTAAAGGTCATGCAAAGGCTCAGCCATTGTTCCAGCAGTTTTGGATTTGGTTTTACAGTGATGCAGTCGATACAAAGAGGTTGAATTATTTCCTATTGCCATTAAGGCTTCTTGCCTCACCTATGGTCCCTTTGGTCCCTGCAGTCCCTTTTCCAAGCTAGGCCAGAACCTGCACTGCAACACTTAAGTTTTGTGGGAGGTGAACCCACAGAACTTTCCTCACAGCCAGTTGCTTTACCCCCAAAATTGTCTTTTTTGTCTTTGTCTCCCCAGCCAGCATTGAATATATTTAAGGTTAACTAAAGGAGAAAGTTGTACCCCAGCAGTTTTGTTCCATTCCTTTCCTTTTTCAGGGGTTTCTTTACAAACCTTCCATTCAGAGGGGAAGATACTGGTAGAGGAATGCAGCATGCAGTGATGCTTTTACACATTTATCCTGGAAAGATAGGACAGTGGGGAACACCATCACCAAAGTTTTAATAGTTAAGCACCAGGAGTTTGCTTACTTCCATTTCCAAGGGCATCCTCCATAACCAAAGCAAATCTATTGTTGGGAAAGTGCAAAGTGGCTGCAATGTTTGCTCAACACCCACCACAGCCCAAAAATAATGGGTCAAGAAGACAGACTACACACTGGTAGCAACGTATCACATAAGGGATCCCATAACTCCTGAGCTCCTATTTTTAGACAAAATCTAATGGTCATTAAAAAATCCTAACCCAAACCAAACTCCACCTTCTGCACTCAAATTTGCAATGACAGCTCAGTGAAAAAGTCACATGGTCAAAGTCATGCAGGCACAAGAGGAAACACATGGAGGTTCAGCTGTAATGCTGAGCATGAAACACACACACACGACCCAGGTGGCTCTTCTTAGTAACTGCCCACTACAGAAATCATTCATAGCAAGACAAAATCTTCCAGCTAACCAGCGGCTCTTCAGCCAAGATCATCAGACAATCTCAGGTCAAAGAGCAACATGTCAGAGGGGACATGAGATTGGATCCTCTTGGATACAGTTGAGCAGAACAACCCAGACTGCCATTCAGGAGGAGGGGGAGCACCTGGCCCTTGCTGTCAGGCGTGGTCTGGGGCTCCCAGGATATTTACATCAACAGCTATACTGCTTCCAGTGTGGCATCCCTCAGCCTATTTACCCCTCCTTTCTCTGAACTCCTAGGAAAGGATCCAATTTAGATTGGACTGGGTAGAGAGGAAAGGATGTGTCACTGGGGACACAAAGCTAGCAGACTGTTCCCAATTTCATTGCTCTGCAGAAGGGAAATTGGTGAGGGAGATGGAAAGGATGCTTCACTGAACAAATCTGAAGATTTCAAAAGTAACCAGATGGGAATGCATGGAGGAGTTTATTTATATATAAACCAACTTTGCAAGGTTGAAAGCATTTTTTGAGAAATAAGTACTCGCCTAAAAATACTTCATCTTTGGCTGCTAACAATAAACTCTAAGAAAAAGGAGCAGAGAACCTCTTCTTACATCTTCACGAGAATGTTGAACCCAACCTATAAAGCTGGATGTCACAATTTCAGCGGAGTCTGTCCCATTTTTGGTCTGCACTTATTCCAGCAAAGTGCACTGCTAGATAACTCTAGACATGTCCCTCTGAATCAGGAAAATGGTAAGCATAAAAGAGAGCTGTCATAAATCCTGACCAGCAGCTAAGACTTTTGGCACTGCTGAATCTGTAGCATAAGTGGTTTCTAGATTTCTTTATTCAGAATTTTATATTTTGTTTACACCATAACTAAATAAATCCTGTTGGTCACCATGAGCACTAAGTATTTCCTGAAAAATCTGTCCAAGACCACAGCAGCTGTTCATTAGATTGCTTGTTTTAAACAGACCTTCTTACCAGCCCTTACATTTAGGATAGCAAGGCCTTACTTTCAATTTGGAAAGCTCTCAATTCCTAATGTTTGTGTAGGATATTACTTTAATCCTGAAGTTAATTCCAGCTGAAGTTTTATAAGGTTGGGAGGAAAAGTCTTTTTGTCTACATTAAGTTGCACATTCTAGCACAAATACCACAGCACAGATTTAACTACTACAACAAATAAAAAGCTCTGCCTTGTTTATAACAGATGTAAGTGTGGGATGAGGGGGACAATGAAAGCTGAGAACTGGTTCAGGTAAAGCTTCCCATTCCATCTTCCATGTAGGTAAGGATGATCAATTGCACTTAATTCAAAAGTGAGAGTACCATTCCAGAGCCAATTTTATCCCATATGGGAAAGACTCCACGAAGAGATCCAAACAGCACACAAGGAAAACTTCCTAATTTCAATAAAAGACAGAGGTTTCACCAGGGAAAAGCAAATGGGAGGCACTGTCAGTTGGAATCATTGGTGAAAGAGAGGTGAAGAGATGGAGAAGAAGGGGAAAGAGAAAGTCTAAAATAAACCACTAGCAGGGAAATAGAAAAAGATCAAAGGATGCAGAATCGAGGCTAAAGAGGAGTGCTAACATGAAGACAACACACAAAAGCTGATTAATTAAAGACCAACTCCAAACCCTTTATTGTGTCATTATTCCCAGTAAGTACACCAAAAGTGAAATAGACAGCACAGAAAACACATAGTAGAGAAAAATAAATACTCATCTAAGGGCATTTTTAGGCATAAATGAAATAACATAAAAAGCCATATAGAACCACATGCTAAATGGAAAACTTTCTCCACATTACATAAAATAAAAGGCAGCTACTTTCAGATAAGAAGTCTGGACTGAAACGTGAAGGTGCTCAGAACTCAGACAGCACAAAAGTCTCTGCTTGTAGAATATGCAATTGACAACCTGACATGACACAGATAATTAAAAATTGACTATTGCAGAGCTATTTTTTGTGCTGGTGCCAGCTACTCCCTGCACTAAATGAGAGAGCCTGTGGGGAAAAGGAAAACAAGTCCAATAGCACAGTGGATATGGCACATAACATGAATATGAAAAGAGCACAGGGAACTGTATTACTGTTTTGATTATGGGACTGGTAATAACAAGATACCTAAAAGCAAACCCCTTACACAGGTATTTCTTTGCATGAATTAAGAACAAAAATCTCCAGATTTTTTACAGTAAAGAGAGATGTATGTTTTAAACAAAATTTTAAACAGACATCAATTTATTTGCTAGTTCCATTAGCACCTATTAATTGCCATTTGAAAAACAGTGCCACAAAAGAACACAGAAATGCTGTAAAAATGTCTTGACGTGTCCATGCATTCATTTGCTATGCAACCCAGAGTTCAGCTACAGTTAGCTTAAAATAGCATATTAAAACAGTACTTTTTTCCAGTGGGGAAAAAAAAAAATTAAAAGCAATATTTATATACTCTGGATTGTGTCATATAAATGCTAAAGATTAATTTACTATTTTCTGCAGGCATGTACCTTATTACCACCTTGCTCGGGTGAGCAGCTTGATGTTTTTCTCCCTGCCATTCCACCATTTGACTAAGTCAAACTGGCATTTATCAATTTAGTTATTAACATGCTTGGCATTTCCTACTAAAATTTTACTCAAGCACTTTCTGGTAGAAAAGGAGGAAAAAACCCCCAATCAAACCCCACCCAACATTTACTGACCCCTTCCCCATGACCAAGAGACTTAAAGGCAATTTAAAGGGAATTTGCATGTCTGCAAATTTACTTTGACACTAGAAGTTTTTAACCCATTACACTGACAGTATTTTTCCCAAATGAGTTTGCAAATCTCCAACAAACACCCTTAATTCAGCATCTCTGATAACATTTTCTTTTATTGCTGACCTTTCTAAGCAATAACTGCATTATGCAAAAAGGTAACAAAACTGCATGTGTCGGGTACAAAGCTGGCAGTCACCCCTGTAATTTAGCTCACTTAACAGAATACACATAAAGCACAGAAACAGAGCCCTACGAATTGAGGTTGACTGTTTCTGCACTTAGCTTGCCACCACTTAGTTTGTGAATTATTGCAATCATGCTGGCATGTTTGTCCAGTTCTTCCTTCTGCAGATTTACCAGTGCTTCTTTTTCTGCCAAGCATCCTTCCAACTGGGATTTTTGAACTTCCAGAGAAGACGCCTGCAGAAACAAAATGTTGTAGTTGCCTCCATTACCAACTGAGAAACACACAGTACCAGTGAAAGCTGACTGGCTCGGTGGTGAACTTAAGCAAGTAATTAAAAAGCAGTTTTAAAATGACAAGCTTGTTTCAGAAATCTCCCTCGGCTGTACAGTTGGTTCAAGAGTGATTACAGCTACTGCCACACTGCAAAATGCTGGATACCACTGGAAAGCACCAACCCCTTTGTTATCATTGTGCTACCATCTACATTTCATTTCAAACACCATACCAGCAAATATTTACTGAAAACAAAAGAAATATATGCTATATACTGGATAATATTGCCTGAACAGACTAAGCTTTTGCTTCCAGGAAATGGAATAAAGCAAATGTGTTTGTCAGATTGCACACTTTGAATTTGTTGACCAGTTTGCATGTAAAATGAATCTCTGCCTTGTGATTTTAGAGGGAGCCTTACCAGCAGTCAAGGACATGTAGGCTGCACTGAAGCTTGGGGGATTTAGTGGTGGGGTTTTTTTTTTCCTTTTTTAAATTTATTTTGTTTTATTTTTGGGTTCTTTCTTGTTTTGTTAAAATTATCCTGTTAACTTGGTATAGCCAAAGTGGTCTCTCTTTAGAAAGCAGACATTTTTTCTTGGAGAAAAAAAAAAAAAATTCTTAGAATTTCAATGATCAAAAGAACCCCAGGCACATTTTGGTGCATACATATGTACCTTAATTCAATGTGAGAAAGGGAGGGAAAAGCAAGCTGACCTACATTTTCAGTAGTCAAAACTACTGAAGAAGAATTTGTTACACTGTTATTTAACATTCTGCCACAGGTTTGGCAGGTTTTTTCCTTCCCAACCTTACCTACTCACACACCATGCCTCACAGAGCATCATTAGAGCTTGATCCTGACTTAAAACTCAAGAGGTACACAATTAAAGTTGAGAAAATTTGTTCTTGTCAGCTACTGCATCAGCTACTCTAGGGTCTTTAGGTACTTAACCACCAAAATACTGATTTACCAACTCTATCAATTAAACTAAAACTCCAATCTCAGGAATGCAGGCATAAGTAATTCCTTACCTTGACACTCAGTTCTTCCCTTGCTTGCTGTGTTTCACTTAATTCCTTTCTAAGAATATCGATAGTTTGTTCCATATCTGTTTTTTCTTTCTGTTGAGTTTTTATTTTTTCTTCTAGAACATTTATATTCTGTTGCAAGGCTTAAGAAAATGAACACATTAAAAGATTGCATGCCAAACTTAGAAAACAGATACTGCATTGGCCTCGGAAACAAGGGGCTTTTTTTATTAATTTTTTTGGGACTCAACATGGCTGCTAATTGAATTACTGAGTAGTGCCACCTACTGCTAAATTTTAGTGGCTGCTTTCAGTCATTTGCAGAGAGAGTGAAATTAAGCTCTTCTAATTTGCAGTTCCTACATAAAATAGCTCTAATGGACATGTTGCAGGAAGATCCCAAAGGATCTTCAGTATATCTTCAATATACAGAAATTCAGTGAAGTTTGGGAAATCAGCTTCATGCATCCTTTCTAAAAAATTAAAATTTGTATTTGCTTCATTCAACTATTAAATTATGTATCTGTGGCAAACTTTTAAGGTTTACAAGTTGCTCAGTAAGATATAGCGGCTGATTTAGAGCCCATAATAACAGCATCTAGTTAATACAGTTACTTCTCTATCTTCAGTGACCTTTAGAGAGGTGACTTACTTGCTATTGTGCCATCCCTCTCCTGTAGCTGTTGCTGCAATTCATTTCTGTGATCTTCACTTTCTATTAACTGTGCAGTAGTCCTAAAAGTGCAGAGAAATAAATTTTAATTATTAATATGAGATATGCCAGCATTTCCCTGTCCTAAGAAGCTAAACTTATTTTTGTATTATTTCCAGTTGCTGTCAAGAGCTTCAAATCATCAAACCTATGAATGTGCAGGGTGCGAGCAGAGAGAGATTGATTTCCTTGCTGCCACCATGACACAGTCCCTGGCCTTCCCTGATCATGGTGGGAACTACTGAAAAGACTGATACCTGGAGCACAAAGCCCAGAAACCAGGGCCTTTGATCACAGACACAGATCATTCAAAACACTGTGGCAGGACTAAAACTGTCATTCATTACAAATAAAAATTCCCTGCCATTAGTGATTAAGGATGCTGGGGTTTTAGCTCTTACTGTGCTCTTGAAGAGTCAATGCAATTCTTAAAACCCGTTTCAGGCATTCCTGCAAGGGCATCTATACACAAAAAATACCACTCTGAACATCTCCTGGACTGTCACACAACACTCAAAGGGACCACACCACAAGGCAGTGCCCTGGCTTTTGTTCAGGCCTGCCTCAGCTCTCTCTAGTTTGGGTAATGCTCAGTTTCCACACTCATTTAATACAGAGGTGCTGGCATCTACCAGCAGTAAAGCACTTAACATGAGCACTTCACACCCCCTGAAGCTAATCTACTTTTTCCATTACCAGCCAGACTAATTTCTAAGGCATATTCTACTTGCCACTTGCCTTGCCTAGATGGCATCTGCTGTCATTTTTGTTTACTTGTTTATCCACTTCCTATCTACCAGTTTATGAGCTGCTGCCTCTAGCAAGAGGGAGGGAACTCTATTTCCACAGTCTCCATTTCTGTGGCCGTTCAAGAGTATCTGTACAATAAACTGCTCCTCCAGACTGGCATTAACAAGGGTCAGCTTTCATCAGAATATCTCCCCAACTACCCTGAGCTGAATATTGCACCATTCAATGTAAGTAGCCAAAATTTATTCAGCAGCAAACTAAAGTATCAGTATGAAAATTTTCCATCTGAATCAGAACTCAAGGCAGTGATTTGGACTGCTCTGATTACTGACAAGGCAAGAGCCTGGAAGGGTGAAGTGAACTTTGCAAGTAAAACCAAGAATAGCATTTTATTTCTCAACTGAATACAAGGCCTGCTTATGAACATATTTTAAAGACATCTTCTGAAAAGTTATATATTAAATAAAATCTGTCAAAGAAGAGCCCTATATACCCTTAGCTACATTGGTGAAAGGTATATCAGACCTCTATTTTAAGCCATTAAAAAGGAAAAATTACAATTACTCCTCATGAAGACATAGGTAATGCTAATTTTATAGTTGAAAAAGATGTCTTACACCACAGGCAGAATACCACTCATCACGATTTCTAATATAACTTTCACATGTGTTCATTTAGTAGGGTTTGTTGTTTTGGGTTTTTCCCCCAATTTGACAACATTAAGAGAAAACTTGCAGGCTAAAAGAGAATACACGGAAATCTTTGGGTGATAAAAACATTTAAGAATTCAACAAGAACCAAGAAAACACCTCCACACTGTCCCAAATGCACTTAAGAATTGGGTCATCATCTTTCTCTTCCTACTATTGCTGAAGTCTGTTAATAATTCCTCACCACCTCCAACCAATTAAGGAGCAAATAAAATAAACTACCAAAGTCAGTACTACAGATTCTCATCCAGCATAAATGTATAAACCAACCCTGAAGAATCTTTGGCTTCCTCTGACTTCACTTCTCAGATGTTATTAAAGTACAGTTGAAAAAAATGAGACTAGAGTGCTATTTAGTTTTACTGTTTGACTTGCTTTAAAAAGCCTGAACTTACCTGTCATTCTGCTGCTTGAGTGATTCATTTAGTTTCGTCATTGCTTCCACTTGTTTATTTAGTGAATTGCATGTAATCTCTAGATCTTTATATTGTCTTTCAGTTGTTTCATACCTGCAAATGAAATGTAATTGCTTTTGAAGAGAGCTTCTGCTTTAATAGTTTGCCAGATAAAAGTGTTTGACATGATCTGTGCAATCATCCCACTCAAGCAACAAGCAAGGTTGTTTTTGGAAGGGGGGGTGTGTTCAGTTAAGCATTTTTTTGTGACAGCTGGCTGTTAGTATGTTAGATACATTTTTTTTAATGAACATACTTAGAATCATAGAATAATTTAGGTTGGAAAAGACCCTTTAGACCACTGAGTCAAACCACAAATCCAGCACTGCCAAGTCTACCACTAAACCATGTCCCTAAATGCCCCATCTTCACATCTCTTAGATACCCCAGGGATGGTGACTCAGCCATTTCCCTGGGCAGCCTGTTCCGGTGCTTGACTTGAAAGAAGAAAACAGACAAATAAACAAACCAGCCAAGCTTCAGAGGATCCCTTACATATCCTGAATTATTAATAATCAGGAAGCAACCTCCCTCCAGTAGAAAACTTTTAGGAATTGACAAAACTATAAATACCTTTAGAAATTTGCAAAGAGCAAATACATAACAGTTTCTGTGTATGTCAGTCATCTTTAAAGTGACCCTTGACGTTAGTCTGTGACCTTCTATGACCTTGTCTGGTGATACTAAAACCAGAACATACTGAAGACAATGCAGTGTGTAATTAATACAGGTTTATAAGGCAGATTTCATGCTCTAAGGAAACATTTTCCTACCTTCCTACTAAAAGGCAAATTCTATTCCCTGATGTCAGTTAATTGAATGTTTTGAAGAAACAGCATATTTGAAGTATGAAGGTTATTTTAAAAAGTAAGTTTTAGAAACATATTGTGAGGATCAGAAAGTTTTGTTCCTAGTTTGGACAACTTAAAACTCTGAGATAGTAGAATGAGGCTGATTTATTTCCCATGAATTAGATAATACATGTTCACAAAATGTATGACTGCACACAAATCAAGCAAAAATGGAGGCACTTCCACAATGCCCATACTGGCCACTTATTTCAAGAAATCCAGTAATGGAAAAGTTTTATACATTTTCCTCCCTCAATGACTCACTTTCTGGCAGCAATATGCTTTCACAATTGTCTAATAATGCTTGTTCCCATTATTAAGCAAGAAATTTTATCTCAATGTTATCAGTTTCTTTGCCTTGCTGACACCTAGTGACCAGACCAGCTCATGTGAGTGGAAAAGTCAAAGCTCTTTTAAGCCTTTATTCTTCCAAAGCACATTCTAATTTCAAATATTTTCTATCTTTATGTACTTTGTGTGCCCCACATATTCTTTTAAGCTTAAGATCCCAAAGAAATAACGCTTATAAATAATTCAGAACATACACTGTGCCTCCTTCCTCCATACCTCACTTTTACCTAATTTAAGTCAAATTTGGTAGAAACTCGACCAACAATGCCAAGTCCTACATTATGCAAACATACTGATATTGGTGTTTCTCCTTGCTTGCACATCATCAGGACAGCATGTAAGATCAAAGACAGACACTGAGAGCATGGTATAATGCTAACAGGAACTAAGCATTGTTAGTTCTGTGTCTTGGAGAACAATGCTCCCTTTTTACACAAAGCTTGTGCTATTTCCTGAACTGGACCTTCAGCACCCATAATTCAGTTCTCATTCCACTGAAAGCTGAATGTTAACACATTAATAAATTCAAGTATGCTGAAATGTAACATAAATTTGAGTTCCTGAATGACTTAAGTTAACCTTATGGACAAGCACACAAAAGGAAGAAAAGAACTTTTTACTTATAAACATGACACAGCATGCAATGTTGCTCTTCTAATGTGCCTAGCCTAGTAAAGGACATCATAACTCTTTTCATATGAAATACTTGTTTAGAGATCATGATGTCTTACCTCTGAAGAAGATCAAGAGAGGACTTTTTTAGTATTTCGTGTTCTTCAGCAACTGCCTGCAACTTCCTGTTGTGCTGAAAGAGCTGTTCAATATCAGTCTGTGCTCTTTCAGATTCTACCTGTAGAGCTTTCAGCAAATCATTAAGCTCTTCATTTTTTCGCTCTGTATCCTTCAGCATTGCAGCAAGAGCTCTTGCCTTTGAGTGGAAAGAAAACCCCAAAATAAAAAGACAAAAAAGCCACATACATTTAAGGGAATCCTGCTTCTCAAGTTGTATTAGGCATGTTTGAGACCATAGATTTAACACCAAAATGTTACCATCTACATTAAGAGAATAAATTCTCTTAATATTAACTACAAATTAATAGGCTCACTAGATTTCTTTAGCTCCATTTGTAGACAATATGAGGGAAGAACAAAGTAAAAGATGATATATTTTAGCTGTGGATTTAGTAACCAGTAGCACAATTGTTAATATAACCTCTAAAGAATATAAATTATTCTCACTTTTCAATTTTCAGCTCAAATACAGACTCCACAAAAGCAAGCTTTATTTGAAAGTTCATCTTTGACCAGGGAATCAAAAGGCACAAATGGGAAACAGTTCCTTATATACCAGCAAATTCTACAGAGAATTCTAGTAAGTGGGTTTATTAATTTTTAATATTGCTGAATTAACACTAATGGTTGACAGACAATAATGAGCAGATAATAATGAGTAGGTTGGTTTTGCTGACTTCCTGTAAGGGAAAGGACATTAAAGAAAACTGTGCCAAAAAACAAGCCAGGGGAAAACAGGATGTTCATCGTGAAAATTAAGACTGCCCTAACTTGCAAGCACAGCTTACAGATAAGCAGCAGAGTTTCACACGTGATCACAGTTAAAGCTACCCAGACAACCCTTACTCAGTGCCACCTCGAAGCTCCTCTACTTACCTCAGACTCAGCCTGGCCTCTCTGACACCGGTACTGAGCCATCAGCCTCTCAGCCTGAGCCAGAGCTACTGCCTTTACTTCCAGCAGATCCTGCAGCCTCGTTTCTTTAGACTGCATATAGGGAGAAGATTTCTCATTAACATTTTCTGGAAGGACCAGCTGCAGCGTCCCCATGCACGAGGTTGTACTCACCGCTAACGCCGACAGCTTCTGCTCGTAGACATCCATTATGTCAGATATCCTCACATCAGCCAAGGGCTCCTTCATCTGTGGAAACGTTCTCCAATTACTGACACTGGGAATTTTGATTTACTTACACAGGTAATGCCTGTGAGTGCACTGTGCCTAAAGAGCTCAGTAGTTTTGTGAACTCCACCTGCCTTCTTGAATTCTCATTTTTGTATCTGAGGCTATCGACTTAAAGGTAACCACCTGACCCTTGAGAAAAGCTTGTGAGGAGTTGAACTGGTTAGGCTGAATAGGAGTCATCTGCAGAAGACTATCAGCCCAGCACTATAAAAAGGTAAAAACACTATTCTAAAATCATTCCCCTTGGTCTAATCTTTGCTGGAGAATTAGCAGGCCCCTCATAGGACACCTACAATAATCTGCCCTAACATAAACAGCACAAAATGTATATGGCTAAAACTTCTTGTTCATACTCAATGGTCTTCTCAACATACAAATTAAGAGAGAAGGCCCAGGAAAGTTTCTCTTTCTTTCCAGGATACTGGAAAGGACACTACTGAGGACCTACAGAACCTAATGTGTTAATAACCCAGTGACTTATTAGAGGAAATGCACCATGTATGGCACAACAAGTCCTAAGTGTTTATTAAAGTATATGCCTGAATCAAGTGAGAATGCTACTAAGTGACTTCAGGGTATTTTCTCACAGGCAATGCTGCTATAACACCACTTCTGAGCAGCTGTTCACAGATGCTGAGGCTCGACCAAGTGCAAACTATGCCAGCTGTTCATACAGTGAACACCTACAGAAAAGCCACCATCTCTGCACCATCCTGAACCACTATGTAAGAATGCTTTCTGCAAATTAACAGACAATCCTGTGCAGCTTCAGTTCTCAGCTCATTTTTGTCCCTAAAGTATGAAACAAGTAGCTTATTTTCCTATATGCAAACTTAAAATATCTAAAGGTCATAGAAATGACTCTAAGTTAAGCTCTAAGAATGGAATGTCCTTCATTCTCTCTGACAAGGGATACTATGAAAAGTGTTTTATTAATTATGTTTTTACAAGCATTTGAGCTTCTCACAATACACAGACAGAATTCAAGTATCGGGTATTTTAAATGAATGTGTATATTGATTTTGAATTATTAATTAGAAGGTCTAAGAAAAGAATAATTCAACAATTCATCAACAATTTTCTTCCCCCCCCAAAAAAAAACATTGAACATTTACAATCTGTCACATTATGTTAATTATGTTTTTACAAGCATTTGAGCTTCTCACAATACACAGACAGAATTCAAGTATCGGATATTTTAAATGAATGTGTATATTGATTTTGAATTATTAATTAGAAGGTCTAAGAAAAGAATAATTCAACAATTCATCAACAATTTTCTTCCCCCCCTCCAAAAAAACCATTGAAGCAGGTTTACAATCTGTCACATTACTGGAAGTTGCTGCATTAGTGCTGTGTAGGCATCTGTGGTTGCTTTGATTTACATTACTATAAACACAACAATGCACCCACAGACTGTCATGTGCAGTCCTGAAAAAGATGATCAATGGGAGGCATCCAGTGGCATTGTAAAAAGTAAGCCAAGGAAGACTCACCTGACCTTTTTCACTGTTATTATGGCTTCTCACTCAAACTGGTAGCTCTCTGAGTTTCACTTTTATCAGTTACAACAAACAGATTGGAGTTGCAAAGCTAAGGCTGGAGGCAATACCACCAATACAGACATCAAGCTGTTATCAAGAAACTTTCTATACCTTTTCCCAATTTGCATACTGTTCTTTTAAGCCAAAAGAAAATAGAATCAACAATCCATCTCTCAGTCTAAAGCAGCTACAAAGCAGCTGACTTGCTTTGAGCAGAGAAGTGAAAGGAGATCTATTCAGGATCTGCCAGGATGGCCCACAAAGCAGCACGCAGTATGTGGTGCCTGGCTGGGTGTCTCATTCACAATGCAAGTTGCTGCCTTCTGAAATAATAACAGCACTTTCCCAAGAATGCCACAAAAGCTGAACTGCAAATGCTAGACTCATCTACAGCCAACAAAAGAATGTCAGTATGCGTGTTTAGGCAATCAAGAGATGCACCACGCTTTTCTAAAGCAGCCTAGCATCTCTATTTTATTCCAGGCTATTTCCTAGGAAGCAGAGGGAGGAGGTTCCTTTCATGTGTCCCACCAAGTCAAGGCAGTTGGACTGTACCTGGCTCCTGCCTCCACATCTGACAGCTGAGATGACTGTGGGCAATCCCACTGGAGAGGGCCCTCAGTAAGGAGCCCTACCTTCAGGTGCAGCTCAACACAGCATCTCTGAATTTTGCTCAGAAGCTCAGTAAAAAGGTCATATTCCAAACAGACAGAAATCTAAACCAAACTTAACTGTTAGACACACTAGTGACACTTGGATTTTAATTTCCATCCCTCCCAGTAACAAAATTGTCAAATGCTCCACAAAGGTATATAAATTCTAACCTCTAGTCCAGAATGAAGTTTTTGTATTAATTCCTCAATATTTGAAGCTTTGGATTCATTATTTGAAGGGCAGGATGAGGAACACATCACTGAAGTAGTGCTGGTCACAGGTGATTGCATTTGGATTCTCTTTGCTGTGCGCTGCGTTTCTTGCTGTCTGTAGGCATTACTTGCTGCAATGCTTTCACCCAGCCTGTATAAACAGGAGGCTATTAATGACACAGCCTGCTACAAACAGCAGTGCAAGGACTGAGGAGGAGAACAATTTCATAACAAAATTAAAGTCACATTTGCATCACCATGCATTACAAGGATGTGTGTTGGGCATGTGCTCAAACTGGCCAGAGAGAGAAAAAGGGATAAAATAATATATCGTGGCTAACCTTTAGAGACAAATAGAGAATCTCATCAGAAAAGGCATAGTGTTCAGCTCTTTTCTGAGCAACAGATCATGTCTCTTATGAACCTGTGAAACAAGTTAGTTCACCTGTTATTATTCAACTTAACTAGGCCACTGCTTGTCTCAAGGAAGACTGAGAAAGTATTTAGTAAGAATTTTTATTGGGCATAAAAGTAAGATTGAATCAAGAAAAGGCAAACTAAAACAAATGAACCTCAGTTTTTCCTTGTCTGCAATTCTATTTTACAATACTGTACTGCATACAGCACATTTGATTTTACAAGTTTTAAACAAAATTTAAGTATGCAGATAAAAGTGCAATCTGTTTAAATTTGTATAGAGAAGAGAACTTAAAAGCTTAGATAAAAGTAATTCCAGCACCTGCATACAGTGTCTGCATGCAATCTGTGGCTGTTATTTTCAAGAGAGGTACCAATAACATGTTTCAAACAAGAATGATAAACCAAAAGAGCCGATTTTAGAGGCACTAGTTATGAATTTTTTGCTCTTGATAAATTCCTTAATTACTAAGCTATCCCACTTCACTGAAGTGCTGTCTCAATTGCTTCCTAAGTGAGCATAGCCTATTTTTAACTTCACTTACAGACCTATTATTTGGCTGTTCTATTGTACGATTCCAGACATATTTGATTGTACAAATCCATCATTATTTCAGCCAGACTATTAATTACTGGCCATTAAAGTTGAATGGGACCCATCTACAGACCACCTAGTTCAACTCTCCTACTCTTAGTAGCTTGCCCAGAACTATGTCTTATAATTTTCACTCTCTCAAAGGATGAAGACTCCACAACTTGTCTCGGAAACATTTTTCAGTTTGACCTCTCCTTACAGTAAAAGGGTTTCTTTTCCAATATTTAAAGAAATCAAAAAGGTTTTTTTTACATTTCAGTTTGTGCCTATATCTATCCTGTCAGTGGATACCACTGAGAAGCCTGGCTCTGTCTCTTTTGTTTCTTTTTATCAGACATTTAAACACACTGATAAGAAGGTTGCAAGTCTTCCCAAAAGTAAGCAAGCTCAGCTCTTGCAGTCTCACCTTGTGTAATACATGCTCATACCTCAAACTCTTCACTAGACTCACTCTAGGATGTCTGTATCTCTCTTACACTGGAGAGTCCAGGCCTGGAGACAACACTCCAGGTGTGGTCTCACCACAGCTGAGCAGAGGGGAATGATCACTGCCTTTGCCCAGTCATCAGGATTTTCCCAGTGCAGCGCAGGGTGCACTACTGATCATCTTTGCCATTCTTGAAGACAGAAGTCACATTTGTTTTCTTCTAGTCTTCAGGAACCTCTCCCAGTCACCACGAATTTTCCAAGACATTTGGGAGTGGCCTTGGAATGACAACAGGCAAGTCCCTAAGCACTCAAGGGCACATCCTGTCCCTGTCAGGTCTTCTGGACTTCTTTACACCCAGCTAGTTTAAGCGTTCCATTACCTGACCCTGTGCCACCCAGAGTATGTCTTGCCTCCTCTAGGCTTTCCCATTGCTCTCAGGGACATTGCTCTGCCTTTGGGAATCCTTATCAGTGAATACAAAGCAAGGCATTCAGTATATCACTCTTTTCCATGTCCTTGGTCAACAGCTCCCCTGCCCCACTCATCAGAAAGGCACACATTTTCATGTCTGGCTTTTGCTGCTGATGTAATGGTATTTCTTGTTGCCTTGACAGCAATCAGGTTCAACTCCAGGCTGTGAAACAATTTACTTTTTTTTTTTTTGTATTTTATTACATCTATGGAAATAAGGACTCCATCAAACAGTTTCTCAATACCTTCTCTGCTGTTTAAACCACCTTAAATACTACCTGAACTGCCATCTGCCTGTGTCTTATCCTAATCTGTTCTCTCTTGGAAGCTGCTGCAAAGGGGTGAGCAAAGCTTTAGGAACTGAAGAATGACACATCTGACAGAGTTCATTAGAGAGAAATCTGACAGTCAGAATATTAGGTGCACCCTAAGTTCCAAGCACAGACTTCAGACAAATGAGCACATAGGGACAAGAGTCAGTTGCTCCTCTGTTCTCTAGGATCTGATATAAAAAGAAGAGCATCAGCACTGTGATGGCTTCCTCTGGCCTCCAGGATCACTGCTGTCTCTTAAGTGTACATAAAGCACAAACAAGACAATTTTTCTAAAGTTTCTGTCTCTGATGAGCTGAAAATAATACTCAAAAAAACATGACTATCACTAAGCCCATTAAAAAGTCAAATCTAACCAGAGTATCACAAAAATACTTACACTACAGCAGGAAAATCTGGCAAGGGTGCAGCCTCAAACAGTATTTTAAGTCCCACTTGGACTTGCTCTCCATGGTTTGATGTTAAAGCAAATGTCAAAGGTGTAATCAAGCGCTGATCCTAAAAAATAAATTAGTTTGGTCAAAACAAGATAACAGCAGAAAACAACAACAAAAAACCCCACAAAACACAAAGTACCAAAACATCACAATATCAAGGCCCATAAGCACAGAAATGTTTTATCCAAAACTTAAGTTAACTTCTTAAAGTTTGTGCTTCTAAGTTTCTGAGCCTGAAGTCCAGGAAAGACAAGTGATTTTAAAAACTGTCTACACTTCTGAGGATTTGAAATCATGTTTTTCATTGAAGGCAACACAACAGGTAAAGAGGCTAGATAATTCCTGCAAGTTTTCAAGTGCTCGATACTCAACATAAAAGGCCACTAGCTGAAGTTATAAAGATTAATCATGGACTGCAAAATACATTGTTACCCATTAAATTACACAATTCCCATTCTAGAACAAAGAATCTCCCAAACAGAAAGAAGTGTTTGACTGTCTGGACTGCTTTTCCATCTATAATGTAAATTATTAAGGTGTGACCTGAACAATAGGTACCAGAAAATGTTTTGGCTGTGTAAAGTTCCAAATTAGATGTACATATTTCATAGAAACCAACCCCACAAATAATTCTATTGTTGTGGTAATTGTTTTCTAGTTTGCTACCTTTAAACTGCAGTCATAATGCAGTCTTAAAAGGGTAATTCCTACCAGGCAGCTAAAATATTATTTCATATGCATTACTAAAAAAAAAAAAACCCAAAACACTGGAGTAAAAGCAAACTACTGTCATGTTAGAAGAATTAACAGTGACAAAACCTTTAGGAATTGTGCATAAAGGACTGTATTTTCCTACAAGCTTTACCACTTCAGAGATAAGCATGCAAAACAATTTATAACTATAAATATATATATTTATATATATATAAAACTATAACGATTGTAGTGCAGTGACACTTTATTTCACAGATATATTTCATAAAACATTTAAAAATCATACCTGTAACATTTTGTAGAAGCTGACCTTCATACCGGGTACATCCTGCTGCAATCTGCTCATAAGATCAAGCGTTTTCAAAATAATATCAGCAGCAAGTTTGCTTTTAGTAGAAAAGCAAATTGGGTAAAAAAAGGGTGAGATATGTCAAACCAGCACTGACAAATTCAGTCAATTTAAAAAAACAGTAAATACCTTCACAAAGAAAATAAATATATCTAGCAAGGCAACAATGCTAGAACCTAAGAGTTGAGTTCCCTGGATGTGTGCCTGAGCTTCTCCAGCATGCTAAGGATGGCAACAGTGAAGACCAAAAACAACAATTCCAGGCTGAAAACGAGGAGGGTTTAATTATAAGTCCAATTATATTTTACTGGTTTTGGCCATGTAACTTATAGCTATATTGACTTTCAGCTAAGACACTGAGCTGAAGGAATATGTATTTAATTTTCAGTGCAACAACTGCCCCCCATAGTGATATTTTGGAACTCTGCACAAAATCAAAATGAGAATTCACATGCCATGAGCAGTTCTAGCAAGCTTTAACATGGATCAGTCTGAACTACTGCATGAGGTTTAAGGTCATTGTTACACATTAAGTGGATCTCCAGCTTATGCCAAAAACATTATCTGAACTAACTGACCAGCAAGATTACTTTTTACTCCACAAAAATACTAAGTTTGATTTAATACCAGTACTGATTTATGTCATTTAAATGGTACTTCAAACTACCATATTCTTTCCATTGCAACAATATCACAACTCTCACACCAGTCAGGCTTAATTCGATTTTAAATAAATGTGTGCTCACCACATTTTGGAGTCCACCAATCTTGTCCCAAAACCAGTATCAATCCCACTATAAGGAAACTGCTGCTCTATCAGACATGTGCATTGGCTGGCAGTCAGCACCTTCGAGACACGCATTTTCAGTGTGTCATCTTTGCAGAGCAGTGGGCAGAGTTAAGAATAAATTCAACATACTTATGCCTAGGTATTGGCACCAAAAGGCAACATTTTGTAACAAAAAGGGACACAAAAGCTAGGGCATCAAAGCACAAGGGCCTCTAAAAATGCTTTTAATACCCAGCAACATAAAGCACTTAAATCGTGCCTAACTCACAAGTCAAATAAGCTTCACTTTTCAGTTAATAGACACACTTACGGGAAACAGACAGTGAAGGGAAACCTCAATAAAATGGGTGGCATAAAGAAACATAGTGAACAAAAGGCAGGGAACCAGGCAGTCCCTAATACAAGAACCAGTTACTGAGAAGTAAGCTAGCAGAGGCCTCCCCACAGAACCCAGCTTAGATGCAGGACTACACCCTGCAGTCATGTCCTCCTTACTAAACTTACTGTGGACACTAAGAACTCAATGAGAAGTGCAAAACTATAATTTCACATTATTTTTCCTTTTTTGTCTGATCTAAATTTGTATTGTATTTGTCTGGGAGCTGCACTTGACTTAGCTAGGCAAAAATACTACATGAATCAAGAAGATGGCTGCCCAAATTCCCCATATAACTTCAAGAGAAAACACTCATCTTCGTTTTTGATCTGCAAAGTGCTTCTATTCTGTTGAATAGCCACAACATTTTATCCTGCACCACTGTATTACAAAATAATTTCACGGCAGTTAGAAATCTACTTTAGGTCTTGCAAGATGATACTCCTAAGTAAAATTAAGGCAGTTATTGTCATTAGAAGCTATTAAAGTGAGCTGAGGTGGACATGTCTTTTAACATCTTAGAGCAGATTACTGTGGAGAAAAATGCATCAGATGCCAATAAGCACATAAAAAGGATATTTGTCAGGACATTAATAGCCTTGACCATTCTTTCGCTCTTTTTCTTCACTAATAGCTCATCCACAATCTGTTCTGGCATCTGAAGATGATCAAGAAGAACAGGCAGCAAAAGATCCATAAAGTGTTCAGCTGATTCGCCATTCTTATTGTTAATAACATCCTGTAAAAAAGACATTTTATGTCAACATTTAAAAGTACAGCACAAGGAAGCCAAGCTTACTCTATCCCTTCCTGCACAAGTCTGTATTCCTGCTTTCCCAGGCTCTTGTTATTTTAGGTTTAAGATGGCTGACCAGTATCATACTGTAGGAGGAAATTTACAGTGAACAGAAACAGCAGGAACTTCCTCATTTCTGTAAGTGCTAGAAACAAATTCTGACAGTTTTCTGCCTACCTCATGACTTCTTAAACTGCCATGTCTTCGACTTACAACACAGACGTATTTCTAAAATACTGCATGTCTTTAAAAGAACGGTTGTTTTATGAAGTATGTTTATTTCAACATAACTGTTTTACAATGAATATTATTACAGGTATTTTCTGTATGTGCCATTTTTCAAGTCAAATTATAACAGCTGTTTAAAAATAATTTAAAAATAAGAGCTACTAAGAAGCTCTTTAAACTCAGTTATTGGTCTTGGTACCTCAAAAATCTCTTTGAATAGTTGCAATGCTAGACCTGAACAGTCTTCATAGCCTTCCAATGGTTGGTTTGACAAGTGCACCAATGCAACAGATGGTTCAAAACTCTTTGAGCGAGTCATAAGTCTGGTGTTTCCAGAGACTGGCAAGCCAGCTGGTTGCAGTATCGCCTGCCGCACGGTGTGACGCAATTCTAGCACAGAGCAGAAGGCAAGCAGCAGCTCTAAGATCTGTGTGAAGTGAAGAAGAGTTCAAATGCTTTTAAATCAAGAACTTCTACAGAAACTGCAACTCCTGTAAAACAAGCCTAAAGAGATATGCAAGTTCTATGCTAAACTCCTTTTAGCACTTGAAAATTTTCTGAGGAATAATTTTCTTTCTTTAAAGCCAAGTCAGCAGCAGAAACAGCTCACTGGACTGCTGAAGACTTGTGACAGTACTCAGTATATTGCTTTCTTTTCTTTAGACAGGCCTGCTGGCTAGTGATACAGTAAAAAGTACAAACATGTATACACTCAGCATGAAGAAAGCTATTGAAAACATTCTGAGACAAGAATGGATGCACATCCGTTGTCCGAGTATGCACAAAGAGAAAACCACCCTGGAAAGCTCACTGTCAACATGCCTCTCTAAATAAACACAATAAACAACAAAAAAAATCACAGAGAGAAACAGCAGCATCTATTATTAACTAGGATGTGTAACACATCCATAGAAAAAAGCTCCAGGTCTGTTTCACAGATATATTTAGCCCTACCATTTTCACATTAGGTATTTTAGCCTTTAGGGACAGATAGCCAATGTTTCAGTTACATAATGTGGTAGTGAGATAAAGCTGAATGTAACAGTTTGCTGCTTAAACAGAAATTGAATCTATTTGTTCAGCTAAGGTGAGAACATTTATTCCTATACGTTTGAAATTAGCATCAGGGTTCCCTGAACACCAGTTGAAATCTGAGTAGTATTAATTCTAGGTTTAGGGAGCAATTTGGGATACACTGCATTCCTGGTACATCCCAAAATTCCTTACTAGGCAAAGCACAAAAGGTGTTTATGTTGGCTTTTTGCCTTTACATCTGTTGTCTGAAAGCAGACACACAATCTGGCAGAAAGTCCAACATTACAAATTCAACCTGACAGCCTTTTGAATAACTAGAAAAGATAAACTTGGTGAACTCCCTAGGTCATTGAAGAGTCCTAAAATCAGAGTATTTCATTACCAGCCCTTGTACACAACAGAACTATACAATAAACTAACTATAACAACAGAAGAGAAACTAGATTAGGATTGCAGCCTCTTAGCCTTTAACTGAAAAAGTATAAATACCTTTGATGATGAATCAGGATCCCTTCCATGAAGAAGATCTAACACTTGACCCAGGCAAGATGTGAAGTGCTTGTATCTACAGCATGCATAGAGAAAAAATTATAAATAAAATTGAAATTTCAGCACATTTAGACCTTTACACCACGTGATGAATGAGAGTGCCCTATCCTCCTTTTTACCCCAAACTTCAAGTACAGTGATAGTTTTGATACTTAATTTCTATTTGAAACAGCACAAGCATTAAAAATATTCTAAGAATGAAAGAAAATTCCATAAAATAAGTTATTTTTCAGCTATTCTTATTGCTTGATTTAGATTCAAAATCAACACCTAAATTCTGCAAGAGGAATTTACAGAACATACCAGTCAAGCTTTCCACAGAGCCACTCTAACCCCTCCCCCTGTAAAATTATTACTTCTTACAACTTCAACCATACTATTACACTTCAAGATTATATAACACTTTAAAAGGAAGGACAGCTACTCATCTTGTTGTCTGACAACCAACACTGTCCAGACAAAAAAATTACACAACAGGATACCTAATATTCCTTCAGTGACAATGAAACTTGAGTCACACCTTGGTGCCAAACTAGTAACCCAGGAACCCTTCAGGTTCAGATATAGCAGTCATAATTATGATATAGTCAACTAACAATTATCAAAAAAGCATACTGGGATTTTCTTCCCAGTGTTTGGTTTGGAATTCAAACAGCATACAGCAAAAAAAACCCAAAAAACTGAACTGGAGCTTATGAAAAATATTTTTAGGAAATGAAGTCATACCTGGTAAGATAATCTGCAACTTTGGGGTTCTTCATAAGATCCATGAGTAGATCAACAGAGTATTTTCTTGTCAGAGTATCTCCATTTACAACAATATTGAATATTAACTGAAATGTCTGATGGATATTTCGAGCATGAAAGAGCTGAAAGGAAGAAGAAAGTTACGTGTATATATACGTATATACAATTGGTTTTATCTACAACTTAATAGAAACAACTTCAAAGACTCACTTACTTTTTCTCCTACTTCTTCATTTTGGGTAAGGCTTGATAATACTGAAAGTGCAAACACAACCATAGTCAAACTGCTATGGGCCAAGAAACTTATTAAGGTACGATAGAAGCTCTTCACATTATTCTACAGCAAAAAGGAGAAACAAAGGTATTATAAACCCACCAAATTCACAGGTTTGACATGCTTACACATAAGCCCCACAAATAATGACTAATACAGAAATAAGTCAGTATGGTAACAGTTCTCTAGGATAGCTATTTCATTGTTCTACTGCACAATGTTCTCTTCTGAACCCCTATAAGCAAAAATGAGAAAAAACACCCCAAAACAACAGAAAACCAACCAAGGAAGAAATTCCATCATTATTTTAAAGAAAGATGAGAAAGGCAGTTTGCTAAAGCCTATGAGAGAAAATAATCACTGAAAACTGACTCCCATCCCTTCTCTGATTAATGATCAGGTCTGACAATAGTTTCTCCTTTTTTCTTGCTCCTTGCCTCTCTTCCAAGGTAAACAGAACAACATTTACTTTTATGTAGATGAATTTCTCTTTCTGAGCTAAAAAATAAAACATTTGCACTGATTTATATGATTTATGAAGACACAGGAATGTCCAGATATGTGTATGTATTTGAGGATTCAAGGGCCCTGACATGAAGATCAGTGCTATTTTATTGATTTATCTTCTGAAAGGCAAATCTCCTTCTTGCTTACCAAAAATCCAGCTACAATCTTTGTTTTAATGACATTTAGTTTTTCTAATCAAGAATGATCAAATTTTAAATTCCCCTTTCAGCTGCAGAGAACAGCTGCAAACCCAAATGCATAACACAAGCCAGGGCAACAACAGGGCAATGTTTTGGAAATGTCAAAGGAAAGAGAATACCCAGCATGGGAGAAATAACTGTCCATTTGGAGAACAAGCAGATCAGGATTATCACTGCTGAAAGAAAGTGCCTAAGAAGTACTAAGGTACCTGGAGTCAATTAACTCTTACTTTTAAGTCAGAGAATCATGACAGGAAAGCAAAACTCTTACCAAAGATTTTATCTGACTTTGAATAGACAAGTTGTGCCGACAGAGGTTTGCCAGGAGTCCTAAACACGGTATTGTCAACTCATCTTCCGTGGATTGACTTAAAAGAAAAGCCCAAAATACGTTTTCATTGAAGCATCCTGAATTTAATTACAAGAAATTGTAGAGTGGGGGCTGGGAGAGCAGGGTGGTTGGGGGACTTGGAGCTTGCTTTGTGTCTTGGTGGGAGCTTGTTTTTTAATGAGACACCATTTCACCACACAAAGCAAAATTCAGATTGTAATCCATGCAGTGTGGGCAGCTTTAAACTGAGTACATCTGAAAAAAACCCCAAAGTATCAGAGATCACTGCTATCAGAGGTCGTTTATTACATATACTTCTAAGATTCATTAGATTTCTTATAAAGACACTCAAATGAAATTTTTATTAATCTAACACGTCTGCTCCTAGTCACAAGCATTAATTTCCTTCTGGCTTTTCTCTTTGTTAGCTCCCTGCTCCCAGAGGTATGGAGGTGGGCTGAGGCCAATTAATATTCCATCATCCACAGTCCCACAATCACTGCATTTGACAATCTGTAACAAGTACGTGGTTTTCAAAGGAAAGTCTGTTAACTTCAGAGCACAGCTCACTCTGGAGACCACGTTAGGACAGTATTCTAATGGCCTTCAGAGAGTTTAGACACTTAGCTCGCTGTTTCCCATAAGAAAAGACATCGGGTATGCACTTACACACGATGCATTAGAAACAAAATTAATCCATCGACGTTGGCACCAGCACAAAAGATGGGAACGTTGTAGGTTAGTCTCTGCAGCAACTGAATACCCTGAGGAAACAGAAAGCTGTTCATGTGCCTGTCCTACACCACCCCAGGAGGAATGTTACAAAAAGATGAAACTGAAAGGACAAATATCAAGATACCACAACTGAACTTATCTTCAGACTCTAACATTAACAAAACAATTACAAAAGCTGCTGCAAACACACTGTAATGTCCTACCATACCGAAATACTTAGCAAAATCCCAAAACAATTAAGATTTTATTTTGACAGAAGAGTTACCTTTTCAGCCCATTCAATTCTCCATCTTTGCCTCACCAGCAAGCTCTCCATTCTGTCAGTGATAAACAGGCTTTGTCCTATTGAAACGTCTAGAAGTCACATCAAAATCCAAAAAGCACTTTGCAAGCACCTGTAGCAAGGATGCTTACAGGAAAACAGGTCTGCTCTAACACTGCCAACAGATGTAAAGGTAGCAAGGTCCTGCACAGAGCACTCTTCTGGCACGTAACTGAAGTCAATACACTCAAACATGGCAAAAATCCCAGCAGAAGTTAGCAGTTAAAACAAAACCTCACCATTTAGATATCTAAGAGCTTCAAGGTCTTAAGATTAGATCTATCTGGTGACTACAAAACCTCTCCTATTGACTGGCCAGTCACTTGGTTCCCTAGATCTTATGGCATTCCTGGTGCCTTGAGAAATACACAAACCACAAGAAAAGGGATCTTTACTGGACGCCTGACTTATTTTTCACAGAACAAGAGCTACAGGACTACTAGTAAATTAATTTTCTGCTTTTCAAAAAAAGACAATAGTGACAATAGGCAACCAGCAAGTACATGCTTAGGGGAAAACCCATTGCATATTTGAAAAAAAAGAATAAAGAGAACTTTAAGGTCAGGTTAAAACTGGCGAGTTCAAAGTGACAGATGTCAGACATTCACTGTAAGCATCGATTAGTACAGTGCCTGGCCTTCACTGGCAAATAGCACTGACCAGAAAAGAGGAGGCCACACATGCTCTGCAAACCTCCCATGAAAACAGGCAGCCACAGCCTTCCTTTCACTCCTTCAGTTACCTGTCCAAGTACTGATTAGACAAAATGATCTCCAGGCTTGTGCTATGAAACAGGTTCGTGTCAGAGAAACACCTCAACTGGAAATTAATCTTCTGAGCTTCAAGCAGTGACTTCTTGAAATCATTTTTTAAAAGCAGTTTTTGTTTTTGGTTGGTTGTTATTTTTGCTTTGTGAGATTTTGTTGTTTTTTGATTTGAGCCGGTGAGAAGCACAGTAACATTAAAGAAGGTACAAAGAACTCTATAAATTGTTAAACTCCATCACTCCACCTCTTACAGCAAATAAAGTACACAGCTAAGATCAACTTTCCCTCAACACATTATTTCCAATAAAGCTTTTGAAGGGTTATTATGTGCATACAGTATAATGTTTATTATGCAACAGTAGCCAAATATTACTAAGCATTAGTTCCTTTACCTGTAATAAGACTGGGTCACTCAGATTAGCAGAACTTCGATGAACCACTCCTGCCAGCACATTGGTCAGATTGTAGGTATCCTGGAGAGCTTCTCTAGTCTCAGTGTCTGAAGCTGGAATTCAGGAATTATTAGCAACAGCCCCATCTAACAGCAGAAGGAACTGTTGTACTAGCTACCAGCAGAAGCCAAAGTTTCTGACCCGTTCTTCACATATGTTTTAAAGGCAACTACAAATAAATGATAGCTCCTACGCATTTGCCTCTCTACATCACTTCTGGACATACAGTTAATTGTAACACTAACCCATTTCCTTAAGAAGCTCGGACACTGAAAGAATAGTCTACCTCCTACTTACCAAGTTTCAGTTCTGAGATCTTGAAACCTGCACTTCCAAAGGCTTAGATCTTAAACTCAATAAGCTCAGTTTCTCACCTCATGCTATGGTGGACAAGGAGACTCAAACTGATAACTTGACTGGGTTATCTAACATTAGTTAAATAAATAAATAGAAGCCAGTTCTGTTCAGGCAATACTCAAAGAGATGTAGCAAAACAGGTAAAGCAACAGATCATTTAGAAGAGGACTTAATTCTTAAAATTTTCCAGACTGAACTCCAGCAACAAATATAGTTTTACAGTAATTGCTCCAAAAACATAAAAGGAAGCTCAGAGAGGCTTAAACTCCATGAAGCAGAAAAGATAAACAAGGGAGCATCATAAAGGACTCAAATCTTGAATAACTGCTCATATATGATGAGAAACTAAGCAGTGAAGGGATAACTCTTCCCTGTACATGTAGGTTGTGCTCTGAGCACAGTGCTCCCTGGACAATGAAGTTCCATTTCCATGAAGTAGAGGGGCAAAAAAAACCCAGAAAAAGGCATCTCAAGACATAAGTAAAAGGCAGTAGTATCTCTTTTGTAGTTGGGAAACTTGATGCACACAGACACAGGCTACAGGGGAGCCCACACTGCCAGCTAACGCTCCAGTGGGAGAGGTTAACTGAGGTGATGACAATGTGGATGTGACATGACTTCTCCCCATCCTTGCACGCCCAGGCCAGGTTTCTCACTTGATAAAAAACGCAGTCTTTTCCAGCTCCAAAAATAAAGGACAAGAGAATAATTCCCCACCCTACCCAGCAGATAAACAAATTCTGACAAGCATGATCATTGTAATTCACATGGATGACTTCAAATCTCCTTCTTACTGCAATTTAACATCTTAACAGGTGGCTGACCAAGCACTCCAGTACCATGAAAAATACTTCATCTTTTACGTTATGCTTCTTCCAAAAAATCCATCACTCATACCACAGAATTAGAATCTGTCTTATCTTCCCTTGCCTAGAAGGAAGATAAAAAGTTCAGATGCAAACCTTACCTAGCTGTGATAGCAAAGTAAGCACAGACAAGGCCAGAGCGGGGTTTAAATTAGTGTCCTCCAGAAGCTCTACAAGGCAACTGAGGCATTCACTTGGTAGAATCTGGTTTGAACCAAAAAACCGGGTAAGCTTCAGTCCAGAGATAACCTGGAGATGAAAGGAGAAAAAAAACCACCTTACTTACTCCACTGCAACAATGTACTTGGCACAGAGGTCAAAGCACAGAGTTGTATAGAAGAGATTTTGTCCTATTTGACAAACCGAGAATGCAAGTACCACTCTGATGGGACATTGTCATTCACATCTTCCGGGGAAAAAGAATAAAAAAAAAAAAAAGCAGTAGTGAAAAAAAAAATTAGGTTTTTATTCCTTTATTCTTTGAAAGGACAACCCGACAGTTTGCTCAACACAAACACGAAGCAATCAGCCTCCATTCCAAAGGAGTGGGCAGGGAGCCAGAGGGGCACTCTGCGGGGAGATCCGCAGCAGCATTCAGCGCTGTTCTGGGAGCATCCGTGACGGGATGGAAACACGGAACCTGAGCTCGGGAAACCCTGCATAGGAGGAGGCCAAAATTTATACACCTTCACAGCGATACAGGTAGACACGATTTGTATTCTGCATAATGGGAACACATCATGTTGGTTTTGTGTATTCCCTCTGTGTCTCTTTACAAGTGATACAGAGAAGAAAGCAAAGCAAGATATTAACTCTCGTATAAACGTTCTAGCAGTTAAAATAAATCTGTATTTTTAAAAAGAAGCAACTTGGAGATTAATTCAAAGTTGTACACGTAAGTTGTACACAAAGCTGTACCTTAAGTTCAGCGAAATACCCTGGCCCATCTCCTTAGCACAGAACACGTTTGAATACGCGTTGCACGGAAATGGAAAACTCCGGATACAGGGGCAATTCGTCATTCACACGGTAATTTTTTAAACTGTGAAATTATCCACGCGGGCCGGAATTTTGGGGATAAATATAAAAATAAGCCCGTTGTGACTTACACTATCTGCTTGCACTGGGATGCATACAGGCTCACAACACACCTCTGTAAACGCACGAACACATCAACAACACGTAATTATAATAAAGGACACCGCAGCCCCCCGCACGCCCCGCTCCCACCGCGCCCCCGGGACGGGCGCCGCTCCCACCTCCAGGCTGCGCTGCAGGAGCGCGGCGTTGTGCGCTGTCTTGGCGGCGCGGTACTCCGTGGCCGCGAGGAGCAGAGCCTTCATGCAGCCCGGGGCGTCCATGGCGACCCGGCCCTCACTCGTATTTCCCGCCGCCGCCGCCATCGTGACGCAGCGACCACTGAGGGCGAGCGGCCGCCGCGCGGCACCACGGGAGACGACGCCGCCGCCGCCATCTTGCTTAAGGGAGACAGCGGCGGGAGCCGCCAGGGCTTGGGGGTGATGGCGAGGGCCGGGAGAGCCAGGGAATGCGGGCACTTGGACCGGTGGCACCGGGTTTAGGGCTCACGTGCTCTCCGGGCGATCCAGAGAAAAGCGTTTCCTAAGCGGAGCTCTGTGTGGTCGGAGTGAGCTGAGCCTTCCAGCCGCCCAGCCTCTGAAAGGCCGCCTCCGATTGGAGCCGCCGCCGGTTCCCATCATCTTCTCCTTCTGTCTTTCTAGTCCCCACTATCCTTTCCTCTCCTACTGGGGAGGGCTTGAGCCCGGCCAGAAGCCGGCCTCCTCTCTCGCCCGTGGTTCCCTGGCCTCTCCCACGGGAAGGGGCAGTTTTGGCGGTGGGGGGGAGCGACCCCGCGCCCTCCCGGCCCGGCCGCTCGTCCGCCTCACGCAGCGACCCCCGCAGGGCGCAGCGGCCGCCCCCGCTGCAGGAATGCTGCCCGCACCGCTGCAGGAATGCTGCCCGCACCGCTGCAGGAATGCTGCCCGCACCGCTGCAGGAATGCTGCCCGCACCGCTGCAGGAATGCTGCCCGCACCGCTGCAGGAATGCTGCCCGCACCGCTGCCGGCTGCGCCCCGGGACACCGGGATCGCGCCCTTCTTGCACCGCCTTCCTCCTTACACCGTGGGCTCGACCCTTTCGAGTGTCCTAGAGGTAGAAGAGGTTCCGCCCCCTCACCGCTCACCCCCCCTCTCTCCGACATGGACACACACACACACTCACCCACCCACCTTTCGGATGTGGGCAGGTAGATGCTGCCGTGTGAAGCTTTTCAGCATGTTTTCTCAACTCGTGGGCGGATTGTTTTCTGCCACATTAGGTCTGCAAATACGTGCCGGAATGTCTGTATTTGCCTCTATACTTTCCTGTACTGTTAACAGGACAAACATTGCTGTAAAGCACAGGTGAGCAACGTGAGTGTAGTGTAAATGTCATTTTGTCCCTTTTTCCTCTCAATTAAGTTTTGAACACGTTTTAGTATTTCTTGTCATTGCTAGGGTTAATTAATGAATTAATTTTTATTTTTTTTTGGTCTCTTTTATGCTACAAATATTAGTTGAGCCTGGAGCCAAAAACTCCAGCAGCACTGGAGTTAATTCTGCAGCACTGTTAAATTCGTAATGAAGTCCAAAGCACTGAAACGTCTAAAATTACTTTGACAAATTATGGTGTAAGAGAAACATAATAGAAAAAAAATAGGTAACTAGTATTACCCATTAAATTACATAAATAATTTGTTAAGGATCTTAAACATACGACCAATACAAATGTCTTCCTCGCAGTCTTGAATGGTAAGGGAGTCTACAATAAAAACTGAAAGACTCAGGACATACATTCCAGTTCTGGCTGTGGCTGCTAGTTGGAGGCCACTTTCAGAACTAAAATATTCATTAAATATTTAAAAATGGGGGTAACAGTAACGCAAATTCTTATGTAAAAAAAAATTCAAACAAAGAACGAAAGACACATAATACAGAACCAATGGCAGTAGAAAATGAAATGAAGTAAGCATTCCCATAGGTACAGAACCTATTAAAAGAAGGATGTGTTCATGCTGATATGGATATAGAACCTGTAGTCCTCTTGAAATCTGCCAGAACCATTCCCCAACATTAAAAGTATTTCACACTATTTTCCTCTGGTTGGTTAACTTTTTATGGCATGGATTTAACACAGTTTTTTGTTTTAATTTGCATTTTTCAAACTACAGACTACTAGTATTCTTTGACATTGCCGAGGTACTATTCACTCCTCCAACAATGAGGTGGCATGAATCATGCAAAATAACAGAGTTTGGAGGTTTTAAAGCATCTTACAAGGCCAACAGTTTTGTCATAAATTGTTTTTATTAACACCTATCAATTCTGCTTTATGCCCATTCCATGTATCTATATTGCTGCCTTCTAACAGAATGCTCACTCTAGCAATCAACATCTTGGACAAATTGCTGGCTAAAAACTCCCAGAAGACACATGCATGGACACAAGATACCTTCCCCCCCATGCCTGTGTGTATGTGTCTCTAACAAAAAGTACTTATTTTATTGCTGAGCAAACATGGATAATGTAAGAGCTTCTGCTGGACCTACTGGTGGACGGTATAGCTGCTCTGACAGTGCAGGAGGAGGGTAATGGCAGGTCTGCAGCAGAGCACACCCGCTGGAAGCTCTCCCCAGCTGAGGCGCTCGGCCGGGGCACATCCTGGAGCTTCCCGAACCGTCAGGTGCAGATCCTTCAGGGTAAGACATTGACGTAATCACCGTCATCATCAGCTTCTGGGAAGTAATCAACACAAACAGAAAAAGATGTCACTGCAAGGCTCTCCTCTGAAAGGCCCTGGGGAGCAGCACGGCCTGTGGCAGAGCAGGTATCAGTAACTCAGTTTGGTTTCTCAGTGTTCTCTGCTACTGCAGGGCCAGTGTTTAGGCCCCCTGTCCTATAGGCTGGAGTCTCCAGGAGCACACCTGCCGGCAAAGCCTGCATTGCTTTTTCCGTTGGGAACACTGTATCCACATGAGACATCCCCCCCTTCCTGAGGAACAGTCAAATGTCAGACATCCATTCTTGTAAGTCAGCTCTGTAGCAGAGATATCTGTGACTTGTGTAACATCCCTTCTGCAAATAAATACCCAAGAGAAGTTCTCTTCCCAACTTAAGGAGGAGAGGCTGAAAAATCCTGTTCTCTCTTACACTTTCTCAGATTGGTTACGGTTTTTGAGAAACCAGGGAAAAGGCAGAAACTCAATGCTTGGAACTCAAAGCTCTGCTATGGAAACCTATTGCTCTTCAAGCAGCTGACCTCAGAAAAGCTGTTCCTAGGCTAGGAAACAAAGTTCAAATATCTCCAGCCAAGTTCCGTGACCCCTTGAGATGTTCCACTGATAATGCTGGAGTGCTCAGTCCTGTGTCTGCTGCAGAGCCAGCTGCTGGTGGCACGAGAGGGAGGGGACAGGGAAACGCTTTAGGGAGCACTGCTGTGCTTTGGGCAGTGCCTGTGTTTCAGAGAGAGCCGTCATGATATTAAAATAAGACCCTGCTCTGGGCATGTAATAATGCAGTCTGAGAGGGAAGTTTGGAATGCTGTATAAGTGAAATTTAAATCAAAATTCAATAAAAGCAGTTCCAAAGTTGTTTAATTATTTCTAAAACCCCTTCATTTTTATGGGAAACTACACATATTTTGATATTGAAATGAAAGGGTTTGATTTTCTCCCTGTGAGTCCAGATGAGGACATGGTGCATCTTCTAGAAAAATTCCTATTGCAGGACCAAAAATAAAATACGTATTACACCTGATTCTTCCTAAAAACATATCCATGCTACTGCAGTATTTTCCATCTCCCTGGAACAGCAATGATAAGAAACCATAAAAACATTTTTCGAGCAAATGTGGCATATTTGCCTTGTGCTACAGGTGACAAGGTAGTGTTGATGACATGGGAAACGTGTCTCTGTGACTTCCCCTCAGCAGGGCTGCTGGAGCTCATGCCCCAAAACCACAGTGCTCAGCCAGAGCAGTTGCACTGCTCTTGTGTGTGAAACCCCAGCAGCAACTGCAGCACAGAGGGGCCTGTCAGAGACTGAAAGAGTTCCTGCCTCAGACTTGGATATAAAGTTCTGTTCATTATAATAAAAAACTGTATCAAGGATCTGCAATCAAAGAAGCCTCCCTGAAGATGCCTGACTGGGAATTCAGACTTAAGGTCAAACTGCTGAGGTTAGATAAAGAGAAAACCCATTATTCAATCACCTGAAACAAATGTAAAGAAGGAAAAAGAATGTGAGCCAAAGCCAGCAGCCGTGCTAAGAATCAGCTCTGCCTCACTTCGGGTGGGGGAGGCCATAGCCCACAGACACATTTGCTGGGAGCAGGTTTGCACAGACATCACCCCAGCCAAGGTGGGGAGAGGAAGTTTTGGGGTGTTGTAACCTCTGCTTGGGGGCAGTGAACCCATCCTCCCTTACACAAACTGGTCAGCTGTGGAAGCCCCAACACCACAGCCACATCCCCAGGACATTCATGGGAAAGGCAGCTGAGGGGGTGCGTTAGTCCATCAGAGACCTCCCGAAGTGCCCCCCAGAGTCCTTCCTGAAGCCTCACACCTCAGGACTGCGTGTGATACAACAAACCCAGAGTCTGTTGTAAGAGACAACCTCCAAGGGAGGTGCCTGAGTGCTGGTTTTCTCACCCAGCCTGAGTGTGTATTAACCGGTCAGATTCTGTGCTTTCAGGGGAGACCTTCACCGCCAGGAAGATCAGCTGGAGAGGATCAACGAAACGTTGGGATCCACGGAGTGGTGATATTTTCTGTACCCTCAGAAAGAGGACCTCTTTCTCCTTTCTTTTTATTTTACTCTCCTTTTTTTTCTCTCTCTCTCTCATATTTACTATCAAATAAAACCCATACTATTATCACTGGCCTGTGGTCTCATTTGCCCCTTAATTCAGGCAGAGGCATTTCTAATAACTTTAATAACTGCATCATAACATGGTCCCACACCACCATGCTGAGCTGCTGTTTGGCATGAGATGAAAATCACAGGGCAGGGTGAAGACTCCAAAGTTTTCTTTCCTTTATGATGTCTGTACTTACAGAAAGGATTTCCCTTGCTCATGCGTGCCCTGGCTGGGACTCTTGGCACACTGTGCCAGAGGTCATGGAGCAGTCTCTGAGTTATTTTACAGCCCATAGCCTGATGGATGCTGCATCTGATTGTTGTACAGCAGGAACATGAAAAGTGGCAAGTTACCAACAGTATCTGCAGTCACGTTTCTCAAAACAAGGATGTAAGGATGAAATGGAGCTATACAACACAGTCCAAAGCTTTATGACAGCCTCTGTCTTTATTGTATCCTTTTGCATAATTCTGTCAGGTAGAAGCATTATATCCTTGTCCTACACCTGGAACTCATGAGCATAAATTAGCAGAAGAGAAGCTGAACTCTGATTCCAAAGCTGTGATCCTGAGCACAAGGCTATATATGCTTGTGCTCATAGTAACATCAGTTAGTCATGTCTGAATACAAATCACAAGCTGGCTTGCTTACCTTCCCATCCTAGAACTAACTGAGTAAGGTTTTGATATACAAATATCTTAGAACCTGGACAGTGAAGGTAAAGGACAGCCTCAACCCCCAGTGAAGTGCAAGGGCCTGGTACCTTGGCAGAAGCACATTGGGTAAAATTGGTTCTCAGCCTTCTCCAGCCGAGAAGCATCAACATCCATGAGCGAGAGCTGTAGGCAGCTTTTTTCATCATTGTGTATCTCTATTGACTTTAATTTGTTAATTTGTAATGAGTGAGGGTAAGTAACTTGTGAGCTAATAACCAGTTTCAGTGAACATAAGAGAGAAGGGATCTCTTATGTTTCAGTGAACATAAGAGAGAAGGGATGATATAAAACTTCTGTCCATAGAAGAAGACATTTAGCAAGTATTCACTGCAAATCTGTCAATGCCATAATCTTTAAGAAAACCACAAAGACAGAGCTAAGTTTCTCACCATCAGAAACGCTGTCTGTTCCTGACTTGAACTTCTGGCTTCTTTGCGAGGCCTTCGGCTTCTTCACTGGGTAGCGGAGGTTTGTTATCAGTCCTTGATTTGGCTTTTCAAAAGTGTATATTAAGTCCTTTAATGTTTTGAAGGTCCACTCTGGAACACCTTCAGAAGTCTGTAAAGAAAGGATAACAAAATGTGTTTGCAAGTGCCCTTCACATAGAGTTCCCTAAATGAAAAGAATGGTAAGTTGTTTGTTGTTTACCAAGGAGCTGTTTTGTAAACAGGTTTGATGACAGAATATTGCACTGTGCTTAAAACACTAGAGAGACCTATTTGGAGCCATGGTTATGGCGCTGAACCTCCCTTACCTTTTTTTTTTTTTTTTTTTTTTTCTTTTCTTTTCTTTCCAAGAAGGGTATCAGTCTCTGGTCTGAGAGCAAAAGTTTAGGGATAAAATACTTAGTTCTCACTTAAAATGTTGCCTTTTAAATAACTAGGTGACAAACAGAACCCAAAGTTTTACAAAATATCAGCATTGTCAAGCAAAGCTGTACAAAAAGCTGTTCTTTAAGTGCAAGTTCATATGACAGGACTGAACTCTCCTGCAGCTCAGCTCTGCAGGGATCTGTGCACGGAGTGTACAGTGCTGTGACTTCAGGGCAGTGACAGTGAGCAGCCTACTAGTAGTCATTAAAAGAGAATGGGGCTTTGGTTTCACCTAATCTCTTAGCTAACAAAGAAACATGTATTTATTTTCTTTGGTCTTCTGCATCCTTCATCTTCCATTCAGCCCTGGATGGACTGGGTGCCAGCGCCTCTGTGTACTGGGTCTGGCTGGGATGAGTTAACTTTCTTCATAGCAGCCTATGAATTTGTGACTAAAACAGTGCTGATAACACAGCCACATTTTGGGTGTTGCTGAACAGTGCTCGTGCAGCATTAAGGATGTCTCTTTCTTGGCACTTGGTTCCCCTGGGGAGTAGGCTGGGGGTGTGCAAGACGCTGGCTATCACACGGCTACCCTATTTCACCCCATCTGACACTGTACTCAATAGAAATTACTGCAATAAAAGCTCGGGGAAGGGGAAGATGTTTGTGATTATTTATGTGTGTGCTGAGGATTCACTATCCAGGAGGTTGGTAATCATCTGCCTCCTGAAGGGAAGGAGCTGCTAAACTTCTCTTCTTTCCTTGTTTGCATGACTTTGCTTTACCTATTTACCTATTATACAGTATTTTATCTGGTCCAGGAGTTTCCTTACTTTTGCTCTTCGTGTTCTCTTCCCCCACCCCATTGTGCTAAGGAGGGAGAGAGTGAGCAGCTGTGGGGGTGCTTAGCTGGTTGGGGCCAGCCTGCTGCACTCTAGAAAGCTCATGGCTGAATCTGGCCTTAAAACCAAAACAACTTCTCCTCCACCATCAAGATATTATTTCAGTAAGCCAAAATAATCTGACTTCAAATTTTAAAGAACTGAATTTTTCTTTCACATTACTGGCAAAACTTTACAATGAAGAATGGGTTTGGAATATCTAAAAATGTCTGAGTTACCTGATGACACGAATGACAGCATAACCCCAGTAGAGTGGCTAAGGTCCAAACCAGAATATTTTTGTGTCAGCAAATGATTCTTCTTCATGGGATATTGTGGCTTTCATACACAGGCAAAGCCACTAATAAGCAATAAAGTATCAGCATTTGAGAGCTTGGAGTGTTCTTTATGAAGTGATTTTCTCATCCCACTTAAATGCCGCTTAATATTGGCAGTCCTCTTGGCTGTGCTGCTACAAGCAGGGAATTGAGCCAGCTTTTAGGTGTCCTTTCACATTCCCTGGGGATTCATTGATGCATTAGTCTCTCTTACATTTGGTTTACTTGAATAAGCAGCATTATTTGGCATTATCACTTCAGATGTCTCACAGTTGCACAGAATTATAGATTCTTTAAATCAAAAAGATCATTGCAATATCCCAGATCCCTATGAGATGCTGCATGCAATAGCAGTGCTTTCAAGTAGAAAAAAGGTAATTAGGAACAGGAAAAAATTAAGAAAAATAATGGATATTTAATCAGTGCTATCAAAAAGAAATGGTCAAATGAGAAAGCAGTTGATTAATAAATAACAGCACCACTTAGATTATAAGGAAATTCTAGAAACACAAGAGCTACTTTTTGAGCTCATCTATAATAAGAATTGAGTAGAGAGCAAACTTGGAAATATTTTCTACAATATTGTGTTTATGGGTTTTAAAAAAAATACATGATCATAGACCAAAATGATCAGTGATCACAGATTAATCTAAGATCTTTTAATTTATGATTTAAAAAAAGTATATGATTCTTAATGCAGTCTTTAGACATGAAATGAGAGTTACTCACCTGTATTCTAAAATATCCTCGGTGTTCCCTGAAGATACGGTAAGTATAGATAAGGTCCTCAAAGCTGTGAAAAACATTGTATACATAATACATCACATTAACAGAGTGGACATATCTGAAAACAGTATTAAAACAATGAGAAGTGCAGTAAAATTGAATGAAGCAGAGACAAAAAAGAAGAAAAGAGATTTGGGGATTACAAAATGAGTGAAAGTTTAATATCTTGGAATTTTGTCCCTTTGTCTCCATTGATTTGTTTCATAAGAAATGCATTTTTAGTGATTGATTTAAAACATATAGTATTTTTTTAATTAATTGGATGCGTCAAAAGGTTTTCATGTCACACCCAAATGTATCTGCAATAAGAAATCAAAACCTCATAGGTTCAAACAAAGACCTAGATTCTAGTTTTTAAACTCTGAATGCATTATGAACAGATCAATTATATATGAAAAGTGTAAAAATGGAAATAAAAGTGCTATTCCCTATAGAAAAAGGAAATAATAAAGTTTTAATTGTGGTAACTAAAACTTTGGACTAGAAATAGCTGTTTTCAATGCCCATCTTGTCTGTGGATTTGTCATATGAATACAAACAGAACTTTGTAATTTTCAGTCTCAGCCTATGTTCTTATATCAGGTAAAATTCTTTTGAAACACAAAGCTGAGCTTTCATCAGACAGGAATTCTACAAAGAAGGAAGTTTGTAACTTGTGTTTTATAACACGCCGTGTGACTTTTCAGTGCCTCAGCAGTGCTAAAATGCTGTTTACTCATCATTACCGAGGCAGTTACTTTGAGTAAGGTTCTTACCATGTTTTGACAGGCTGAGCTATTTTCTCTGGACTCCCCTTACTGTTTGCAGAGAGAGACCAGCATCATCAGATTATAGTTCATTTATCACCTGCTGCATAAAATGGTCTTTTGGAAATGCCACCCTCTCACTAGTCACTGTAAAGGAAACCTAAAGCAACCTAAAGCACTACATGAATACATAGACACATTCCCTCGGAGTCTGTTAATATCAGGGAAGAACTATTAACGTTAGAGGAGATGACTGTTATCTTTGAATCCAACTGAAAACTCATTAAAAAATCAGTATTAGAGTACTTACAAAACACAGAGACACAAGGCTCCTTCCACACTCTCACTCTCCCGTATTAAATAACTGCCATTCTTTTTCTTCTTGCTTAGCAGCTCTTCACAGGTTTTTCTTGTTATCTTTCCATGAAAAAATGGGAATTCCATGGACAAAAAGAACACAAGGTATCTTGCCTTTCAAAGCAATTCTAGAGCAAGTCAGAAGCCTGGCATGAAAAGAAGACTTATTCCAAAGGCAGCTTCCTGCAGACATCTGAAGTAGGAGGTGCCAAGGATGCACAGGAGTTCATCTGTGTTGTTTACTGAACTGTCCCCAGTGAGGTGGGGACAGTTCAGTAACATGACAGCTCACGAGCTCCGTGGAGGCAGGAAAGGGTTAGTCTACCCTGGTCACAGTCCACATCAAAAAGGAAGACACTTTCGGCACATTGTAGCATCAGACTTTTGGGTTATTTATCACAGCTCTAGGCTATGGAATCACCAAGTTGACATTGAGGTATACGTATACTTTTAAGTTAACTTTTATGTTTGAAGTGACTCAAAGCCCAGCAAATAGGGTCCTATCCTTCAGGAATAAGTCAGGACTGTATAAGGGAAGATAAATGATCTAAAAGCACTCTTGTCTTTTTTTTTTCAGATGATTTTGAGAAGAGAAAATAAGTGTTTATGATGTTTTAATCAGCCTCGGTCGTGGAGCCAGAGAAAGTGCTAGAAAAAACTTGGCAATTCTCTGTTCATGCAGAAGTTTAAACAAATTCAATCAAAACATGCTGTAGAATGACACAAGGTGTTTAATAAAGGAACAGTGTGAGATGCAGGGGCTACTGTCATTTTTATCACAGAGAAAACCTGTGAAAAAACCAATGTAAATACTGATAGAACACTGTAAGCAAAATTTAAAAAAAAAGTAAGCATGTTTTACATGCAGCTGTTACATTCATGGCTTTTCTCTGACAACTTTGTACACACAAAGATCTTACATCAACATTTGGGTGTTTAACTGCAAGTTCATCGTGCACCACACTAAGACCATTTCCAGATGGTATATTAGTCAGTTCAGGAATAAAGTACCTCTAAAAAGGTACTGGTTTGTCTCAAAGAAATGTAGAGACTTAATGAAAAAAAGATAACCCAAGAGAGAAACCGAGAAATGGCAAGTCCAAGACGATGCTGTCACTGAGGTCTGTCCTGGAGTGACCAGAGGTTACTGATAAAACAAGGCCTGATTGCCAAGGGGATGAACTTGTTTATGTACTTAGCTCCCCCAGTTTCAGCTGTCTGCAGACAGCTGCATTTGGAGTAAGTCTTTTATCATCCAATAGGATGGGGATAGTGATACTGGGAGGGAAATACAAAAGTCTTATAAGCTTCCTTACGAACATATGACAAAGATTCTCCTTCTTACCAAATGCACTTGTATTTTCCTCAGGTTAAACACTGTATAAATAAACAATTTCCATGAGGTGTTATGAGGTGAATGGCTTTTCCAGAAGCTCAGCAAATGAAGAGCAGCAGCTGCTCAGCACTGTCCTGCTTCAGGCAGGTTCTCTCCTTGCAGTGAAAGGAAAGTAGATAGGAAGCAACTGCAAATTCCTCTTTCAAGAAGATAATAAATAGACATCCTTTACAATTTCCCTTAAGATCTCATTACTTAGGTGCATAAATATAAGACAGTAGTTTCAGTAGATCTTACAGATCTGAACGTAAAAGTTACTTAAAGTGAAACAGCAACCACATGCTACCTGCTGATGGCTTAGCAGACCATTTGTCTGATAAAAATAATAAAAAACCACAACCTTAAGCAGGAGAAAGTGCTTGAGGAGAAATGGGGCTGGGGTCTCCTTCCAGCAGCCATCACCACTGACTGGTCCGATCACCTTTCTCCTCAGTTGTCTCCATAGCTCCCTGAGAGCATTTGGGAATTCACATTGTCTTTTTACCTCTGACTCTGCAGTATTCAAATGGACCTGAGAATAAGAGCTTGATTTAAAAGCAGAAATCAATGAAATATATCAGAGAAAGGGGTTTGGGAGGGAGAAAGGAGAGAGGCTGTAGATGTGGTCTGGTCAGTCACTAAATATATGTGTATGTATGTGTGTGTGTGTGTTTGAGGGCTAATCCAGAGCTGCTGGCAAAGCCACAACAGCTCCTAGCCTGGGATACCTTGATGGATGCTGTGTAACACCTGGAAGGTGGAGGATTTCCTTGTCAGTCACCACAGAGCTGCACCATGAGCCTCACCACAACTTGTACCACATGGCATTAAATCTTTACTGTGAATGTAGGGGGTCACATAACAACGTATTTCCATGGGCCTGAGCATGTAGCTGCAAACTCTGAGCAAATATTTCCTAATACAAACATTTCTAGCGTAACAAATCTCGCAAGCATTTTAACTTACATGCACCTGCATACCCAGGCTGCCTTCTCAGCCAAGTCTGAAGAGTGGTAAGAAATATGACCCGATGATATTAAGTCTGATTAAATGTGTGATGAGAGATCTGGGGAGCTGGAATGGCAGTCATGCCCCAAGGCAGTGGGGCTTGGATGGTTGAGGCAGTTGCACCCGGCTGAGCCACTGGGAGTCTTAGCTACACCAAACCAAGCAATAGTTGTTGTGAATCTGTGCTTAAAGTAATTTTACTCCAGTCCAAAATAAAATTGGGGTTTAAAAAAAAATTTCCCTCCATTTAAGGATATTTCACAGTTCCTAGGAGAGCCTCCTGCAGTGACCATCTCTTCAGATGGCAGAAAAGAGGGGAAAAACCAAGTCCTTTTTCCTGAGAGACTACCTCTTGGCCTGCTTCTACCACAGCAGAAAAAACAGGTAGAGTTTCACTTCCTAAAAATTATCCGTATGTCAAAATAATTACATCCTTTAGTTAATCTTATGATTTCTGAACTTAATACAATCACTTCCTTCAATCTTTTTCCACAAGCCACCTGTTCTTGCAATTGATCTCTTTACTTTTCTCTCACACCACTTTGGCTACTGCTTCTATAAAATTTGATGCCTATAAATAAGCAAAATCTCTTGATTAGAAGAGCAGGATACTTAGCCACTCTTCCCTTCACAGAATAGCTGCTAGAGAAACAAAACTTGCAACATTTTGGCAGCAGTGCCAAGCCCTTGTTGACCGTATATCCAATTGTTTTTCTGCCATTTGGCCGCCTGGAGTATTTTTTTTTCCCCTCCTGTTATTGTAAAACTTAGTGAGGCCATTTCATAGTGACACCTCATGTTAACAAGCACAGTTGGAGCTCTGGTTCTGCAATGCCTCCTGGCTGCAGCACAAGCACTGCAAAGCTCTTGACAGAGCCCTCTGTAAGAACAGGACATCTGGGGAGAAGCTAGGTTGCTTGACAACACTGAGGGTCAGATATTCTGTGAATTATAAGGCAGTGTGGGCTATCAGGGCTAAATAGAAGCTCTGGTCAAAAGCAAAACCAGTGTGCTGGAACTGTTGGGAGTAAAGCAAGGAGCTGAAGAGTTATTTGTTATCTGTCCAGAAAGAAAAAAATCAGAAACCAGCCTCAATATAAGAAAACAGAAAGTAAGTTGAGTTCTAGCTAAATCTTCTGAAATATGAGTTCCCATGGAGCTGTGTTGCTTGGCAGTCCCAGTCCTGTGGCTTCCTCGATCAACAGAACCAATCATGTTTTTGCAAGAAGAACTGTTGCAACAAAAATTTACATTTAGTTTCAATTAACAACTTTAGCATAATATCTACACCAGGCTGTACTTTTGCAATTTACTGTACCTAGATACAAAGGGATTTTTTGTGGTATCTGTTGATGGCAAGATTTACTTGAGACTGAAAGAAAAATCATTATGATGTAAATTCAAGAAGAAAATTGAACTAGTGTATCTATTAATTAGAGACTGCTGTTACAGCTATGGAGGCCCAAGGCATCAGAACTCTATCATTAGCTTTCTAATAAAATATAAACCTAGGAGGAAAGGCCTGTTTTATAACCCTCTTAACATACTGCCTGTTTTTTAAAGTACAAGTAAAGAGAAAATGGAGTTCAAAATGAAAGTTGTAGTTCAAAATGAACTGAGAATGGTAGTTCAAACTTGTCTGTGCTAAAATTTTAATTAAAAAGTCACAGAACCAAACAATTAAAAAATGTTTATAAGATATATGAATATGTATGTATAAGTAGTGGTTTTTAGTCTTAAAATCATCTAGAACTTTGCTTAAACGTTTACTTACAGGATAGAGTAATGAAACAATAATTTCCTTCTCATTGGCAACCACATTGCCAGGGTTCAGGGTTCCATATTCAATTACTCCCTGAGCTTATAATAGCTGCAATGTTGGTTCTCTATTTAAGTGTTATGATCTGCCTCTGAAGCAGGGTAACTGAGGCTCTTGTTAATAGATCCCCTGGAGTGAATTAGAGCGAAACAATACTGAATGACCAGTGCATATATAAGGCATACTTATTTGAAAACAATTTAATTGCAGCAGAAAGAAGGAATATAGCCATTTTAGTTGTTTTCCACAACAATATAAAAACATATCCCAAAAATTCTAAGACATCATTCATTGGTCTCAAATATCACATAAATTAATAAATTATCACATAAATTTAATTAATTAAATTAATTAAATTCAATTAATGAAATTCAGTAAGAAGTTACTTCACATCATAATGCCCCCAAAGTACTGCCTCCCTGTTAAGATATGTGCAAATATATCTGTAGAAGTGACAAACCTCACTTACACTTAATCACATTTCTGTACTTCAGCTACATATGCTATCAAATATAACTGCACTATAAAAATTGGAGCTTTTGTCTTAATATTTGACAAGACTCTGACCAGGGTGTTTATCTGTCCTTCACATCTAGAGTCATATTAACAGTGTCACCATTTCTACCTTGTGAATTTTCTCTTACATAGATCTTTTTACCACTACTATTTTCCTAGTCACTACCTTACAGTGTCCTGTCCAAAATGCTGTGTGCAATGAGGCAACTACAGCTTGCCTCATTGGAAAAGGGCCATCTTTGCATAATATTGAAAAAAACCACTTCCCCCCACACCCCCTGTAATAATTAGGCACTGCATGATGTAAAGATATACAGGATGGCAACATATAAATGTCAGAGGTCTCTTGCATCATTTTCTAAACCACTTGGATGCCAGCATTTAATTTTTATCCCACAACTACCAAACTTCCTTCACATAATCCTCTTCCTTTAGTGGAGGTCTGGGCAGCACTACAGAGAGGTGATCAGCGATCCAGGCCCTCCAAGTACATGCAGTGCGTGCACAGGATAAAATGATGGTCCCAGCTCTCAAGAGTTTACAGGACAAGTTCACACAGAGTTTGGATTCATATCTTGGGCAGGGCAGACATAAACCTCCAGAAGCTTATGCTTGACAGTATCAACTTTCTAAAGCTAAAGGCTAAAACACAAATGGAAGTTTAAGTCATAGGCATAAAAAAATGGGTCCAAAAATAGGCTAGGAGAACTGATTAAAGCAGAATTTGTGGAGCATATCAAAAACAAAGAAAACACTTAGGCTGCCCATCTGGTTTAAGCCAAAGCCATTTTTATATTCCACTTCAAAAAATGGTTATTAGGAGATATGTAGAAAAATAAAGAGAAAGATACACTTTTTTTGTACAAAAGTGAGTACAGTTCTTGTACAAAAAAGGATAAATACTGTTAAAGGACAGCTAGGATAAGAACCTTATCTGTAAATATCAGTAGGAAAAAACATGTCTTGCTAGATAGAAATGCAAAGTTCAGATGAATGCTGAGTATGGGAACCTACAGATGCCTCAGCAAAGGTAGCATTCAGCTTTGTGTCCCTTTAGTTGTGCTCTGTGGTAGAGAACATAATGGAAGAATGATTTTAGGGAAAACTGGCTTGGTAGCCCTAGATTAAAGAGATTTTGTGGGAATTTCTGCTCATGGATGCTGGGTGCTCTTGGGAGGTTCCCCAGCCGAGGGAGACCTCACTATCTCAGTTCTATGTCCGGAAAAAAGACACGATGAACACTTCTATTCTTCGGTCTTCAGGTTCATTATGATCTTATCTGCAAAACCTGTCACCGTCCTCACAGGACTTAGTGCTTAGGAAAACCACCACCAAAATGGCTGAAGAATGTGCAGTTTCAAGGTCTTTATATTTGCTTTTTTCCAATTAACACTAGAAATGTATTTTATCTTTCTTTCTTTACCAATTATCATTTCTTGTCCATTTTCATAACTAAAAACTGCGACAGATCTCACCCAACTGTCTTTGTGCTACTAACACTGCAAAACATGGAGTACATGAAGAGGAAGAAGAAGGAGCACTATGAGACAATGCCCTGTTCCTTCCATCTTGACTCCATGTTAACTCCCTAAAACTCAAGTTCCTCACCCTAGTGACACACTCCACCATTTTCTATTATCTATCTTACTCTTCTGTGGATTCTAGTTTATCTAGAGGTTTTGGAAGTCTTTCTCCATAGGTGAGGGTCAAAGTCAGTGTTTTTCTGGAGGTCAGGATCCTCCAAAGCAGTCAGAGGGATACTTCCCTGCTCCTGGGTTCCCACAAGAATGTATCAGTTAAATTAAAGGGGTCTGTCAGCCAGTTGTCTGAGAATCTTCTGTGATTCCTGAAAGGAAAGCCAGAAAGAAGCAAAGGGAATCCCTCAAGGAGAGTGGAAATCACAACAGAGAAGGTAATAGAAGGGAGGGAAGCAGACAAAAGGGGCACAGAAGGAGCAGCGGGCAATAGGAAGCATAAGGGAGCTCCTGTAAGGAGTTCCTAAAGTGAGGGTGACTAAAGCAGTGGGAAGAGTGGCAGGTGTCTCAAGGCCAGTTACACTCATCCAGCAGGTCAGTGGCTGAGGTCAGCCACACAGGAAGGGAAAGGCAGAGGCAAGGCAACAAGGGAGGGAAAGGAAGTGAACTAGAAAAAAAAAAAAATTAAGAAAAAAACCAAAGCCTGATTTTCCTTAAAAACAATCAAAGGCTGATGAGAATAATAAAAAAGAGGAAAAATACCTAAAGACCATTTGACCTAATTTTGTTTAAAGACATATCTGCAAGCACTGGTCATACAACAGGTGATTCATTAGGGCAGCATGAAGTACAGGTTCCATGACTTTCATGTGAACATACCCATGAACTGCACTGCAGGATGGTTTTCCCACACTGCTTCAACTTCTCTGATCACATTAATTTTGATCTTCTCCAGCACAGTTGTATTTGAGCAGGTGAACTTTTCTCTTTTTCAAGGACAATTTATAAAAGTGACTTGAGTGAGACCATGTGAGGATTCCCAGCTTTTCTGTGGATTTCACAGCCTAAGAGCTTCACTTTGGCAGCTTACTACTTGTCTGCAAAGACAACTGCCTCTTGCTGTGAGAAACATTCTCCCTAACCCTTAGTGGGCCTCCTGCTAGTTTTCATTATTTTGTAAGTAATTAGATGAAAATTTAGGAAATTATATTATAGTTTAGCCTTTCAGCCCAAATCAATGCTTAGAGAACCCCAAACTAGTTAGAGAACCTTTGTTCTTTTTGACAAAAATTAATAGAGGCCAAGAGTCCTTTTATCAAGGGCTTTGTGTTTTTACAGCATGCTTAGATTAGAATTGCTGAGCCAGGGAGGAACATGTTTTCTGTCACTTGATTAAGAGGGGGAAAAGGACTTGAATTACTGCAGCACAGCTATAACAGACTCTTGCTGATGGAGTTTTCAGTTCTGCTCCATTTTGACTCCGTTTCACAGCTAAAGCTTCCCACTGCTACTGTTGCTGCTATCAAATTCATATTCAAACCCAAACGCTCCATCTCACAGCATGAAAGCTGAGTGCAATGATTCTCTGGCTTGGTGCCTCTGAAAATAACTCCACTGCACCGGTTAAAATAATCATGAAGAAGGAAGCAGAAATGAAAATTAATGGCACAAACACATTTTTCTTTGGAAGTCTGGGAGTTTATCAACAAAGTTTACTTTTGTAGAGGAGAGGGGTAGGAATTTGTGTTTACATAGAGACTGTTATAATCTATCTGTATAAATATGCTCCATTAAAAAGGAGGAAAACACACCTTACTATGCAATCGTTTGTGGTTCAGCTCAGCTCTGCAGCCTGACACACTGGCAATGTAAATGGGGCAATGTTGGAAAAGAGAAACTGAAAGGAATTATAGATATTTTTGCTTAGCCAAAGAGGCTAAGGACAAATTAAAATACTTCAGTAAAGTTAGAGAAACAGGTCTAGCAGGCCAAAAGACATTCCTCACCTGATAAAACAATGCAAAAGACCCTTCCCCCTCTGTTTCAACAGCAGGGCTTCAAGAGGGTGCGAAATACAATTAAGATAGCATAATGCATGGTAATACAGTGATTTCTACAGGCTGTATGCAAATGTACTACATTAGTATATTTACGAAGATTGGTTGATGAAAGAACAGGATATTCAAAGTATAGAAACTTATATAAGCATTGTAAAAGAATGCTTGCTCTCTTTTCCCGGCTTTCTTACTTCTACTCTGTAACTCTCCTTTTCTGGCTTTCCTCTACTCTGTAACTCTCTTTACTCTTTACTCTCGCTTACTCGTCTTCTAACTCTTTGCTCTCACTCTCTCTTGCTCTCTTAACTAGCTCTCTTAAGTCACGCTCTCTTGCTCCTGACTCTCTGACTACTTAACTCTTTCCCCTTAACTCTTAAAACTCTTAATTCTTGGACTCTCTTAGATCGTTACCCTGCCCTCGGTCCCAATCCCTTCCCCCATGCTCTACCCCAGTTCCTATTGTTCCCTCTGAGCCTGCTCTGAGCTGCATCTACCGACTCCTAGCAGACCCTAAAATAAACTACAAGCTTTCAGATTAAACTACAGAAGTCTCTGCCGTGGTCCCAGTTACCGTCATCGAGTTTTTTTTTTGCTTTTTTTTTTTTTTTACAGGGCAAGCCCTTGCTCTTTTGTTTTGTTGAGTCTGTCCTATTTGCAGCTCAACACCTCATTTCTGTGATCCAGATAATACATCTGTTTGGATATGAATTCACAAGAACCTTATTACTCGCCTGCGAAGAAGAAGCTTGTTAAGAGACACCAGCTAAAATAATGAAAAAAACCTTCAAATATTCTGCAGCTATAATTAGGACCAAAAGAGAGAAACTTCTCTGCAGAAGCCCTTTACATACAAACTTCCAGGGCTCTGAATGCAGCCCCCAGGGATGACAGGCATGGCTGCAGGGTGTCCTGGGTGCTCCCAAGGGACGCTGACCTGAGCCAGGAGCTGCCTCCAGCCAAGGTCCATCAGGAAGCTGGCAACCCAGTGATAACTGCCTGGTCCTGGCCCTGGGTGCCAGCCTGTCCCCAGCCCCATGGAAAAAGCCCTGAACATGACTCTAAACTGTGCAAGTGGAACATCTGGATTTACAGCAAAACTAGATTTTATCCTCAAGTTTCCTCGCAAAATTCGAGATTATTAGTCTCATACCAAAAGTCGATTTTTAACAGCAGAGCTTTCATCAGACTATCAAGTAGAGCTGTTTTCTTGCACACCCTCTGAGAGCCCTATTAGGCCCTTCCGCTCTGCAGCCCTTGCTTTTTACTGCATGCTGGGCTTCTTGTTTTAGCGAGGAGTTTTTTTCAGCAGTATTACTGCTGAAAAATATGGAAGGTCTGTCATGCTGCTTTGTCGTTTCATGATCCATTAAATTGCCTTCTCAAACTGAGAGCTGCTCTGTAGGTTTCCTCAACAACTTTCATAAAATAACATCTCACTCAGCTTTGTTATAGATAAATATGCAATGGTTACATCTAATTGTGGGCTGACAGCAGGCGGGGTAGACTTTGGTTTTAGAAAGATACTCAGTTGTTAAACTTTAGATCCCCAAAACAAGTGAGAAATTCCTTTAATAGTGAGAGAGAAAACAGATTTCTGAATAGTGTTATAGAATTTTTCCAGTTGTTTTAAACTGCAATTAAATTATGTATAGAAACTAAGAAGGAACCAACAAGGTAACTGAAATAAATCAACCATCTCTGTATTAGCATATTATATTTAGGCAGTACACATATCTTTACATCTATCTAAAGAGAGGCAGAGAGGGTTTTTACCACCGTTCTTAGGGTAACTGTGAAGGGATATGACCCGTAAATGAGACCAATCTCAAGAGGTTTCCATGGGCCTCCCTTGTATCAGTGTTTTTTGGTTGGGACATAGTGTCATTATTTCGGCCTTTTTACATTTCACACAGCTGAGTCAAGAGAGAGAAAAGAAAATGAAGGTTCATTTTGCCACTTCAGGAAAGTGAGGCTGATGGGTACATGGTCACTCTGTGTCCACTGGTGAATGATAACTCCCAGTACATTGCATTCCTTTTGCTTTGACTTTTCTCCCTGGATTGAGGGCACCAGCAGGATTCTGAGGCCAGCCTCAAATTTTGATATGTCCCATTTTCATGAATCAATTCCGGCCTTGTATAATGTGGGAAAAAAAACCAACTCTCTGACATGTTAAAGAACAAGTACAGATGAGAAGAAGGCAGGGATTTACACACCCACCTCAGCATGGGGCTGCCTGTTTTTTTCAAAGGCAGCACTGTGGTGGTGCAGGAGGAGCAGGACTGCCCCATGGGCCACACAGCAACGGCAGGAACAAAAAGCAGTGGTAGGGCTTCCTTTGGCCCTGACATCCTCGGTGCTATATGCTATATTTTATACCATAAAAGACCAGTCCCGCCTTTTCATGGAGGGGATTTCTAGCATACCTCTCTAAGGTGTGTAAAGATCCTTCCCTAGCATGGCAATGCCCCTCAAGGATACCTCTCAAGGCTGGGTGAAAGTGATTGCCCACGGCCATTGGTAAGGGTAGCATCAATATATATTTGATAAGCTAGTTCTGATATTATTGATTTATTAAGAAGTACACTATATTTTTAGCTTTACTGTGTAGTAAGCAATTCTGATTAAAGCCTTTTGTCTTTGGCCTTTTGTCCTTTTCCATTTTCACTCTAATTTTTTACCTTTTTACCTAATCATTAACAATTTTTTGAAAAGTTCATTTTGTCAATATTGAATATCTGGTTTGCCATCTTTAATCCTACAGGATAAACTTGGTTAGAGGTTCTATTTCACCTATACAATTCTTTAGACATAAACTAATGACCAAGCCTGGGGACAGGACTGAATCCAGCTGCATCTCGACTCCTCTCTGAGGAGGAGTTTAGAAAACATGATGATACATCTGCACCTTGTGACTCAGCAAGAGGGTCTCCCTGATCAACTTTTCCCAAAATTCCTATTCAGTTGTGTGACAGCATCCAGTGTAAAGGCTGTGGGTAGCTGTTGTTCCAGCTCTGAAATGGCTTTACAGACACTGAGAAGGGTGGAATGGGGGATTGCCAGTTCTGGGGAACAGCTGGGCTTTCCTAATAACTTGCAAAGCCCCCAGGCCTCCAAATCTTCCTCTCCCTTCTTCAAGGTACTAAAACCATGAAATATAGCCACAAATTACAGCACGTCAGTGGGCCCTGGGTTTACAAACCCCCAGAAGTGGGGATTAAAGGAAATGTTTGCATCTTTTCCACAGAGACAATAGATGTAACCCAATTGATTTTGGACACCTGACTAAATTATAAAAATGATGGCCATGAACCATGTCATCCAACTCCCAAAACGGGCTCTTTCCTATTGGCCATCTGAATCCCAAATTGTCCAACATAGATGCAAGAGACTGTTGACATGGGCAGATTGCAACTCCTGCTTTAGGTCTCAGGAAAATTCACAGTGACTTCTTGCCATTAGCGACATTAATTAAATCTCTTAAGTTTAATTTTAAAAAAACCCAAAACCACAAACAACAGAATGTGTTACTTTTCTCCTTTGCTAATCCCAGATTGTTTACCTTGGTCTTTCTGGTAGCCAAGTGCTTTTCCCCACACACATTATGGAGCAGAGAGAGGTAATGCTCTTCAGACATTCAATGCCACTCTGCCTGCATGCCTTATTTCCTGTAAGTGAGAAGGTTGTGTTTTCACAGCCAACACTGATAAAACAGGCTTCCCAACACAACCTTAACCAGAAAGGCTGGAAATGCACAATACTTCCTAGATGCTTTGCCTCCCACCCCAATAAACAGAGCAAGGGAAAGCATGTGTCACCTGCATTCACTCTGAAGTTCCCTCAGATTATCTCATGAGTGCTTAGTGCCTTCTGGTGTATAGCGCCACAGCTGCACTTTAGCCAAAATTACTTCAGGGGCTTGGGTTGGTTGTCAGGTTAGTTTTGCTTAAGCCTGCCTCCACCAGTGCCCAGTCTTCTTTGCATTTTCATGTTTAAGATTTGATTTCAAAAAAATCCCATGAAGACAAGAGGTAGGCTCGTGATCAAAACTGGATATTAATAACCACAAAGCAAGCTATTGTTTGATAAAAGCAGTGTTCTTAAGGCATAATGTATTAAACCTAAGTATGACAACAAAGGCTGTTCTGTTCCTCTAGTATCAGCTCTGAAAGGTGTCTGCAGTCTCTAGATGGCACTGTGACTCTTTCTAATGATTAGTCTCAAATGACCAGCCCTTGTAAAATTCATTGCCAATTGAGTAAGAAGTCACAGCTGCCAAGTGACAATCTTCCATCCTTTATATATCAGACATGTAATAATAGCTGTTTATCGTGCCTGTTTAGTTATTGGGTCACAGCACAAGCTTGTGCTTCATAAAATACCTCCCTCAGTGTGTTCACACTTAATACCACACATACAGCCAGCTGCTGATGGTTTACTCATATGTTCTTAATTAATCTGAATGATCCAATTAGAGATTCCCTTCCCTGCCATTCAGTCCCTGTACTCTGGATGCAGCAGCACCTATAGCCAGGTTGTTATATCTGCTTAGAAGCACTGAAGCACAGCTTAACTGAAGGGTTAATCAGCTGTTCACAATTGCAAGGTATCGGTGTGATCAATCAGTGCTAGTGAATTTACTGCTAGCCATCATGTTATTAAAGGCATGGAGAGATATATTATCCAAAGTCTTAAATCAATAGAGATAATATATTTTCCTGCTTCCAGTCTGGAAATGAATATAATTTAGAAGTTTTCAAATATCAATCAGCTTTCCAATCTACATTGCTATTCGGAATAGCCACTTGCAGAAAGACAAGTGTAGGTGGTAGGGAATGAACAAACCAAAAGCAGATTCAAGATCACAGGGATCTTTTGTATTACCAGAGACCAGCATTTAGTCACCTCCTGATTCATAATGATAAAAGCCTCTAACATTATTTCCTTAATGGAAAGCAGCATGATAGCTGTCATGATGAAAGATCAGGCTTAACATATTGTATGAGTCTTCTGTGTATTTGGGCTGCAGTGAGATATTGTCTCTAAGAGCACTACAGAATTAGGATGAGAGAAGAGGGTTTTCAAAAAGAAGCTTAATCTGCTCCAACCCACTGAGAAGTCCAGTGCATTTTATAATCCTTTCTTATTTGTAATAAACACTTTAAAATACTGGTATATATTATAATTATGTTTCAAAAGGAGATATAAATAAATGTTATAATGAAGGCACAATGGTTGGAATAAAGTTATCAAGTGAAAATGACAGAATTCTTTGTGGTCAGGTAACAGAAAGGCCTAAGGTGTTTTACCTTCATCTATGGAATGCAAAGGCATGCATCTTTCCTAAATTCAAGTCAAATGTTTCAGATTTACATGAAGATGATTTCACGGCTATAAACACTAGGAGAAGTCAAGGCCACAGGGCCTAAGCCAGTCAATAGGTAAAGTTTTTGTCCTACAGAGTGGATGCAGGCTAGGTATTCAGACTAGGTGTTAGTGATTTCTTATCATAGCCATCAACAAAGATGGCAAGAGGAATGGGAGAAATAATGATCACCACTGTATTCCATTTAGTCCTAGACAAATCCCTCCCTGTAGCAAATTTCTTTATAATATCCATCAGAGACCAGAGAGAATTATGGTATAAGGATGATCTACACAAATATTGACAATAAATAATGCTGGCTCATAATTTCAGATTTCAGTGGGAAAACAAGACACAACTGAAAGATATAATTCGTAAATTCTTGAACAGATGAAGTGAGGAAACTTTAAACATTTTATCTTTAAGTTGGTTTTCAAGTGCTACATCTAATTTTTCTAATATTCCCAATGTTCCTCCAAGATTATTTGCCTGGTTTGGACAATTTTCACAGCAACAAGGAACTTTACCAGAGCAGGCAATCAGTGCCCTGTCCTCAGAAGTGGGCTTGAACATTCCCTGAAGCAAACTCGTGTTACCTGGTGCCAGTGCAAGGTGGGAGAGGAGGAATGGCCATTTGGGGTCCCATTCTGCAGGGTGAAAATGGCCAGGCTCCAGCTGCTGCTGGTGCAGTGTGCACATCAGGTGGGCTTGGACTATGGCCTTGAACAGCCTAGAGAGGATTGTTTTACATCAACAAGTGTATTTTGCCATTGTTGTTGTTGCATAAATACACTGCTATACAAGCAGCAGTGTGGTGGAAATAGCAATTACAGTTGATTGAGTTCTGAAGATCACAAATCCTCTCCAGCAACTAGGTATGATGTTCACTTCAGCTGCCATAGGGCTCATAGAAATGGATGGACCAAGAAAGGCAATAAATCAGTTTATACCTGCTTCTTGCTTCAGGGTCAATGAGACTGTGTTCTGACCTATGTTTAGCTACAAATTTGAACTAAATGAGAAGTTAATCTGAAGTAATCTAGTTTCTGTTTTGCAAAATGAGTACCATATTTTTACTGTGCACGTCCAGAGAGGAACCAAAGTAGAAGCAGTTTTTGTTAATGGAACAGCTGTTACATTGCTTTGGTCCTATCTCCCATGCCCCACATCTTCATTCAAACACTAGAATAAAGCAACTGATGATGCACCTCACAGTAAATATGGCACTTCAATAATTCTGCATCTCATTTGTCAATTTATACTGTGCTCCTTGGAAATCTGAAGATCTATTGGTTTTATTCATATGAGAAAGCTACGAAAGATGACTTGCCAGTAAGTTCTACCTGCTTCTGGTTCTCAAATGCCATTTCCTTACAGATTCAATGCCATTTTAACACTCCTGGACTTCCAGAACACCAATTCACATCTGTCTTCTTGCTACACTACAGAAAAGAAAACCCAAGCTTGTTCTATGCCAAGATGAGAAGTATATTTTATCTAGGGAACAGAAGCAACATTCAAAACCAATTCACAAATCTGGCTTCCAAATCAGTGAAAACATAAAAGGTCATTATGAAAGGTAAAAGTTGTTTTGAGGAAGATTTGAAGGGGGAAGACTTATTTCTAATGTATTTGTGCCATGAAGTTCCACTTTTGATTGCAACCCATCTGTTCAAGGGGGTACAGATTTTGATTCAAAACTTCTTATTTAAAAGGTTCAGATTTATGATTCTTTCACAATTTTGACTGAAAAAGCCCCAACATAAACTCATTTGTTTCAACTTAAAGATTTGAAAAGATTTTTTTTTTCAAGGTTTGGGATTTGAATTTTTCAGAACTTTGCTCTTAGAAGCAATAGTGATTTAACCATTGCCCTGCTTCACAGTAAAATATATCAACTTGTAGTGGATTTTCCCACTGGAAATTCAATTTTTAAATTATCCCCATTTGCAATGTAATTTTCTCCTTTCCTTTCCTTTTCTTTGCATCTACCTGATCACACACCCCAAGCACAGAGACAAGGAAACAGTTAAATACCTTATTTGAGAAGCTTCTCTGATATCTGCCTGATGTTATAAATCACTACTTGCACTTTGATTGTCCTGGAAAAGTTATGGAGGCTTTCCTCATGCAAAATGAGACTGGGAGTTTACAGAGTGAGCAGCCTTTTTGTACCAGTTGGGATAATTTGGATAGGGGTACAGTAATCCCTCCTGGCTGACAGCAGAGCATTGGCAAAGTTTGCCCTCACCATCTGATGAAGCACTCCTGTGCTTCTGAACATGGGACCTGAATATTTTCTTCCTTTTTCTGATTGTTCAGTTTCAAGTAATTTAGATTTGTTACAATGGAGTATTTGTTATTAATTCAATCATTAATTTATTTCCCTAAGGGAAAAATCTGCATTTTATTCTATTTTGTCAGGACACTCTTTTTAGGCTCAGGCTGTGTAAAACTTCTAAAATTCAAGGCACTTAGTATAAGCTTTCAGCATTTTAACTTAGAATTTCCCTGGGGCTTCCCTTGGCTTTTACTTGGAATCTCATTTTTCCTTTCTTTGCTTATGACATGAAGGGATTAGTTGAGTGCAAGTAGTTACTGCCAGTCAACAGTTTCTCTTTTAGTTCGACTATTTGCTGTGCCCTGGGAGTCTCAGCAATTATTCTTGGCTCTTTTTCTGTCCACGTGTCTCCTTGTTTTTCTGTAAGAGGTCCTGAACAAGTACAGATCTCGATGAATGTTATTGAATCACTAATGTCTTTTGCTCCAACTCCTTCAGTTTCCTTGTTATTCAAATGCTTCTGATGCATTTTGCATCTTGTGCTTTGTTTTATGTCAATCTTGTTAAATCTCTCTTGCAGGTGTTCGCAAAAAAAAAAAAAAAAAAAAAAACATCATCTTTTTTTTTTTACTTTGTTAAT